>OX442362.1:6950404-7417904 GCA_949357725.1 Hyperoplus immaculatus | reverse complement strand
TTCAGCAGATTAGCGTCAGGGTAGGGTATCTGCTAAAACTCATTGGCCTAGTTTTAAGGGTACAACAACAAGTGGGTTTCTCAGCTATGTGGTACTTATCTTAGTCCTACATTTACTCATTTTAGAGTGTGTGCTTAAATATAAATTTTCAAGCAGTTTAAGAAAACTGAGCATTAATACAATTGGAATATTATATTTATATGTGACCCATTTTTAAAGTTTCAAAACCTTGGTAGGAAGGAACCAGTTGCAACAGACGGACTAACAAATTGTTTGTCAAAATACATCTATGTTTGAGAACAGAATAGCCTAATTCTGGCATTCACACTTTTTTCATTCAAAGGATGCCAATGGGCTGGAACAAGATATTCAGCTAAAGTTTATCAGCCAGAAGTGATAAGACTACTTAATAGACATCCAAAACATTTGATTGCTACAATCAGTTAGAGGTATGAAGTCTGGCTGAGATCTCACTCCTGGAATCTCATAAATACATTTGATGTCACCTTGATCCTTTTATGTTTTCTCAAAGATAATGAATCTCTTGGTGGTATGGCAGGTATCTAAGTATGCCAGTTGGCTAACTAAACAACATGTGCGTTAATGGAAGTGAGAGTTTGAGAAAGTTTGGCGTGAGATTATACAAGGTCATAAAACAGTCAAAGTAAAAAGCTTGGCTGTGGGTTGGATTAAAGGATAATAAATTGTCTCCCTATCAAACAACACCAATGATGCTCTCACTCCATTTTATTTTCTTAATTTTATTATGATTTTCATTGAGACAGAAGGAAACAATGTTTTAAGCTTCTCAGCTTTTCAAAAGTATTTTTCGTATGTGTTGCAGTCTTCTTCTATGTGTCGGCTCTAGGGACAGATACAGATGGGTCCCGCTGGTATAGGTTGCAAGTTGTTTTATATCACTTACCGTACCTGCAAGCGTCACAAGCAAACAGTGGGGGGGAAATGATTTTGAGGAGGCCCTCTGAGGTAGAGTAGAGAAGAAGATCGGTGCAAAGCGTGGGGGCTTTAGTTATATCTCCCAGGGTTCAGTGAGTTTAAATGAGAGTCGGTGCACGGCTTCACTCCCCGTCCAGGTCTCCTCCTCAGTTCTCCACACACATAATGGCCATTACAGGGCCCTTCAGGGACCACAAGGTGAAAGCAACAACACTCCTGACTCAACAGAAAATGGGAGGGAGGCATCAATGAAACAGGACCCTGTGATTATTTAGGTTCACATGCTGTTAGTGTGATGGCTTTTTAATCGTTGCTAATGGAGTTCCCCCTAAGATAAGCACCCAGTGGGAGTTTAGAGAGTGAGTTTGGTCCACTTCTTCCCCTTTTTTCTATCAATATCTCTATGACATTGTGTGTTGTTTCTCTCAATCTCTCTCTTTTTCTTTTACCTTTCGTCTCTTTGGACAGCAATTATGTCCTGAAAAAGGAGTGGCTGTTATTTTTAACATGGCACTTGCTCTCATGCCTTTTTAAAAACCAAACACACTTAACAGAATATTGCACTCAGCAGCAGCCAGATTCACCCCAGGGCAATATAGTGGCTGCTGAAGTGGCTATTTAGATTGAAAGTGAATGAGTCGTGGGATGACAGGTGAGCTGAGCATTTGGAGTTTGCCAAAACCAAGGACATACCTCTTTCTCTGTCAAGGGGAGACTTTGTCTCACCATAATCTTTTGTGACTACCTTCTCATTCTCTCACTTTTTCCTGCTGCAGTGAAAGGCCTCCTGCTGTGGCTGTGTCTATCCTTGCTGCATTGTAAGCATCCCGCAACACTTAAAGCTCCCCTGCTGCGCTCTCAGTTGAGCCGCCAGGCAGACTACACCTTTTTTAGATACAAAGAAGACTCATCTGTATATTTCTAGACATTACTAACTCTGCAATAAACTAGTACGAATGCAGCACTCATCTGATTTCTGCTGCATGTGGGAATTTAGCAACTGAATTGAATTTTAATAACAAAAAGCAAAAAGGTGTGAGCACACATTTAAGGCTGACATTATTACAAATGGTCTCCGGCTAACCTCCACAGAGCAAACCCAGCCCCAGTGCTCTGTTACGGACTCAGCATACCTAAGCACTTTCCTTTCATATGCCTCATTGGCGCGTCCTCCCATGGCACCGTGAGCTCTGCTGCATGTCCAACCTCCATGCCAACTCTGGCCCTAAGCTAGTGCCTGTGATTTCCCTCAGGGTTATTTGCACTTTTCTTCAAATCCTCCATCATGCTTCAATTTCCCAATTTCTTCTCAACATCTGAACATGTGTCAGTGTGATGGAGTTTTAGCAACTCTCCAGGAGCCGCACAATCAATACGCTATCCCTTTTTTCTGATGGCTAGAGTTTTGTTGACGAGCAGAGACTTAAGCTGGCTGGCACGGAGAGTAGGGAAACGTGGTCAGGGTGGCAAAGCATTCAGCAGCCTTCAGGAACTTTTGAATAAACACAGTCCAGCATGTTTTTGGCTGGACAGCAGCAAAGCAAGGCCAGCTCTCAAAGTCTTTACCTGACTCACTGGTCAGTGATGAGTGATGGAGTTCGACTATTGGGCGATCGAGTGTTGGTGTTTCCCCATTGGCAGTTGCTTTTGAATGATGAATAGGCAAGAACACATCCTCTGGAGGCTTTTACATTGAGCCACGGACAGTCCGCACATCACGTCCTCATTAACCACCACAGAAAGTTGCAGATGAAAATTAAATATTCAGTAATTCACTGTATAGATACTATCACTCACTGTCTATGCATTGAGCCATATACTGGATTTTGAACTTTTTTTTGTCATTTGTCTGCTGAGGGCTTTATTCAGCTACTTACATTAGATACCAGAGTTTTTTTTTTTTTTTGGTGATGCATACACTGGTATATTCTCAAAACAGATACAAGGGCATTTTCTTAATTAATACTTATTTAGATCAGGGGAAGCTGAGTCCCCTTCCTGTTGCAAAACCTGGGGAGGGAAGTGGGTGATTGGGCCTATTTCCCATGGGGAGTGTGGGCTGCAATACTCTAATGGGCACAGGGGATTTACAAGGAGCACTTTCCTTCAGTTTAGGGCATTGCTCTGGGATCTGTAATGGGGACACATTAATTTGCCCTGTGCTGAGATAACTTCACTATTGGAGGGACTGTCTTGCTCCTCTACTCTGTTAGTTGTGCTGTGTTTGGTTTCATATCATGCTATTCAAAGCCAATCATGGGTCTAGGCTCCATTCATGGACTCTGGATGAGGAGAGGTCTGAAGGGTAGAAATAGCCAGCTTGATATAAATAGTGTTTTGTAATGTGTTGGCTTTGGTTACAACATCTCTTTTCATATAGAATTTATTGTTTCATGCCCATGTGAAATGCGGTTTGTTTTGATCTTACCAGTCGCTGGCCGCTTTTAAAATAGAGAACAAAAGACTTTCAGACAGACTGTATATTAAAGCTTTGATATTAAATGAATGCTAGTGTCTTACTCATACCACATAGGGGAGAACGGGGGAATCTGAGGCATCGGGTAATTTGAGCCACCCCCTGTATCTAGGCAACGGAAAACATTTGTGGTCATGTGAGATGTATGTTTTCAAGCCCCTATCATTTCCCCATGGCCCTGAAAGAGAGGACCTCATGGTGCTGTGGTAACCATGTTTTTTTCACCAAAATAGGTATTTTGCATGTAAAAGTAAATTTTCTTGATGTCAACTTAAAGCGGCTACGCGTAACATTTAAATATCTTTTAAACAGCCTCATGTTTCCTCTCATAATCATAAATTACCTTTAACAGCAAACGAGACCATCAGTGCAAAGAAATACGTTTTTATATTGTTTTTATTACTGCGTTTGGTCTGGTCGCACACCCTGTCCGATTTTTGGTTAACGCGTGCATGCTCTATGGTCACATATTCGTATTGGTCGCAGATTTCAGTGTGGCGCAGGAACGCAATTTAAGAAGCCTATCCCTCCTGGTGAGGGAAGGGGAGCGGGAGCCTTGTTTGAGACAGTTATTTGTCGTCATAATGACTGATAACGGGGCTGAACCATCAAAGAAAAAAAAGAAAATGCAATGAAGAAAAGCTAAAAGGGAGAGTGATAGGTGGGCGGGAGGGCGTTGCCAAGCAACGTATACACAATTTCACGGAGGGAACCTAGACTGCAGTGTTTACTCCTAAATGAATGAGCGGTAGCCTACTAAAACAAAGTTTACTTTGCCTCACCAGCATCATCAGATGACCATTATTCATCGGAAATAGTCATTATTTACAACAACATAAACACATTACCTCATCGTGATCCATAGCCTACTAACTGCCGTCTCTCGTTCATTCGCTTTGTGTGAGGACAAGGAATCTTTCAGCTCCGTGAGAGGTGACACTGCATCAACTCGTTGCAATCAGGTGTGTGTGTAGCACTGACTAGCATTAGTTGATGCTGTGTCACTAACCACTCTCACGGAGCCGAAAAGAGTCCGGTGCTGTCACACTTTCAACACACGGACATGCACTATATAGCTTCCTGATCATTTGAATCTCACACGCCCGGCACGAGCTAGAAAACAGCTTCACGACAGCTGGCGTCGTAAAAATACTACCGCTTTTGTCCAAAGGGGACGCCAACGTGCCATTTTACTCGTAGTGGCTTTATTCAACTGTTGTGCCAAAGCAAATGTATTCATGTAGAAAAACTTCTATCATACGTGTTGATGAACTACCAACATATGAAACCATGTGATGCTGATAACTGAAGATTAGCCTGAAATGCTAAGAGAGGTAGTTTTTTTCTCAAATTGTGGTGGTGGTGGAAAGTGAGCCAAATGCTGTGGGGGAAAGTGAGCCACTGTCTCAGTTTCCCCCACCATGAGGCACACGTTAAGTTTAGTCTTAAACATATTTTAATGTCATATTACATAACATATGTTTTATTCTAATGTCATACACATTGTAGAAAAGCCATCATGCCAAATACACCAGGAAGACGACCTGGGGCAACCACACGGAAAGAGCACCTTGTCATCTTTCTCTGTAACCTTCAGGGCTGGAATGTAGAGTAGGCCTAGTTGTAGAGTATGACAGGCTGATGTTATAATCCAGTTGGGTCTTCTCCTGTGTTCTGAGTCCCAGGCTGTTCTCGCTGGTTCTGATTTTCCTATGCTTTGATCCCCAGACACTAGCTGGCTATAAGGGTCCTGTGTTCTGACCCCCAGACTGTGTTCTAATCTAACTGGTTCTATCTTTCATTTGAATCTTATTAAAACCTTTTGAATTATAATACGTATGTTGTATTTGATTTTGTTCAGAGTTACTTTCAAGTGTTTAGAAAATTTGCTTTGCTTAATTGACCAAACCCCATCATTATTTTACTAGTCTGACATTAGTTCTGGAATGTGTGGCTAGCTTTCAGGATTCTTACTGTTACAATATGTGTTGTTATGGTAGTTTCAGAGTGGAAAAAGTAAGTGGATCAGTTTACCCCACAGCTGGGGTAAAGTGAGCCACATGACAACTTTTTTTAAAACAATCATATTTTCACTGCCCTTTGTCTTGGAAAAATTCTGCTAATGCCCATTTCTAAGAAACATCCTGAATTAATGGGAAATGTGTCAATTTGAGTGATAAATAATTTTAGCTCCCTTAGAGGGGAGCAAATGTAAAAAGTGGCTCAGATTACCCCGTTCTCCCCTAGTTATTTGTTCTATCTTCAAAGGCTCAGTGTTGCAAAATGGCAGAACATCCCATTGAAAAGCTGTAACTACTTATTCATATTTCTGTCTTCTTTAAGATTGTCATTTATGGATGCCACCCCATCGTGGTATTTCATGGCATAATTTAAGGTATATGAGGTTATCTATTTTAATAATGTGGTCAAATGACCCTTGGCAGCTATATTGAATATCCTTAAGGAATCTATTTGATATGTGCTCAGAGTCCATATCTGTTACATCATCTTGACTGCTGTAGCGAGATATTAGAAATCCATACACTCAAAATATGATGTATGACTCGGCAGTGGTGGAATTGACTGGGGCTCTGGTGTGTTGCAGAGCTTTTTTTTCTGGTGGAGGAGAAAAGGAAAGAGAGAAAAAAATCACAGGTTTTAAAATCAAGAATAATTTGCCCATTCAGTATAGTAGAAAAGGTCAGACCCATAAGGCAGCTTAAGAAAGAGGCTATTACTCTTGATGAGGGCAGATAGCATGTATTCAGGTGTCGCATGTGGCAGGTAAGTGGCTCAGACGGCTGCGAAATTGCATGGCTGAAGTCAATTTGGCCACATTTTCACCATGTACTGTATGGTTCACCATACTTCCACAGCTGGAGGGATTTCTTTTCTTCATATAGCTAACGTCGTTAAAGTATATTATCGCCATTAGAATGCATAGCTGAGGGCCATGTATGGATATTGCATGCCATGGAAAGGGTAATTAAAGTTTGAATTTCCATATCTTAACCTATGATTTTCTTTTCAGCCTTAAATCGTGCGTTATACATAACCAATACAATGGTATTTCCTACTTATAGAGTTTCAGAAACAACCTGTTTTTAAGAGAGACTTTTTGAAAGCATGGAATAATTTTTATATTCAAATTGAGGAAGGATGGGAAATAAATTACTTTTACCATAGTTATGTAGAACACAGACCTTTTTGGGGAAAAATATAGACTTTGCATTTCCAGACGGGAGTTTGACTTTTTTCTACAAAAAATGTTCTGTGTGCATTCAACCATGATGTTTTATCATTGAATTAGAAGAAAAACATGGATGGCTGTCATAGGCCTCTGCATATTTAATCCAGAGATAGTATATAAAATGGATGTAGCATCCAGGCTGACCTCAGTTATTCAGACTGCATCCCATTCTCCTGGCTTATGCGCATCGCCATCTTGTGAGATTTTTACTACGCCTCACTCCTCTTGCTGAAAAAGGGCATCGATGTGACGTCGGGGGGAGGGAGATACGCCCATCTAGCTGACGTATACCTCGGAGGCAAAGTGAGGGACAACGGGCGGATAGCTGTCACTCAAGAGATCGTGCCCATAATTATTCATACATTGTAACCTCCAAAAGAATAAAAACTAGCCTGCTAGAAAAAAATTCACCCCCTCAGTGTTGTCATGGAGATATGACCTAAACATACAGACTAGAATGTTTTTTTTTTTGGACCAGGCCGTAAATAGGTTTAATAGGACTGTGAAAACGGCCTGTTTAACAAGTGAGTCAAAGAAAAATTGCTCACTTTTGGTACCACCTCGTAGTGGCTACCGGAAGCTAGTGCAATGTTTGTCACTTCCTCATTGGATGCTGGTAGAAACCGCAGTGGTTGGGGTTTGGTTCAATCACACATACAGTAGAAATACATGGGGGAAAAATAAGCTATTCAGTTTTAAGTGTGTAATGAAAGACAATGTATTTAGTCTTACATGACATGGATTTCCTTTCTAAAGAAAACAAATTAAGTATTCAACATAATAATATTCAATACTCCTGATATGCATTAAATGTGTATAAAAAAATTATGTTATTCTTTCTTTCTTTCTTTTTCTCAGAGAAACTATAGTATTTTGATCCTGATATCAGCTTCTGCCAAGCCTCACAATCTGGTCTCTCTATAAACGCAGATCTTCCTGTTTAAATGCTCTGGGCAACTTTAGTGTGTTGCCGTTAACACCAACTGAGCAAACTTTATATGCTTTTCACAAATATTTGGTAAAGTAGAAGAAGAAAGAACTTTGGATGGCAGGTGAATGTGTGGAAGTCAGATAAAGATAATTGTGTGTGCAAGTATATTTGATCTTTGAAGTGCGCTCATGCTATCTTTCTTTACATTTTGAACTAGAATCTTTTGGTAGGTCTATCTATGAGCTGCTAGAATTGCACATATGCTGAAGTATAGCGCTGGCGCCTACCCCTCTGTATATTATGATGATATACCTGAAAATGTTGTAATTCGACGCAGGCTTATGCATGCACATAACTGAAGTGGATTTAGTGGATTGTACATTTTCCTATTGTGTGCCTACATCTACCCTGCCCTGGTGTGTGTGCGTGCAGTTTGTGCAAAGTGTGTGTAAAACAGTGTATAACTGGATTGCTTCACTGTTTTATTGCCCTTCCCAAGACAGACATTTGTGGAGGCTGTCCAGTAACTGCTGCATATGCCATCCTAATCTGTTTCCCCTGCTGTGCCAGGTGTGCGGGCAGCAGGCACTTCTGCAAGGACACCCAACACGATGAAAACTCTGCACTCAAGGCAGAGCTGAGCGACAGTGGCGGCATAAATCCTCTGGTAATTATGTTGTAAACAGTGATGGAACAATAAAGCTTTGCTTTGATGTGTGAGTGGGAGGCTCAATCGCTTCATACCTGGCCATTGGCGGTCTTCTCTACACTCTTGTTGTCACTGAATGTGGAAGTGGTTGAGTGCTGGTAATGTTGGTTGCCAATGTTGGTTGTGTTGATGCTGTCTAACCATCTGGTGCATAAGAGACTGTTAGTGCTGAGATAGTAACCCATTATTTAGAGAAATGTCACCAAAAAATGTCAGCAAAAGGCAGGAACCGAATGCTGTCCTGGTCATGTTTTTAAGTATGTAAATTATTAGAATACCTATCTGCTTTTTATTGAAGACCATCAGGTAGCACATGGATGACAGCACTGCTGCACTGCTCACATAAGATATCCTACAGAATTCTCTTTTGGAGCAGTTTAAATGTGTTTGATAGATGAAAGTAATTCATCCCACCTTTACATTGATTATTTCCCATAATCTTTTGTGAAATGCCTTATAGTGCATTGTATAATATCCATGGGAGTGGGGTCAATCTGAAAGTGTTGAGGCAGGAAGGATTTTGGACCGAAATTTAGGCAACGTCTCTTAACCCTCCTGTTATGTTCTGGGTCAAATTGACCCGTTTCAAAGTTTGAAGATCTAGGAAAAATAGTTAAAAGTATTTTTTCAGTATGAAACTTCTTCTGCTTGCCTTAATTAGGGTAATCAACATATAATATGAAAATATTTCATCTCACACATTTGCAACCACCCCCTGCATGTTTATATCACATAGATACTGTTCTGGTCAATTTGACCCGGCAGTAAAACTGGAGGTAAAATGTAAGACTATTTCTTTCTCTACAACTGTGAGACATATTTCACCCAAATCTCACACACATACACACATACACATGCCCACGCACGCACGCACACACACACACCCACACACACACACACACAGTTGCAAGTGTTATGACTTTTGACGGGAACCATTTATGTTCCCTTGGGAAAACTCCACCCACATTCAGTGGACACTCAACAGGGGAGGGGCGAAACATATAAAATATTATCTGCATGGGAGTCCTACCAACATTACACTCTGTCAGGCAGACCTTTACAAAATGAGAAGCAGAAACAAAAGGATGACAGTCCAGGAGGCTCTGGAAGTCATCATTGATCATGCTAGTGAAATAGAGGAGGATGTGTCTAAATTCTGATTCTAATGATTCTGAATTTGAACCAGATGAGGGAATTGCTATTCCTATTCCTCCAAGCAAGACATTCATGTCAAAAAATTGTGAAATTCATCCCCAAATATGAGTCAGGCAAACCTGTCTGCAGAAAGCATATAGGTGAAACTCATATAATTAGAATATTATGGAAAATTAATTGGAATTGAGGCAACAAGTCATGCAAAATGGACCCAAACCAAGTATTGAGTACACATGCATGATTATACTTTATACAGGGCTGATATTTCTGTATTAAAAATCCCTTTTTTTATTTATTTCATGTAATATTCAAATTTCCTAAGATTTTAAATTTGGGGTTTTCATAAGCTGTGTAAACCATAATAATCTAAATTATAACAATTAAAGGCTTTGAATATCTCACCTTTCATGTAATGGGTCTATATAATATATTACTTTCACCTTTTGAGTCAAATTACTGAAATAAATGAATTTTTGGGGCGGCAGTGGCGAAGTAGGTAGGGAGTTCGCCTCTGGTGTGCAGGGTCGGAGGTTCGATCCCCGTCTCCCTGCCACATGTCGAAGTGTCCCTGGGCAAGACACTGAACCCCGAATTGCTCCCGATAGTTAGCTTAGTTAGCTTAGCACCCTAGTGCTAAGCCTACCCTGCGTGGTAGCTGCTGCTATCGGTGTATGAATGTGTGTGTGACTGGGTGAATGTGTACAAAAAACAATGTAAAGCGCTTTGAGTCTGTGATAAACGGAGATATAGCGCTATACAAGTCCATTTAGAATTGTTGCACGATATTCTAATTTTTCGAGTTTCACCTTAAAGACAGTGCCAGGGCCCACTAGGATGGCACTGACTCGTGTGACTGACATCAAGTCAGCTTTTGAGCTGGTCATGCCAGATTCAATACAGAAAATCATTCTGGAAATGACTAATCTAGAAGGGAGGTGTGTTTTGGGGGAAAAGTGGAAGGAGCTGGACAAAACACATTTAGATGCGTAAATGGGGCTCCTCATCCTGGCTGGGGTCAAAGGGTGAATCGACAGCCAGTCTGTGGGATGCAGAGACAGGCAGGGCTATATTTCAAGCCACAATGTCTCTGGAGACTTTTCACATTTTCTCCAGTGTTTCAAAAGTAATAAAGTGGTGAAACATTACAAAAAAAGTTTGAACATGTATTTTTTTAATGAAAAACAAGTGAATTATCCTTATTGAACCATTACCTGTTAGAGGTATGGAACACCACATTGCACTAAATATTGATAGAATAGTTAGTAATGGAGTTGGTAATGACATGTTCACACTGCTTGTTAGGATTTTTTTTGGTGTAGGACATCTTTTGGAGATTTAAACATGCACCGGGTCAAATTGACCCGGAACACCATTGCTGTTCCTGACAAATGAACATAACAGGAGGGTTAATTTATTGTTTCAATACTGAAGTTGAAACACTTTTCAACAAGCTTTAGCACTTTTTGTACTAGAATGCTTCATGTCTGTCAAAAAAAAAATCCTACCATAGCTTTCTCTTCACATGACTCCTTGTGTGCCATTAAACTGTAGAACGACCTGTCTGAATGAAAATCCTACTTCCACCTTTGAACTTCCTTGAAAGTGGCTAGTCCATATAGAATACTTTGTCATAATTCACCTTAACACCAGACAGAACTATCTTCAGACATTTCAGAGGGACCAATCATCTTTTCGTTCCGTCTGCTTTCAGTAGCAGTGAGGCAGGGGGGCCATCTTGTTTGAGCTTTCTCCATGCTGACTTGTTGTCATATTACACATTACACAGAGGGAGATAAAGGCGTGAAATGTCTTCGGCCCCCGTTCTTCAGATCACCACTCATGTGCCTGTATTTCTTTGAGGTTGTGAAACACTGCAGGCTCTTTTGCTGATTATCTCACTGAGATTGTGTCTCTTCATTTTGCTTTCATGCCTTCTAAAGTGGCCAAAGTGGTTTACCCCAGTGTTAACAGCAGAACATGAATGCAGGGACACTGCATTCTGTGTTGCTGTTGTGTTCTTCAGGTTATCCGACACATCTGTATCAAATGGCCACACTCTTCTATGAAATAATTCTTCTGTTTGATCTGGTCAAGCCTGTGTCTTTGGCTGTGTGTGTGTGTGTGTGTGTGTGTGTGTGTGTGTGTGTGTGTGTGTGTGTGTGTGGTGTTGTACACACACAAATGTGCATACAAACATTTTGTTCCTCTGGCAAAAATGTGTCTGTATGCCTGGTTCTTCATGCTTCTAACATTTAACGTAAGCTTCAAATTCCAGTTGTACTCGGTCTGAGTTTGTAGGCAGTGAGAAATTTTGCATCCATTTGTCAAGTTGTTTTTTGCTAAATGTAATCTTGATTTTATATTGGATATTCAACAATACAGATAAACTAATTTAACGTCACTGTGGATTATTCTTGATGAGTGAAGGGGGACCTGAAGAATTCATTTTGGGTGGAGAAATCGCAGTGGTTCAAGCCAGTGTGCACCACAAATAAACTGCAGTGACCATCAGAACCACTATGTTAATACTGAAGGTTTATAATAAAAGAGGAATCAAATGACTATCAGCAGACGCTTGAGTATGTTACCGCCATTTAGGTTACCTCATATACTCACAGCTGGAGTGTTGCTTCATAGCCCACTGTAACCACAATAACTAAAACCAGCTCAGGAGTTTGCATCTTGAATGAAAATATTTATCACAGGATAAATGCTGTGACTGGCTGCTATTTTTTCAATTTCCTCTGTGTGGATACCATGTAGGTAGAATGCACCAGAGTCCGACTCCTTTTTGATGGACATGTCTGAGAGGCATAACAGGAGTGGGAGATGAGCAAGAGAAAAAGACTAGTGAGAGAAGCAAGGACATAAGAAAGGGTGAGAAAAGGGAAAGAATATGTTTTCATGCCTCTCATCCCTATTTTGGGATGACAGTTTAATTTCCCCTCCCGATGCATTTTGAATGAAGGGAGATTTCTGAGAGCAGCTGTTAATTAAATAATAATCATCAGAGGTATCGGAGACCATCTGAGGTTTCTTCATGGGACCAGTGGCAGCCAGATGCTCAATTCCAGAGCAGATTTCTATAGCAGAAAGAGGCACGGTTTGTTGCTTTAGCTATACACTGCTGAATTATCTGGGACGTCACAAAACATAACAGATTCTTCCCCAAAGAGGTCAACCTGACTCAACAAGCTCAAAAAGAAAGCAGAAATGAGCGTGTCCACACAAGCTTTTTCTCCCCATCATCTCAAACGAGTCGCTCTCAGAGAGTTATGTCACTACTTTAGAGGACATTAATACAGTATTATGCATATGTAGTGAATTGAATAATTTTGCCTAGCTATTCTGTGCTACATTAGTCACATAGGTTGTCACATAGTGTTCCTTATCTTTCCCTTTATACTGAATTAAATATCTGTCTGTTTCCCCAGTGGGCCTCTGTACACTAATTCTACTACACAGTGATTCTTTGTAAGAATTTTATTTTTAACATTTGAATTTGCCATTAAGATAACATATGTGACATTCTACTTTATTATGATTTTGGTTTTAATGAAAGTCTTCACAGTATGTGCAGAGGAGTTACAATTTCCCTCCCTGAACATTTATTATGAGAATGTAATTTGGTTGGCATTCAGCTTCCTGCTGCATGGCCAAAAACATAGAATTAATCTCATACCCAGCAGGGTCCAAGTCGGAATCCATGTAGCTACAGTGTATGTAAAAATAAAAAGACGATATGCACTTAAAATAATGCAATTAGAAGAAAATAAAGTCAACAGCATAATTGATCTCACAGGTAAAGCCTCAACAGACTTATTTCTATTTGTGTTAGCATGTGCACACTTCTGTTTAAGCTCCAAGTTATTTTATAAGGCATATGCACAGCAATTACTGGAGCAGTAATTGGCGATGAGACTCTTGAATCTCCCTCTGCTCACGTGTCCTTAAGGAAAATGCATGATATGTGTCCAATAGTGTCTGGGTTCCATGCCACTTGGAGATGTAACATGTTACACTGAATAAATGCATAACAACAGTAGTATTGGAATGATGGAAAATATGCTGAAATGTTATAACGTAGATGTCTGTAAATTTGAGTAATATTAATATGATATATGCTACATATTATTTAAATAGATCAATTGAGTATTTACAAATTCATTGATTTAAGCCCAAAAGCTGAGGTCCTTCACTTCCTGCCCTAAATGTGGAACCCGTGTAGATGGAAGAAACAAATCCCCCCAAATTCTCTGTATGTCATAAGGTGATTCAATGCCTTTTCTCGCCTTTTATCGAGTTAGTGGAGGGAAGCTAATGTGCTCTATGCAAATTAGAGTTGGCATTTGGTTCTTCTCAATGGACCTGAAAGGTGAGGTGAAGGGGTCAAGAGGAAGGGACAGCCATTATCATGACTCACATGAAGGCCGCATCCATTTCCATGTTCTTCACATCTTTGGCCTTGTGTTTAGAGAGCGCATAGGGGTCAAGGAGTTACCGGAGCATAAGACTTTGAGAGAAACATGCACAGAAATTGAGGCAAAGAAGGAGAAAAAGCTAGCAGGAAAACGATAGAGAGAAAGGCATAAAGAAAAGATGGAGTGAAGAAGAAAGAAGGGGGAGGCGTCACTCTGTCCTTGCTATTAGTCAGCTCCCTGGCTTTATGGAGAGTTTCCTGTCATGGTGCAGCTTTTTAATTGACATAAAAATGCACTGACCAGTGTGTGTCAGTTCTCCTTCCCCCCTCTACCTTTCTCTCTATACCCTCACTCCTCTTTCCACTTATCACTTTAACTCTCCGCGCTTGACTGACGTGGGCTTTCATTTACATACAGTATGGAGCGACAGAAATTGCACCCTTACCTCCCATCTCCAGCCAGCGGCAGAACGGTTTGGCTTGTAAAACCTTGTTCTGTGTTCTGCCTATCTGTACAAGCTCGAGCTTCTGGTGTGTCAATGTTGTATGTTATGGCCTTGTCATATGTAGAGGAAAAAAGAATTGCTCTCTTGGCTGAACGTTAAATGAAGGGTTCCCATAGGAATGCAATGACGGCTCCCACGGGTGCGGCGGAGCTTTCAGATGTTATGAAGGAGAGGAGATGGAGACTAATGCCTTTGTGGTCAAAGGAATGCAGATCTATGAAGCAGAGAAGTGTGCACTATCAAGGCAGAGATAACACTTGGCAAAGATTATTGGAGCACAGTCCGTGTAAATAGTGCATGTCTTGGCTTATGAATACTTATGAATAGTAAATGTTTTTCTCACTGTATACTGTATGCTGTAGTGATAGTTGCCACATTTTCTAGTCCTTGGCTGTTTATTTATTTATCCAATACATAAACAGAATTTCAGACCAGATCAGAATCAGACTTGAGGAAAAAACCTGCCCAAACCATACATTAATTCCCAGAAAATGAGCTGAAAGGGAGCCAGGATTAGTCAAACCCTGTCCAAATTATTCCCAAATGTGGTAGGTCCCAACAAAATCAAATGGAAAGAGAACACCAAAACTGTCAGGAGCATGATGCTCCACTAGTAAATGAGCAGCCAGCACCTTCTCCTGTGATGATTTTGACGCCTAATCAGAGCTCGGAGTGAGTTCACTTGGATCCACTCGGATATTGGAGAGGCCTGAGTTGGAACAACAATCTATATGGACCTGATGGGACTTAATATATTCACAGTAACTAGGAACAGAGTGTACCAAGACCTCTCGTATGATGTCAGCTTTCTGGGGTATTTTCTTTTTTTAGGATAGTTGAGTTTCTGTGGCGCCCTAGTCGTTCTGTGTTTGCTCATGCTACTTTCAAGGTTCCCCGGTTTAATTAAGAAAACACTTCTGCTGCTTTTTAAAATGGAAATGCATCATCCAAGCAGTGGGGGCTGTCACTCTTCTCTCAATGTTTCATCATTTGAAAGTGAGAAAATCCTAAATATTTATTCTGTAATTGATTGTTTTAACTAAAAAAATCACAGTTCCAGCTCATAAATTAAATGAAGTCCCTTCTACAATATAGTTTACGGTTAGGCCTTGTATGGGTTCAGATACATTTGAAAAACATGTTAAGTTTGAACAAGATTTTTTTTAGTTACAAGGTTATTTCTTCTTAAAAAGGGGAACATTTATCGGTTGTAACATTTTGAAGTTGGTCACTAAATGTCTTGATTATGAGCGTTAGAATATGAGTGAATGCTATCATTGCATTGTTTAAATTTCTTATTTTTAATAGTTCAAATACTACACAAGCCTCTGTATAAAATGTGGCTCAGTGGGGAACAGTTTTCCCTCTGAAGCATGTTCAGTAGTTTCAACAGTTTGAGCAGAGAACAGCCTCACCTCAGCATTTTACCTTCCCCTCCTCTGTGATCCACTCAATCAATGAAATAACAGTCTGCTGCGAGAGCTCTGTCTTCCTCTGCTGTAGCAGAATAAGTGATTGTAAAATGATGCATTCCCTTATGTGAGAGCATGTGTCGAGGAATGATTTGTTCTTGTGTGGTTTTAGGCGTAAAGGTGAAGTAAGCGGTTTATTTATGTAAATATAAGTGTAAAAACGCTCTTTATTCATACAGTGATCACTTACATAATGTGCACGTTTCATAAAGCCGATCTCTCAGTCAGCTGCTTGCATGTAATCGGCAAATAAACTTATTGGAGTATCCCGAAATTTTTATCCAATCAGAAGAGAGATCGCTACAAACCGACACTCGTCTCACTCATATATAGTATATACTCTACACTCCATGGTCTCACTGCCGGTGCACGCCAGAGCAACAGATGGGTGAATGTGTATGTGCCTACAATGGCGGAGCAGGTAAAAATCCTTCCCAATGTCTGTTTTGATGATTTTTATCATGTTTTATCACACTTATGGATCTGAGAGGATGCTAGATAACTTGCTGCCTGAAGACCGCAGTGCATTAATGGGGTGAGGTAGGGACGAGCGAGGGGACTGCTAACTGCAGTAACTGACAGAAAGTTAGCTAAAAGAACAAAAAAACTAAATATTGTGTTTCTTCAAAGATGATCAATGAACGTAGAACAGCACAGCTTAGAGCAATTAGAAGGTAAATGTGTTAGGGAGTGGTGTGCAGAGGTCATTTAGTGGAGTTACTTGATGGATTTACTAATAGACGGAGGGAGCGAAAGGAGGATGGATAGGGTGAGGGACAGAGAGAGAGACATATGGGCTATTAGAGAGTGATAAAAGAGGAAAGATGGATAAATATAAAGTAATAGAGGAGACATTGAGTGTTGGAGGGTTGTATTGTGCAGCAAGCGTGTCAAAGCCATTCCAAGGACACGCGCCTCCTCATGGTCCTTACCCAGTGGCAGAGAGATGTTTCTGGATCCGAAGTTCAGGGGTTCACGTCCTCTAAGACTGACTGTAGCCACGCTCTGCTTCACCTGCCCTCCTTTGTCCACTGTTGATGACACGCGTGAGCCGCATCCCCGTCCCAATCCAACAACAAACAGATACACCACTAAAATAAATATTTAAGATTGTAATTGAGGTTTCCTTTCAACAATGCAATATAAAAGAAGAAAATGTATAAGAGATACACACAAAGTGAAGAGAGCAACTAGTGACCTAAATAAACACAAAAGTAGTACAAATGTAACTGGTATGGTGTGCCATATAAATATAAAGTAGAAATAAAAATTACATGTGCACACAGATGCATTCATGCACACACAAACATTATTATTATACATAGCAGCATTTAGGCCTGTTCACTTATCATTTTCATACACAAACAGGGTTCACAAACCCACCTCCATGTAAAATAGTTTTCCCCTATTTCAAGGTCTCATGGTGCTGCTGATTCTGCTGCAGCCTTAGCCAGATTCTACCAATTAGCTCGCCTCGCTCTTAATGGTGATGATCACGACCGTCGCTGAGCATTAATTACGTAGAACTTTCTCTGCAGCTGTGCCCTGCAATGCACACGTGAGCTGGAAATGACTGATTTATTGCTTGGACAGTGTTCAAAAAAAGGGAAAAGGCTTTTACTTGGATGGCTAATCTTAACCCTTGTTGTAGTCGTAAGGATCAGAAGACACCTGCCAGTGTCTTTAACTTTAGAGAGAAAACACCTAAACGATCATTCTTCTTTGATGACCACAAGATAAAAAGTGTTGTTGATGAAGTTGTACCTCAACAGAGTACAGAGATGTTCTTAAGGTCATTTGGCACTGACACACACACGCGCACACACACACACACATACAAGAGATAAAAGAACGTGCGCTAACGATTGATCTCTAGAAAATCTTGTGCAGGTGCAGCATCTGCCCTATATGACCCCAAACATGACTCAAGTTCACACACATAACAAAAACAAATCCAGACAAAATTAAACTTTTCATCCAAGTAATGTTTACTAATGGTTGGACTTTTAAAAGTTGTTCAGACAAAATAAGTATTTTGCCTTTTGTATAGCTGGAACCAGATTATACTGCCGGTGATGTCCCAATTTTGTTAAACATTCATTTGGATAATTTCTTCAGTGCATCTATTTTGGCTTGCAGACATTTTTTGTTTAACATTATTTATATATTGAACACAGGATAAATTTGAGGTCTGTCTTGCCTTTTGAAAACCGACTCCATTAATTTTCTCGGCCTTGGTCTTGACTTATTTCAACCACATCCACATCAGACTTTCACCTCCAATCCTGGACTTGATGTGAACTTGACAAAACTAATCTTGACTGAAGCTTGGTTAGAGTGTGAGAGTCTCCGGGGACTGGAGACTGTTTTCATAGCGCTGCAGAAGCTGTTTTTTTTTGTTGATGTCAGCACATAATTGGGTTTGTGCAACAATCTGTGTCACTTGATGGCGCACACACACACACACACACACATACACACACACACAGGCACACACACACACACACACATACACACACACACACACACACACACACACACACACACACACACACACACACACACACACACACACACACACTCACATTGACTGCTGCATTATATTTTGAGTTTGAGCAACCACAACTTTAAATGTAATATTTGTTGTGAATGTCACATTAATGAATTCTTCATTCATTTATTTCAGTTTTTCTCGCCCTCCAGAAAGTGGTTAATTTTAGGTTTCTGGAAGCAGCACACTTATACTGTTCTTTCACCCAATTTTCCTCCCACCTATCACTTTGACAAAATACAATACGTACTTCATATTCCAGATATCTATCTAGACTTTAATAGTTATGTGTAGTGTGACTGCTGAGGTATTCGACTCAACATTTCTGTTAAGAGCAGTGAAAGGCACCCACTCATGTGGTCAAGCCTGTGGTTTGATAGAGGATTATCTCCTCTGAACTCCTCTATCATGTGCACTGAACAGGGGGAATGCCTTGGACTGGGACTTTTCATGTTTTCAACTTTTCAACACCTCTCCTCTTCAGTCCACATATCTCTGACTTTCTTCACACCTCCACTATCTAGCTATCCCTTCCCTGTTTCATCTATCATCTCCCTTTGCCTTTAAATGTTAAAAGTTGTTGCATAAAAGATGATGCTGTTTGTTCCTCCTCTCTCTCCCCCATGGTATTGCTTGACTTGCGTTTTGTTCTACAGAGTGAGGACAAAGATAAGGACTGATAAAAGGCCTTCATAATGGGCTGACAATCTGAATTTTGTTGACTAAAGCCAAGGTGACTTTGGGTCTTTGTATTTTCAGTTGTGGCACTAAGAGAAAATACAATGTTTTTTTTGTTTTGTGATATAACAATGGTATGCACCGAATCTATGAAGGTGTAGTCCACCACGCTCAGCTATCCTTCAAATGCACAAGAGATTGACAGGATTTAAGCGTGTTTCTCATTCTCACGGTTGTACAGAGCGTTATTTATTTACTGCTAATGCAGTGTGTGCAAAACATTTGTTATTAATACAAGATTGATCGGCTCTTAAGCAGACACATCAGTTGCTCTTATTTTTCTTTCTTTCAGAGTAGCTGCTCAAGTAAAGTTACCCCTATTATCTCATCATTTTCTTCTTTTCTTTCTCCTCTCAAGCTCTCTGTTTCATGGTCAACAGATACAGCCTTAAGAGGTGTTACATGATAATGAGTCCCGCTTGCCCCTTCCTGCTCCACACCAGCCAACATTGTTTTCAGCTAAATAACCTCTATCATTGCATGCAACCCCCACCTCCGAACCCTTTTCTCCTTCCTATTTTGACAAGTGTGTGTAGTAAATTCATGGTGGTGGGGCTGATTGTGCGAATAGTTGTATTAACGATAGCCATGTTTTATTTCTACATGATCTAGTAGACTGTCACAGAGAGTTATAATAAGTCGGTAAAAGTACTAACGAGAAATCGCAAACTGTACAATTCTGTGTAAAAACGTGTTGCCTGATGACCTTTAAAAAATACAGAACCAGCATCGAGTTCTCGCACGGAGCAAGGATTGTTGGGTGCTAATTGGTCTCAGTGGAATAATCATATGTATTCACATTGAAGAAAAGGTGAGAATGAACGTAACTACAAAGGCTTTAGGTTGGAACTCAGTGATATTGAGCTGTATCGGTTGCTCAAATCGTATAATTTTCATATTTTGATGGAAGTAATCAATTATTTCTCTCCGAAGTTTCTGACCAAACTCGTGTGGTTTTACCGAATGTTATGAGACAGCCCAGGCGATCTAATCACATTGAAGCCACATGGGATTAATTGCTCACACAGCCATAAACCCAACGGATGTGTGCCACAAAATGATTAGACCATCAGTATTTCTCGAATAGCAACTTGTGGGAGGACAGCAAATATGTTCTGTGTTGCAGGAAACAAAGATACTAAAGGGCACAGCTAATTGGCAAAGCAAAGTTAAGGAGTACAATTATTAGACAATGTTATTTTAAGTCGTATATGATACACATGTTGAAATCACATCTTTGTTGGCCAGCAACATGGACATTATATATAATTATGTTGTCTCCACCGTTGCAAAGTCAGTCTGACAAGGCTTGACTTACAGGGAAGTGATCCTTTTCATAACTTTGTCCGTTAAACTCATGAGTGAGCCACACTGTAGCACATTGACATTAACATCAAACTATAATGCAAAGTATATTTCGAGTGAATCCCACAAACGCTATCGTGCTGTGTAAATACTCACTGGCGGGCAAATTGTGCATAAATCCACCAATGCAAATAGTCCGTATTCAATATCATCAAGTCAAGTCAATCTATTTATGGAGAAAATTAACAAAGATAAGCTGTTGACTAAAGTTCTTCAAAGAGAAGTGAAAATACAGCTTAATAAAATTTAAAAAATCAAATAGATTCATAGAATCAGGATTTAATAATGGTGATGGACACCTTCAAGCTAGTAGAATGGGTTACACTGTTATCATGGCAGAAATGAAACATTGTTTGAATTTTGACAGGAAAAGTGGAGCTAAGAGGTGTAATTTTGTAAAGAATAGGTACTTTGGATATAAGGCATGTCCTATGACCAAAGTACAGCTCCCTTCCAATTATAGCAGGGCTTTATCGAAGCCAATTTGACCTAATGACACTCCATATTGACTATAAATACATGTACTAATGTTGCTGAGCAGAATGGGTAGCTAGCGGCATTTCCAGCTATTTTCCTGTTTTTTTAGTTGACCATATATTCAAATTGTCTGGCCTGGCACAGTACTTTAATGTTTTTTCTCAAACATATGAAAAAAAAGAACATGTGACATGGAAATCAAACACTTGCATGTCCATATCCTCAGGTATCCTCAAAGCTGACTCTAAATACACTGTGTATCTTATATTTTTTAAATCAACGCTTTCAAAGGGTGTTAATCCAAGTGTTGTCTGATGGCTTGATGTTGTACTAGTTAGGCTCACTTGTGTCTCATGATATGCCTTTCGACAATGTCAGCATAAAAAGGGGTTAACCTAAATCCCTTGTCAGATCCTCTCAGTGAAAATGATTTGTTTTAAAGGGATATTGTTAAAAAATAAAAAATACACACACACACACTTGAGTATCATTCTCTCAGAGTTCGTCCTGGAGGCACAGGCACACACTCACTCATCATGACTTTCTAACTGAGGCGGTCCCGCAGGTATTCCCTAACTGTTGATATGGGTGAGCAGTTGTGTGCTGACCAAGCAGACCCCTGCAGCCTGCAGTTAGAAAATGTTTAGTCCACTGACCTGCCATACATCACTTTACGGCCGGTATCTGAGTAAGCAAGGACGTGACAGTGTGTTTTGTGTCTGAGTGGGAGTGAGTGGGTGTAGATATCTGTGTGGTGACTGGAATGGGAATGCAGTATGAGCAGGAAAGCACATACCTGTTTGTAAGTTTATGTGTGTACTGCTGTCTTTGTGACAAAGCATGAGTGTGGGCAGCTTTGCAGAAAAGTTATTGGTCAGGTTTAAAAGTACAAATAGGAGAAAGGTATTGGTTGGGCAAATAATTATGGGAAAATTGTGTTCTAAAACCCTTCCGTTTTATTTTGCCTATTTACCAGTAGGCTACACCTAAATTAAATGCAATGGTTGTTCCGCTAAAATATGCTGAAATGTGGAAAATTCACCATCATTGAAATATTTCACATTACTGTTACTACAAGCAACATATTCAAAGAGGTATAGCTTTCATGTTAGGATTCAAAATAAATTGTTCAGAAGTCTCAATAGCCCAATTTAAAGAAGAAATATGGATGTCACTGAACAATTGAATAAATGTAGAGTCAGCGAGTAAAATACAGACAACATGAAGATACCTTCATCATAGTAGCAAACCAATCAACTGCAGAGGAACCAGGAGATTAATCTTGCCAGACCGAATTTTTCATGTCAGAAAGAAATGTATCATGAGTTTGCTGTCCCAAGATGATTTAGTTATATTATTATGTTGAGATATCAAATATTGGATTAAGAATTTTTTCAACAAATCTAATCCTTATCCTTCTTATTCCTCTGACAGTTTTAATTAAAGTACTGACGACATCATGACTTCAATAGACTATGGAGAATCAGTGTGGCAGTCAAACTGGCTCACAAAATCACGAATAATTATGTTTAGATCAAATAGTGGCCTTTAAAAAAAAGTCTTAAAAATGTCACGAGCAACTGCTTCACTGGGATGAACTGCAAGCTTCGTTTGTGTGTCGTCTCAAATATGTCAGACATACGTCAAATTAATCCACCTAAATCTGTCCAGGGAAATATGTGAATTTTTTGGGATTAGTTCTTGTAAGTACAGAGAGAAGTACCTGAAAGAAAAAAATAGGAAAACACGGGAGAGCATCTCAACTTTTGCCGTCCTTACATCATTTTCCCTGAGACCGTCCGTGTGAAAGTTTGATAAAAAAGAAAAAAGTGTGTTGATGAAAATGTTCAACTGGACGATAAATTTGAATCATTCTTTTTATTCTTCCGAGGGGTTTAAATTAATGATCAATAACTGATTTGCTTTGGGATGGAGATTTGTGTGTTTTAAACATGAGGGCCTCCAAAGGGACCATGAGGCAATGTGTGGTAACTGCTGCAGGGTGAAAGTATGACTGTTGTGTCTGTATGAGTGTAGAAACCCCGTTGCTTTCTATTGAACTGACCTCACACATCAACCACACACACGTTCTCATTTTACTCAGTCAGTGTGATGTGTTACTAGTTTTGAAGTAGGACACAAATTGTTGTATATTTTATATTCTGACTTTAGTTTCCAGATTTCAATTGAATGTTAACGGCATATTGATATTTATACTTTTTAACACATCAGACCAGGTTGAAACACAACTTGGTTGGTGCTAATGATGCGTTGTGACAAACCACATTGACTACTTATATTCTTTAAATTCTGCTCCATTCATTTATGCTTTTTACTCCTTAATATTATGGTATGTGCTTTACAATAAATGCCTTTTATTGTCTGCGGTCACATCAGCTAATGCTAAATGGATGCAACCTGTGTCCATGTTTTGAATCCTTGGATATGACGTTAGAGTTTCATACATGTGTAACACAAAGCTTGATAAGGAAGAAGAGTTCAGAAAACTTTGAATAACTGATGTTGTATGAATGTCTCCGCTTATAGTAAAGTTAAGCAGTTGTGCTTATAGGTAACAGCCAGAGTCATGTTAACTTGCAGAGGAAACATCGCAATGAGTTCCATGCATCAAGGAAGAGTTATAGATACAAAGCACTCCATTCTGGATCCTAAGATAACCAGTGTCTGGGTATTAGCGTATGTAATGGGGCAAATGGTCTAGCAGACTTTGTAAGGATAAGAGGGGAAGCATTTTCAGTTTCATTTACAGTAAAAGGAAAAAGATATATAATGATTGTTGCTTTCTCATAGCGCCAAGTAACTATCTCAAACCTTCCTCAACAGGGGTTGATTGTGCGTTAGATCAATACCAATCCCTGTGTGAATGCTTGACCAACGGATGGAACAGCTAGGGGTCTGTACCAGAGACGACCATGCTTTTTCTTATTCTGACCACTTTTCAGAGGGTAATTGAGGTGATATATTGAGCCTTTTTCTGGCCTGTGAGAATTTGATGTTTAAGTTACACCAGAGAGACTGGGTTAGAAGGGAAAACACATGCTAGTACCAGTCGAATATGGATTTATTTTCAGCATATTGTTTCAGACCTTTCCATTCACTTTTCCCATCCCTGCCTTCCTTCTTTGTCTCTACTCTATCCAGACTGCTATATCTCCGGCCAGGCTGGTCTTTATGAATGTTGTGGAGAAGGAGGGAAAAAAGTGCTTGAGCGCTGCGGGGTGTGAGAGCCAAGATTGCTCAATACATCATAAACCCCATCATAGGGTTTGACCCATTAAATAGGCTGTTATTAGGTTTTCTAGGTTTTGTGTTTGCAGGGGGCATGGCATCAGTGTTTGATCTATATTTTTTTCTCTAGAGCATCTACAGACTGGGAGAGTGTTTTCAAAACTAGCTGGGTTAAATCAAACTTGACCCAAAACAGTGAGGGATGCTGCATCAGAACTCCTCACATTGCACTTTTTTGAGGGGATTTCTAAGAACTTTTTCCGAGTGAAAATGAACGGCTTATATCTATAAAGAAAACTCTAGAATCTGTCAAGGGTCCGTTTACTGCAGCCTTTTCCTGGAAGTAAAAAGAGAAAAGAGATTGGAACAGCTCTGAGCCAGTCTGCACTATAATTACACTGTGTGGCAGTGCTGTAAGCTGCAGCACCACCACACCACACCACACAGTTTCCACGCCGTCATTAAACATGCGTGTCTGACAGATGTCACCACTCAAACCATACACTCCCTGTCACCGACAGTAGTAACAGCTGCAGCTAAAAGTACTATCACAACCTATCATTTGTGTGTGCGTATTCATATAGGTGCGCTTGCAGTGTGTCTATCATGTGTGTGTGACTGCATGAACAAGCAGGTGTTTGTCTTTGAATTGCATCTGTTCTTGAATATAGGTTTGTGTGCGTGCTTGACCATACATGTCGTTGCTAGAGTGAGTGCATACAGTATATAAGGATCTTTTCTACTGTTAGGAAAATATGTTGAATAATCAATTCACTAAATGAATACACCTTTGATAAAACAATAAATGATGTATATTCATGCATAAAAACACATCTTTATTTGTTGTAATGTTATGTTTTATCTTTTTTTCACATTTCAGTTCAAAAGATATTGGTGGACGTTTGAGGTAGTCAGTACATGTGATAAAAGTATCCCTTTATAGAGGCTGCCTTTATCCGTGCACACCTGAGCTTGAATGTGTGTAGCGAAATTCTGAAGCGGGATTGACTTCACTCCCAGAACTGCAGAGCAAAGCATCATGGTAGATTGGCTACGGATCCTTCCCGGCCTCGGCCGTGGCTCTCTGGCCCTTTCCCCAGTTCACCCATCTCTCTTAGACCCCGTTTCCACTTGGCATTAACATCTGACTTTTGTAATCGGATCACATGAATAAAGCTTTAACTACAGTTTGCATTGCCTGGATAAACCTGAAGAGGCTCAAGTCTTCCCAGAATGAAAACAATGACAGTCGCCTCAGAGGAGAACTTAGTGCACCACATAAGAGAAATGGAGATGCAAGTCAGGAGAAGGAGAATTGATTATGCAAAATGAATGTCCCATGTATGGATGGAGGACGGGAGGAAGTGTGATATTTGAGATGATGCAATGCGAGAAGAGTGAAGTTATTTTTTTCATACTGTTTTTTTTTCTTTTTTTTTTACTGTGTTCGATACGTCTTAAACTGTCAATGTTGAACAAATCTTCTACAGAAACAGTGAGTGTGTAATCTATTGAACTCTGAAAGGTAAAATGTGTGTTCTTCATTCTCAGTGTGTTTGTGTGTTACCTTTATCACCGTTATCCTTTTGTGTAGAGTCAGATAGGTAAGTGACTGTAACAAGCAGGGTTACAAAAGAAAAGATTCTCCAATCCCCCCTGTATGCATTTACATTAAGATAACTCTGGATAATGTTTATTTCAGCATACTGTGTGAAACGTATGTGTAATCTATTAATACTTATGCATATTAACCCTAGTTGTTTTTGTTCAATATTATTTGCTTACATTTTTCTTCTTATGCCCCCACTATCTGTGTTGGTAGCTAAACACAACTCCTAATCAATTTTTACTTGAAGCCATTTGTGAAACATTATTGGACAACAAATTTAATCATGGTGATTACAATTAGAGAACTGTATGAGATTCCATAAATAGGAGTTGAAGGTGATTTATTCCTCATGGCAGGAGGAGACAAAGTAACACCAGGGAAAGAGCTGCATTAAGTTCCCATGGGAGATGGCATGATAATTAATTGAGCAAATATACACAGAGTCCGCAAAAGTAAAAATACATAGCATCAGCAAGCGTGGTTCAGTCGCAGTCTGTGGCCCCTCCCTAACCCAGCCTATCCAGCTGTGGTAGCATACGCCATGCCAGTTTAAATACTCAAGCACCCGCTAAGTATAATTTCTACTTGTGCAGTAGCGTTAGCAAGGTCAACAAGTGCTGGTGGAGAGACACTGTCTATATTTAGTAAAGAAAAATAGATAATCACACAACAATTTGAATAAAATAATACTTAAAGACAATGCTCCAACATGGGTTTTGGGAGAGTAGATAAAACATGCTTGTCAATATGGTTTTGGTCTTAACTCTGTTAAAAGGGGTCGCTGTTATCAGCAACTGCTTGGCCACTGTCCCAAGAGGTGTTTCTATAGCAACTGAATATAACTGCTGGTGTCAGAGTAATCATCACAATAGTTAAGTTGTCTCTAGGCAACGGTTTCTGTTTGAAACTGGTAGCAGCGCTGGGATTAGGTTAGGGTTTTGAAAGGATTGGTTCAAGGGTTTTGCCCCTTCATAAAAGCAGTAAGACCTAAATGAAGTGTTACCAGTTTGAAATGAGCTGCCATTCTCTATACTGCTGGTCCCAGTCCAATTAAGTTTGTAAGTCCCTCCAAACTTCAGTCAGTCCATCATCTACATATAATTCCACCCCCAACCAAGCTGAAATCTCCCTCAATCTCTTTCTATCTTTCCATCTCTCTCTCCCAGCTCCCCGTCCATCTGTCTCAATTCTCCCTTCATCCACTGGATCATGGGGTTGTGCAGCCTTATGTACCCTTCAAATAATTGGTGTCACTGTCTCTTGATGTTATATGAATGAATGGCACTGTGTCTGGGGGATACAAAGCACCCTGAGAGCCTGTGAAACGGCACACAGTAATGGAGGGACAGAGGTGGGGTGAGGAGAAAAATCTAAGTACAAAGCGGGAAAAAGATAAAAAGAAAGGAGTGTGTGTGTGAGCATGTGCGTATGTGTGTGTGTGTGTGTGTGTGTGTGTGAGAGAGAGAGAGAGAGATACAATGAGGGGGAGTGTTCAAGATAGAGGGAGAAAGAGAAGCAGAAAGTGAGTGCAATATAATAGTAGGAAGCATGTCTGAATGAGATGGGATGATTCAGTGGGAGAGAATTTGAGGACCCACACGTTGTGGTGAGAGTGAGGCAGAGATGAAGGGAATTGGTTTGCCACACCAGGCTTTAAAGTATAGCCTCTGGGGCTGCTCGAGATCTCTAGATCTCTTGTTGCGTTTCCGACTGGACCTCATAGTTACCGTAGAATAAAGATGTTTAAGTTCACACTGTCAGTCGGTGACAGCTTAAACCTGTTATTGACATGTTCATTCTGCCTGGTGTAGACAGGGAAAACAATGTAGTCAACAGATAATGTAGCTGACTGACAGATGTATTGCTCTGTACTGCTGAAAATAGTATACACAAACATGTAGAGTATAGTGTGCAGCAGAGAAGAAATAACCAGTATCACTTTTTGAAGATCAATATACTTACTTTTTCAGGTCACTGTCAGTTCCTGAAAGATATGACAGGAAGTGAATCCCCAGACCTCTATTGTTTGCACATATAAAGGATTTAGACCATATGAATACCAATTCCTCCACTGAAAAAGATAATATTTTGTCATTTGTGTAATAAGTGACAACTTAAACACGTCATGTGTTACTGATATGTTCATTCTGCCTGACATGTAGACAGTGAACAATGTAGTCAACATACAATGTAACTGCCTGACATATGTGGCTGTATTTATCTGTACTTCTGAAAATTATGCATGTCATGTCCTTTTTTCCTCATGGATATAATATATTTTAAATGTTTTTTTATCTAAGTGAAGATCTATACAGTTTTTGTTGCGCTGTTACTTTTCTAGGGCGACCAATGATTTCAAGCTCCCATGAACTCGCTTACGTGAGGGCATCATGCAGTCACAGTAGGACAGTAGAGCAGAATGTATGTTTATCCTTCAAAATGTAACTTATTTTCATGCCTGAACCCCTATAGAATAACACATCCACAAGCACTATAACCAGGGGCTCCATAATGGGGTGAAAAGTTAGGACGATTCTAAGGGCCCGTGACTGGCAGGGGCCCAAAAATATTAGAACTTAAGGATTTAAAAAAAAAATCAATACTTAATCTTTAATCAATACTCTCCATTAATAAAACATTGTATCTAACGTGAAACAAATAAAATTAATGGTTAATTTAAAAGTTTTCTGACAAAAAGTAACCATTTCAAAACTCTGTACACCCCCCTGTATTTAGAAGTAATGGTTTGGTCCGCTTTTCAAACAGCTCCGCATCTAGTGTTGCCACCCGTCCCGTTTTTCCCAGAATTGTTCTCTTTTTTCACCAGCACAATTTGTCTATTTTTTTGGGGGAAAATGCCAAAATCTCATTTGATTTCCTTCGTTCAGTAGTTAAGGCCGTTTCACACGGGCCAAGGCGTTTGCTGCGCCAACTAATTCTCAATGGAGAGGCGAGCGGGGCCGGTGTAGGTACCAGATCGACTCGGGCTGCAAGATTGACTCGGGGTCCTAGATGCGCGATTATGACGCACTTCCTGTAAACTTTGTCTTTTAAATGCGCATGCGCTATGGTTATGCGCATGCGCTCTGTTTATCCCACTTGGTTATCCCGCTATCTCGGTAAGTATTAAGGTTAACGATCTCTAATGATTTTCTAATTTAAGACTATGAATAATAATCTAATGTACAAAGATAAACCTTAGTCATACGCTTATCAAATTACTGAAATTAAACATACATTGTATAACATGACCGTTTGCTTTGATAAGATAATATTTTTGGCTTTAGATTGATAGCTAACGTGAGCTAATAAACATGTTACTATTTGCTGATAGTTATAGCAGCACTAACAGGACAGTATATTTACATATTTTACTTTAACATGGTGTATATTCATAATGGGGACAAACTCAATGTTTTTCTAACGGCCTATATGTTAGGGAAGTATGGGGATTGGAACGTGAACATCTCTTTAACACTTTGTTTCCTGTCTGTTATCAGGACCCCATCGTGCAGCCCATCCTGGACCCCATCAATCATGAAAATAAATAATAAAAAGAATTGATGAAAATTAAGATTCAACACTGGCTTTATTCAACATCTAGATGTTTCAAACAAAAGTTGTCATACAAAAATGTATTGTTTTAATATTATCAACTAGCAGAGCTTCATGATATCTATTATTCCAAAAGTGTACCCTATTCACCTGCTGTGTCACACATTAAGTGAACTATTCCCATTGAGAAATGTTCTGCAGAGACTCACTGTAAATAGTAGGCTGTTTGGACAGTCGATGGCATTGCTGCAAGACACTACAAAAGGTGGTATATGTGGTTGAATAAGTAAAATACAAATCAGATTAAACAAAATCTGATGTACTTTTTTATTTTATTTAATGAAGGTTGAATGAATGAATCTATTTATCAGTGATGCAAGACACTACAAATGCTCCAGGGGCTGGAAATTATACATCTGAGCCACACCTTTACATTTTTTAACTGATAAATATCATTATGAAACTCTCATTATACACATTGTTTTTCAGTGTGATGTAAAATAACAGTGAACCCAGGGGATAGTTGTTCTTTTAATAAAATAGTATTTCTTAAAATACATGCTAGAGTACATTAAACTAAAATACTCATTCAATGTTTAAAGTATTATTAAATAAATGTTTAATTTAGCACTCAAACAGGGTTAAAACCGGGGGTTAAACCTTGCTAAACTATAAATTCGTATAAAATAAAATGTAATTTAACCTTAATAATGAGAGATGACTACTATAAGCCAAACGTAACAACTAATTTTAAACCTTGCAGAACAATAAATAAATCGATCTATCTATGGAGCCTACTGGCTAAGCTATCAGCTAGCGCGATCTTTTACATGTTGTTTGAGTTTCGCACCATCAGCTATCGCGATCTTTTCAAATGTTGTGTATGTCCACAATGCTTTGCAGTAACGTAGCAGTAGCGTAGCAGTATCTATGGTGACAACGTCAAGTGTCGATACGTCTTGCCGTTGCGTAGCAGTATCTATGGTGACAACGTCAAGTGTTGATACGTCATCAGTAGGCGCAGGACCCCGAGTCAATCTTGCAGCCCGAGTCGATCTGGTACCTACACCGGGCAGAGACAAGCGGTACGACGAGCGGGCAGGGGCGGTCTCAACGATCTCGGGGCCCGTTTCAAGTTCAAGACCCAGTGTGGGGGGCCCCCACTTTTTTTTTTTTTTTTTTTAAATAAATAATGCTTGCTCCCCGCGAAAAAAAAAATATTGTGGAAACCATTTGGTTCATAGACGGATTATGAGATAATGGGCCCAGAGGGTGGATAGCTACTTTTTTATGAACAGTAAAGAATTCACACATAGAAAGCTTATTACTGCATGTGTGAGGGGGCCTTCAAGGCCCATCATGAAGCCCCTAAGACAGAGCTAATACGTAATGCTTTTGTTTTGCACTTGCTTTGCTATTTTTCACCTACTAGTTGAGGTGCCATGATGATTTATTTCCTTATTTTAGGCGATTCCTTTTTTTAGACCCGGTTATTGACATGAATGACTGAGCTCTTTGACAATGCGACATTTAAAGTTATTATCAGTATTTCTGGCATAGGGCCCCCCCTGAGCCCCTGGGACTGGTTGCATGCAATTTTCTTCTCAAAGTGCACCAGATTGATGAATTTTACTTTAAAAGGTTGCATTTTTTCCTTCGATCCCCCTACAAGGTCCAGGGTTCCCACCTCAGTCTCCTTATACATCCTACTGTAAAAAGCACTGTAGGTGTTATGGTTATTATAGCTCATTACACTGAACTGGTAGCCTAATAATGGCCGAGCCCTCCGCCCCAAACATCAAGTGTCCCTTTTTTTCCTAAATCCAAGGTGGCAACCCTATCCGCATCCCGTGCCACTATCGAGAGTGATTAACGGGGGATGATTGAATCATGTCTCAACGACAAAAGTCAGTATATCAAAAGCGAAAAGAGAGGAAAGAAAGAAAGATAGATGAATTAAAGGGCGACAGTATGTCTTTTTGATATTCATGTAGATGACGCAATTTGTTAATTTAAAGAGTTATATTACGTACATTGACACCACAATTGATGTTGAGATTTTTTTCATAAAATGTGATTTTCACCATAAGAGATGGCCTGTAGCAGATTTGTTTTCCAGAATATTAGCCTTGCATCGTATAGAGAATTGTCTGCAGAATGTTGAACATTTGCACAGTGTTGTATTTTAACAGCTCAGTGTCTCTGTGTCTCAGTGACTCTTGTATTGTAGGCCTTTAGTATTGGACTTCAACATAGGTGCACGCCTGTATGAATAGAGTTATAGGTAGTTTAGGTATCTTAAGCTTCAATGGGTTTGTTGGGTTCTGGACGTTCCGTTACAGAACATTGCATTTGCTTGGCGTGGCCTGGTTGGGGGCCCAGAGTGATATCTTTTCATAGGGCCCAAAATCTCTGGCGGCGCCCCTGACTATAACATAATTCTTTATCAGATGATATAGTGATTTCCCCTGTATTTGACTGTGTCCAGCAGGAGGAGCTGTAGTCCCCTTCACCAACCCAACCTTCCAATGCTAATGTGCAGAAAACATCACTTTGTATCAGTTCAGTATGGACTTGAAGTCAGTTTTTATATCGGTTGCCATGAGGAAAAATGTCAAGTTGAAGGAACTGAATTAAAAAAAGAACACTGACTTAATACTTGTTAAGTTACAGTTTCTTTCGATTGCTAAACCACAGTGGGCACAACTGGAGCGACATGTGCAAAACTATAACAACAGTGTGCAGAGCAGCGGTTCATTTGGGCCAAACTCTAGCTTGTTTTTCATTGATTAAACACAATTTTCAAAACTCTACACACCTATATCATGGCTTAACCACAACCTGCACAACACTGTGGATTTCCAGCACTTTTTTTCAAACGCTAACACACTACTGCCACAACTGTAAACCACACATTCAAAACAGAATGAATGCCTAATGCATTTCAAACACTGCAGATTGCAATGTCATCTGAAACACTAAGAAGGTCTCTTGTTTTAGACTTGTTAGTGAACATATACAGTGTAAAGGGAAAGCTCAACAATATATATTTTTTTGTAAATGGACCAATGAAGACAGGTTGTTAGAGGGAGAAGAGTGGCAGTGAGAGTGTGGATGTGTGGAAGAAGACCTAGAAGACATAGAGCTGTAATGTCTGATGAAATACAGTAAGGGCTACACTGATTGACCCTGTTGTGAATCATGGTCTCTCATTGAGAGAGGCAGGGTTGAGAGTGCAACCCAATCTGCAAAAAAGTTGCATCTGTAATACGAATTTTCCAGCAAATAAACAGCTTAGAGTTGCATCCTTACAGTAAATGACAACATTACAGGATAGATTTCTGTATTACAATTATAGAATATATACACAGATAAATACTACATTTGGAAATGTTTTCAATAAAATATACAAAATGTGTATCTATTGAAGCAAACTTCTGATTTTAATTTCTTTTTGTTTTCCTAAAAAAAACTGGTATGTTATAAAATAAACAATTTCATGTGAAAGAATTTCACCCTTTCATCAAAGAAAATATTACGTAATTTGTGTGAAATAACTCAAATTATTCAAACTGTAAAGATTAAAAGTTTGTAATTTATGTATTGGGGTTTGATGCTAGTGTTTGTACTCTGAGCATATTCTGAGTGACAGTGTGTGTTATCTCAATGAGGCTGATTCATAGTGTTTGCTGCACTGAGCCTATTTTGCAGGTGAAGTGAACTGTTCAGCTCCAGTGACTGTTGGTAGTGCAGACTGTAGTTAGAGTTTTGCACATAGAGCTATAGTTGTGCCCACTGTGGGTTGGCAATCAAAAAAACTGTAAATTCTCTCTGGTTTGACGTTTCAGCAATTTACACCTTTATCCTTTGACTTGCAATTTGCTGTTAAAATGTGTTTTATTTTTTAATCTTCCTGTGTTTTTTTTCTCACCTCGTTCCCAGCTTGTATTGATTGAATACAACAAATAAACAAATAAATAAACCCCATTTCTATAATCATCTCCATCACCTTGAGAATACTTTACCTGCAATGATAAAGAAGAAGAAAAAAACACACACACCCGCAGCAAATCAATAGTTTCATTATGAAATGTTTATTCTGGCATGCCTGTGCCTCTCCAAGGTGCTGAGGTGAAAAGTTTTACTCGCACACGAAGAGGGAGAACGGAAAGATGGAGGGAGGGATGGAGGGATGTATCACAGTATTCAGCAAAGGAGGGAATACTTACTTTTCCTTTTTTTTTCTTTCGTCTTTATTTTCGGTGCACTCATTAATGGCAGAAACATTAGCTGGCTGTCTTGTAGAGTTTGCAGCTTCTGATTTTAAGGTCAGTTTTCAGTTGCAACTGACAGTGTAAAATCTTGAGCCAATTGACGTAGGCTGAATTCATGTTTGTCAGTGAATGCATACAGACATATTAAGTATCAGGTGCTTAAGTAAGCTACATGTGTGCTTGTTTTTATGATTGAATATATAAGGACTGTCAAAACAAATATTTCCATACTAGGTTTAGCATTAGGTCTATAACGGACACATGTTTTTTTCAACGTATAGTCCAAAATCCAAGGCTTTTAAATTTACTTTAACTAGTAAGGTAAAGGGAAATGAGACATAGAGCATCTTCACATTTCCATAAAGCTGGAACCATCAAAAGGTTTAGCATTTTTGCTTAAAACATGTGTTATGTTTATCACCTTCATATACTTATAAAAGTATTCATTCAATATTCATTCTGGTAATCTAATAATATGCTTTTCTTACTAACTTAAATATTAACTTTTTTATTTAAGAGTGTATGCACAGCCACTTTGGCAATCCCCTCATTCAATCCCTTGTTTCCTTGACTGGCCAAAATAAAATTCCATATTGACCACATTAGGCCTTTGTTAATCCAAAATGACATTTTGACAAAACAGTTTTATTTTTTTGCTGAAAAGCTGGATTACTTTCTTATTTCTAAGATGCCTTGTAGTTCTTTCTCCTGTTGGCTGCAGCTCTGTTTTCCTTGCATTCAGAGAACACCCCCTGGACTAAACTGTGCGCTCGGGGAGAGAGCATTAACATTTATATAGAAAACATGAGGCGGTTGTTTGACAGACGATAAATGGGGTGTTTTCCTAACTCTGCTTCAAATGGAACAATGGTGGACGGAACTCTGCAAAACATTGTCCATTGGCAACACAGTAACCCCAGCTAAGAGCTACATATATCAACACAATTGCCTTTTATTAGTCTGCCTCTTACAATTCATTGTTGGGTCGTTTGTATGTGTGGGTTGGCTTGAGGGGATCTCGTTGAGGGAGGCGGGGCTCTGGGTGTTTAGTGCAGTGTTGTGTTGCGGTTGAGGGCTTGGAAGTATATGTCGAGCCTGATTAAGAGGCTCAAATGCGATAGCAGCGGCAATTTCAAAGTCACACAAGATGTCATGACCGGGAACAAACACCAAATCCCAGAGCTGGGACAATGTAATAAATCATATGAATAAATCCGCCAGCCGAACACTGGGGAGCACCAATAATCTCAACCCGACTTGCCCCCTCTGCCTCTCTCTCTGTCTCGCTCTCGCTGTTTTTCCATATCACTCCAGCTTGTCTTTTTGTTTAATCTCTGCATGAGCTCTCTGTTGCCATCTTTCCCTTATTCTCTATCTCACTCCCTATTGTTTCTGAGACGCACATACACACACACACACACACACACACATGAACACGCACACACACACACACACAAATACACACAATGTGTATATTGCGTCTGGCCCTGTAATTAATTAATCAGAGCTGGGGCAGCAGTGTTTTTGAACAATGCCACCCTGAAAAGTTGTCTGGGGCTTTAAGTGAGTGTGTGTGTCAGTGGGGTGAAAGCAACTAGCAGCCACCGAGGCAGTGATATTGACTTAAAGCTTGTGTGTGTTGCTGCAGAGTTACAGTTTTTTTCGCTAAAACACAGTGGGCACAACTGTAGCTCAATGTGCAAAACTCTAACTACAATCTGCACTACCAACAGTCACTGGAGCTGAACAGTTCACTTCACCTGCAAAATAGGCTCAGTGCAGCAAACACTATGAACAGTCCTCATTGAGATAACACACACTGTCACTCAGAACATGCTCAAAGTACAAACACTAGCATCAAACCCCAATACACAAATGACAAACTTTTAATCTTTACAGTTTGAATAATTTCAGTTACTTCACATGGATTGCGTTATATTTTCTTTGATGAATGAGTGAAATTCTTTCACATGAAATTGTTTATTTTATAACAAACAATTTTTTTAGATAACAAAAATAAATTAAAATCAGAAATTGCTTCAATAGATACATATTCTGTATATTTTATTGATAACATTTCCAAATGTAGTATGTGTCTGTGTAAATATTCTATAATTGTAATACAGAAATCAATTCCTGTAATGTTGTCGTTTACTGTAAGGATGCAACTCTTATGTTTTTGTTTGCTTGAAAATTCGTATTACAGATGCAACTTTAGATCTTTGCAGATTGCGTTGCACTCTCAACCCTGCCTCTGTCAATGAGAGACCATGATTCACAACAGGGTCTATCAGTGTACTTACTGTACCCTGACTGTATTTCATCAGAAATTACAGCTCAATGTCTTCTTGGTCTTCCTCCACACATCCAGTCTCACTGCTTCTCTTCTCCCTCCAACAACTTGTCTTCCTATTTTTGAGCTTTCCCTATACTGTATATACAGTATGTTCACTAACAAGTCTAAAACAAGACACCTTCTTAGTGTTTCAGTTGAAATTGCAATCAGCAGTGTTTGAAATGCACAAGGCTGAAATCCATTCTGTTTTAAATGTGTGATTTACAGTTGTGACAGCACTGTCTTAGCATTTGAACAAAGTGCTAGAAATCCACAGTGTTGTGCAGGCTGTGGTTAAGCCATGAGATAAGTGTGTAAAGTTTTGAAAATTGTGTTTAATCAATGAAAAATTAACTAGAGTTTGGTCCACATGAACCGATGCTGTGCATAGTGTAGTTAGAGTTTTGCACTTGTCATTCCAGTTGTGCCCACTGTGGTTTAGCAATCGAAAAAAACTGTAAATTCTGCAGTAGTTGTACGCATGCCCGTGTGTGTGTGTGTGTGTGTGTGGGTGGGCTAAACTGAAAACACATAGAAGTAAAGGTCTCCGAAACTATGTTACATATTTACCACCTTGTTTTCTTGTCTTAAACACCATCCACCGGTCATCTGCAGACACAAAGTCAAACAACAAAGCTCATTCATCCTTCACTACTCTGCTTTTTCTATATTTGTAAATTGTAAATTGTAAATTATTCAGTGGCTGTAAATCAGCCAAGTGAAAAATTGCAGATATATTCGCTGACATATTGCCTAAAACAATAAACTATAGAAAGGTAGAAACAGTGACATTTTACACAAAAGAGCCCTGACAAGTTTATATAAAGAGCAAAATATAATTGAGTATCAGTCAAGCTATAGCTTAGCTTCAATTTAACTGTTGATCAAACCAATTGTTAATTACCTGTATAGTTATTCAAAGTTCTGTCAAATTGGTTATTTAGTTTAGGTGCAGTTACATGTTTGAAGCAATAGTATTATTTTATAAAACCAAGCACAATCTGCATTAGAAAATACAGGAGGGAACAACAACCTGATAGCCTGGCTGTGGAGTCAGGGACCATCTGTCAAGCCTCACTGGCACTGAGACATCTGCTCTGTGTGAGCTCATCAACTCCACTGATTGTGTTTGTACACAAACACTTGATGAAGAACTTCACTGGAACCGCTGGCTACTGTTTACTCTCCTGCTTCTCTACTGTTTGCTTTCTTACACTGTCCGTTGTGTAACTGGTGTTCAGCTGCACAGTGGAACTGGGTGTTTTTCTTTGTCAGAAGTAAATGAATGGTGTACACTGAACTGTAGCTACTAGATAGGGAGGAGTGGGATTTGCAAAATAACAAAAACATTTCATAATCCTTTCCTCTTTTTGGTTGGTCGTGAACAGACAGGGAATGGCTATACCTGTGTTGAGCAAGCAGGTAGTAGATGTATGGTGATGATGGAGGCTATATTGGTTATTTTTCAGTTGCCTCTGCCCTTCATTGACCCAAGCTTCCCAATCTGAGCGCTGTATCAGGCCCCTGCATCTGATCTTTTCCCCTTGCCGGTGTTCTCTTTGTCAATGGCACGGTCTTTCCCGCATTTTATTGAACTAAACTCCAGGCAAGTGAGACGGATTCCACAGATAAGCTATCGGGCCCTGGCATCACACAGAGAAACTATCAAGCCATGAAATATGTGTCTGGCTGTGAGTCAGGATGGCTGCGCTGCATGAAGAGTGGGGACTAGAAGACGCACACGCACATGGACACACACAAGAACGTAATCACAAAAGCACACACTTGTACACACTCACACACACACACACACACACACACACACAAGAACGTAATCACAAAAGCACACACTTGTACACACACAAACAACATGTAAAGCACAAGTAAATGCCCATTCAAACACACATTTACATACTCTATACCCACAGTTTTAAGCAACTAGGCTCTTGCCTGTCCACCATTTTGGTCCAGACTAAAATATCTCAACAACTATTCAAGTGATTGGCTCATCTCTGAAATGGCCCAGGGTAGAGCCTCACTGCCAGGGCCGGCCCTGACCAATTTGGTGCCCTAGGCAAGATTGTAGCTGGCGCCCCCCATTGCATTGCAGTCAGGTCCACCACTGTTCATACACTCACACAGAACTGGATAGCTTTGTATTTGACATTTCATTTTATTTTAGATAGAAAATAACCCTCAAAATAAAAACCATATTACAAAACAAGTGACATAACATTAAAAAATGCACAGAAAAATGCAGACGTTAAAATGTAAAATTATAATCTATTACAAGTATAGTTTAAATACATCATAACTTTGCATTGAATATAATTCCACACAAAAGCTATATTACAAAGTTAAATGACAGAGACCTCTGGTTTGTACTGCTATTTAACTTGATTCCAACAGAGAGCTGTGTACATTTAGATGTTAAGACCTCATCTTCATATCTCAACAAGCTCACCTCACCTTGCTACAGCCTGACTACTCTTGCCTTTGGGTCTATTGGTGAAGCCTTTATTCCTCATGCTACATCACTGGGCTGTGCTAAGGTGGAGAAGATGTCTGCAGGACAGGTGGCTCAAAGTATTTCAAATGAAAACCTGAAGAGAGAAGAGAAGTATACATGTTGTTACATTATTTATATTAATACATGGTGAAAAGCTTTAAAATGGAAATTAGATCAGATTAAACTCTTGTCATTAAAATGAAATGCAGTTCAGCATCCAACCAGAGTGAAGAGAAGCAGTAACTAATGGAAAGCTATAGGCCTAGGTAAGGTACAATCAAACGGAAAAGTTTGCTCCTGCTTTTTATTAAATCAGAATCAAGCCTTCTGATGATATCTCATGGCTTTACGTATAGCACTTTGATTTACCTTGTGTTGAAAAGTGCCTCACAAATAAACTTGACTTGCCTCAGGTAGGCTATGCAATATGAACAGTTATTATACTGTGCACTTTTAACACTGATGTAAACTAACACAACAAACCAAAGGTTGACAACCATTAATTATAGTGGAAAAGGAATAGCTTTCTAATAACCATTACAAGCAGTGCAAACTTTGGCAAGTTATGACAGGGGATGTAGGCTACCTGAAACATCTTTCTAAATGTCTCTGGTGAATTTAAGCTGGGAGTAACGTTACCCATCTTCCAAAAGTAAGCTAGCAAGTTAACACACTGCTCCTACAACGGCTAAAACAATGCAGCACACTATTCATTCATCACATTAACGTCACTGTAGGCCTACCTCTGTCTTTGTCACGTTTTTCCTCCTCTTCTTTTCCTTTTCAGTCTTCCCTTGGCACGAGAGAGCTTTTGTCTTTTTAACATGGTGTGCGCTCTTTTCTTCCGGTTCCGACCGGTGAAGTTACCGTTCAGATACCTGGCTGATCGCCAGAAATCTGGAAGAGTCTATCGGAGGAGGGGGGGGGGGGGGGGGGCGCTTCATTTTTTTTTAAATAGTTTGTCTATCCTCAGTAGTTGTCATATTTTAAGCTTAACTCATATTTTGAAATTATAGTATTAACAGTATTAGTAAAAAAAAATAAAAAATAAAGTTTTGGTAGCCCTTTTTATTTATTTTTTAGCGGCGCCCCCTGCGGATGGATGCGCCCCTAGCATTTGCCTATACTGCCTATGCCCAGAGCCGGGCCTGCTCACTGCTATCACTTGACTCTGCGTTACGCTCGTCATATAGCTGCCTGTGCTGCTTTTTCAAGTACTGATGTGTTGGTGTTGCCTAGTGATGTGGACACTGTTCCATCTTTCAGCACCTTAAACAAATGTGTTCTTTGGGCTCCACATGTTCCTTATTGGTGGTCGTACACAGTCACATTGGGCCACTTCAGATTGGTGAGCATGACTGTCATGCAAGGACACCATGACATTTGTAAGACTGTAGACACGTCAATTGGGTGGACTCGTTGCAAGAAATATATCCTAAATCACAGCCTTTGTAATTTGACTCATAACATTGTTTGAAGAAGTGATTTTGTAAATCATTCAGCCCTACCTACTAGTAGGGGAGAACGGGGGAATCTGAGGCATCGGGTAATGTGAGCCACCCCCTGTATCTAGGCAACGGAAAACATTTTTGGACATGTGAGATATATGTTTTCAAGCCCCTCTCATTTCCCCATGGCCCTGAAAGAGAGGACCTCATGGTGCTGTGGTAAGCATGTTTTTTTCACCAAAATAGGTATTTTGCATGTAAAAGTAAATTTTCTTGCTGTCAACTTAATCAACTGTTGTGCCAAAGCAAATGTATTCACGTAGAAAAACTTCTATCATACGTGTTGATGAACTACCAACATATAAAAACCATTTGATGATATTAGCTAAAGATTAGCCTGAAATGCTAAGAGAGGTAGTTTTTTCTCAGATTGTGGTGGTGGGGGAAAGTGAGCCAAATGCTGTGGGGGAAAGTGAGGCACTGTCTCACTTTCCCCCACCATGAGGCACAAGTTAAGTTTAGTCTTAAACATATTTTAATGTAATATTACACAACATATGTTTTATTTTAATGTCATACACATTGTAGAAAAGCCATCATGCCAAGGAAATACACCAGGAAGACGACCTGGGGCAACCACACAGAAAGAGCACCTTCTCATCTTTCCCTGTAACCTTCAGGGCTGGAATGTAGAGTAGGCCCAGTTGTAGAGTATGACAGGCTGATGTTATAATCCAGTTGGGTCTTCTCCTGTGTTCTGAGTCCCAGGCTGTTCTCGCTGGTTCTGATTTTCCTATGCTTTGACCCCCAGACACAAGCTGGCTCTAAGGGTCCTGTGTTCTGACCCCGAGACTGTGTTCTAATCTAACTGGTTCTATCTTTCATTTGAATCTTATTAAAACCTTTTGAATTATAACATGTTGTATTTGATTTTGTTCAGAGTTACTTTCAAGTGTTTAGAAAATTTGCTTTGCTTAATTGACCAAACCCCATCATCCTTTTACTAGTCTGACATTAGTTCTGGAATGCGTGGCTACCTTTCAGGATTCTTACTGTTACAATATGTGTTGTTATGGTAGTTTCAGAGTGGAAAAAGTAAGTGGATCAGTTTACCCCCAGCTGGTTCACTTTACCCCCTTGATTTTTCTGGTCTGTCTCAGTTTACCCCACAGCTGGGGTAAAGTGAGCCGCATGACAACTTTTTTTAAAACAATCATATTTTCACTGCCCTTTGTCTTCAAAAAATTCTGCTAATGCCCATTTCTAGGAAACATCCTGAATTAATGGGAGATGTGCAAATTTGAGTGATAAATCATTTTAGCTCGCTTAGAGGGGAGCAAATGTAAAAAGTGTCTCAGATTACCCCGTTTTCCTACTTTATAAAGGTTTGAAAAAAACAAAAATTACTTTAAGCTGTGAAAAATAACTCCTTGCTCCCATTTTATGACCACTTTTGGTGTTTTGTGTTGTGTCCACTACACAACACACACACTCTTCCCTCCGTCTTCCCCTCACACCATCACTAGCTCCCCCTTTTTTTATCTGCCTCTCTTCCTCCCTTTGCAGGACATGTGTGAAACTGTTGAAAGCAGGCCCGCCAGGCCTTTAGGATTGAGAAAAACAAATAGCATAATTCAGGAGAAAGACCCACAACTCCAGGCTGTTGGACCTCACCAGGCTATTTTTTTTCTTCTTCTGTAATTTGGTTATATTTAAAAGTACAGCAGTGTGGCCATAAAAAGGACAGATGGAGGGAGAGAGAGAGAGAGAGCAAAAATGAGGCGAAAAGACAGAAGATATGCAGGCAGGAAGATGGAGAGAGTAGCAGTATAGGGGAAGGGGAGGGGGGAAACAAACACGGACATTGGTATGATTGAATGAGTTTTAGCGTGGCTGTTGGACCAACAGCACTTTCCTTTCCCTCATTCTCTGTAATATACATTTCTCCTTCAAGGCTCCTTATGATAAATGAAAGACTGTTGAAGAAGTGCTGTTGCCTTTCTCTCTCTCTCTCTCTCTCTCTCTCTCTCTTTCTTTCATGCAAGGCTGTATTCAGGTCAACATAAAAGAATACAAGGGAACAGGATGCTACAGGGCTGGCTGCAGACTTGCAAAGCATTATTGGTGGTGGTGGTGGAAGAAGAAAGTAAAAGCAATAACATCTTGTTATGAAAGGAGTCTAGTGAATAAAATGTGCACACCTTTAAATCTGCAACTGAAGTGCAAGCAATGCCAAACAAAAAAATATTACACTTGAGAAATCAGAATATATACTCTGTATTATTGGTGTTTGACTTGAAAATGTAGGTATTATTAATTTCATTTATTTTTTGCACAGTTCTCCCTAAATTTGTTTTTTTAAAGTTCTTTGCCGAATTTAAAGCTATACAGTACGATCTGAGAGAGCTAGCATGATTTGAAATTAGCTTGTCCTCGGAGTTCCGTTTAACTCCTCCCTCTCCCCTCGGGACTCCCTCCCCCACCCCTCGACACACAGCCGTGCACGAGCGCTGCTGGCTGCTGCCTAGCAACCTGGTAGCTACGCTGCCTCATTGAGCGAGAGCTGAGCTAACGGTCGGCTGCGTTTCTCGACTAACTACGATGTCTCATTCACCGGTAAGAACACACCTATAATATTATAATGATATATGTTTAAAACAAACATGATGAGGCCTACTGTTACTGTTAGTAGTAGTACTCACAGCCGTCAGCCTAGCTAGCTCATAAGCACATATTGACTGGTAACAGTAAAGAAAAAGTTCAGTAATACAGCACGATATTTCTATCACAGTTTACTTACACACTTATTTTGTGTACATTACACTTTATTTATCATTCATTGTTTTGCTTGTCAGAGTTCACAAGATGAGAGTTTTTTGGGCTCTGACCCAGACTACAGTCCCGAGCCAAGCACCTCGTCGGCTCAGAGGGGACGGGCCCGAGGTCGAGTGTCTGCCAGAGGGCAGGCTATTAGGGGCCGAGGAAGTAGAGGTGGAAGACGGGGAGCAAGGGGAACTGGACGAGCGGGAAGAAGCAGGAGACGGGGGGCTGCAGTAAACCTGGGGCAGGAAGATGTACTGCGAGTGGAGAACCTGCAAGCTCTAAGGATAGCAGATGAGCAGGTACTGTATCTGAGACATAAACCTTACCAGCAACTTTGTATACTGAGATGCCATGTACCATGAACACACAATAGCCTACCTAATAGAGGACAATAAAAAAAACGTTATTCAATAACTAATCTTCATCATGTTTTACTTTACAGGCAAGGATTCAAAGTCTGGATCTACAAATGTCGCATCATCTGCTCCAGCTGTGCCTGACACGAGAACCCAGCCTCATGTTCGACCTGGTCACCACCATGTCCTCCGCAGATCCTCCTCCATCAACTCCTCATGTCAGAGAACCAACCTGGTGCATCTGCCACAACTGCAGAGAAATGCCGACGAATGTGGAGCGCAAGTGCTGTGGGCAACAACCTCTCTCATGTATTGCAATGCTGCCCCACATCGAGGCATACATTCTAGAAGAGGGGCACCTGCGCCTTGCAATCAGAATCTGGAACGATGTGCGTGCTTTTGATGACCTTCCAGACCCAGGGGAGAGCAACAAACAATTCAGATATGCTGCATACCGACAGTTTGTTGTGTGGCAATATGGGGCACTTGGAGCAGGGAACAGAGTGGTCATACCCAGTTGCTGCGTGTGGAAGATAAGAGACCGCTTCCCAGATCCACACGGACAATATAAAGGCTTCATCCCACACAGGTTGCAATGAACAAACAGTTTAATTGTATCACTAAGTGAAAGTTATTTATACAATGTACATAGTTTCTATTTCTATTTTTTTGCAAAGTCCTTTTGTTTTTATATTACGTTTGAATAAAATATAGAAAATTACTTTTCATTTCTGTTATTATTACTGATATCAAGACATAACATTTATCATCTCTGTAAATGCTGCACAAAATAATTACAACCAATGTCGGGTGACAATATATAATTTTTTATTCAATATAAACAAGTATAAACATGGTCAAAAACATTGTCCCGGGGTCCAGTTTTCGCAGACAGGTCTGGCTCTGCACGCGGCATAGGCTGTGGCAACTTATTCTTTTGGCAGTGAATGTCCTAGGGAGAGAATATCATAAGAAACACACAATGAACAACGGTATTATGGGTTTTAAACAGAGCTGCAGAGAAAAGCCTTCATGACATGTGGTTTATCCTTGCACTTTGAGTGCCAAGAAAAGCGCTATATAATTCCAATCCATTATTATTGTTCAGAAAATAGGTTGATCAGCACTTCTGTATCTGTAATATTATACCTCATGATGTTTGGTGGAACCCAGAAACAAATCTTTACAACTTACACCTTAGACCAGAGCTAAATGGATTTTAATGTGTAACATAGTAAAGTTAAAACTTTATGATCATATAATAATGTAAGTATACTAACCTAGCCCTTTGCTAAGTTGCGTCTGCAACAGCTGCTGGGTAGTTGGTGCAGGAACACCTGATAGAACCCCATACTGACGTGGATCAGTAGCCCTTATTGTTCTTCTCCTTGGCACAGCCCCCCCAGACAACTTCTTCTGCAGGATTTCACTCTGAAGGTATTTGATATAGCTGTAGTCCTTCTCTTGCTTGAGTGTGTACAGGCTCCACTTCCTGGACTTTTTATTGTACACTTTTCCGTATCTGGCATAAGAAAAAGTATTATAAGTTTAGTGATTCACTGATTGACACGGAGGAGTAACTGGTCTCCGTGCTTGTGTGTGTGTTTTTCCGGGAGTGAGCGAGGCAAACATTTAAATGGTAGCATGTCTATGACTTTCATTTTGCCATACTTGTCACTGTTTTATAAAAGCAATAGCTCACTTCAGTCTGAAATGTGCTCATTATACCACTGTGGTGGCAGATATTGAATGTTGGAATGCTTATTAATGCAATAGGAAACATTGTATTTATCGAATATTGTATGCTCTGCTTCATACTAAACTGTTGCTGTTTTAACTGTCTGCATTTTGAAACTTCCAAATCCCCCCTCTCCACGTACTATGTATTCCACACCTACAACCAGCCTATTGCCTTCAGACTATCTCCCCCTCTACCCCCCACCCCCCATCCTCAAAAACACCCTGCGGTGTTATTTAGGAAACCTGTTTACATAGTGTGTGACTGCACCTATTGTTTGTACCTAATACCTATATCATTTATGACGCATTGTATAGTCCTATGTATTGCCCATCATAGAGAACACTAATGTAGCATTGTAGCCTTTACTTACCGGTCAAAGACAGACTTGGGATAAATGCTTGACAATGGCGGAGCAGGAGGTCTCATTGATCCGTGTTTCAATGGTGTCGAGGAATTAGCCTGGTCATAACTATAAAATAAAAATAATTAAAAAAAAGAAAAACAGAGCCTGCATCAACACGTTTGTGAAAAGCCTTAACGAAATGACACATTCAGACGCTGACGACCACATGGCATTAGAAAAAATAATATAATTAGAAAGGAACGTTATAGGCAACGTTAGTTAGCTGTACCTTGTAATTACTAAGCCTAGAACGACAGGGGAGCTAACGTTAGCATCGGGCTAATATGGCTAACGCCACATAAATAGCCATGGCTAGACTTCTTCTGAACACAAATTTAAAATAAACGGGAAACAAAACGAAAGCTTACCTGTCCAAGAGAAAAACGGCAACCATTGCGTGACTTTGCAGGCCATTCAATTCCTTCAGCTGTTGCCATCTCTGAAAAGCTATCCCAATATTTACTCTTGTTTTTGCTCGAGTAGTTTCAATCTGCTTTCTTGTTGCTGCCTTTTCTGCTTCTGGCTTTCGTTTTCTCGCCATTTTAAAAGGATGAACTGGGGCAAGTAACGGTGGCAGTGGTAACTTCTGTGTAGGTTCCATTGTGTAAGCTTGTTATGCTACTTCCACTAGGTCTAGTCCACTGCCAGGTACTACGATATGGCACGAACGCTTTCTCTGCCCTCAGTGAACGCGCCCAGGCTCGTACACAGAGGGGAGAGAACGCGCAGGATTGTGATTGGTTCTTTAGATAAGGGTCCATCGTCTCCGATTGGTCAGCATTTTAACAGGTTTATAGAGGGTACAGAATTTGGGGGTTTTTCGTTTCTTTTTCATTGCCCATAAGTTATTTATTGCTGTTGGGGTGTAAAAAGCACTTTTCACAACATATTAAAAAGTGCATATTGCAGATAATCTCCTATGATGCCTTTAACGTGAAATCATTTAACTTTTTCTTTGTGTAGTCGAAGTCCTTTCCAGAGCTACCTTGGTGACATTTTCTCGAACCTATTATAGGCTGATTTGATTTATAATGTTTCCCACTATCATCTCCTCAGTCCAAAACCAATTCAGAGAATCAATGGCAGACTAAATGACGGACGATGGACGGTGTTTGTGTTGTGTAGTGAACCAGGCAGGGTCTCTTGTTCTGTCCTGCGTGAAGTGATGCCCCATCATCTGCTCTCGTCTTGACCTTATCCTACATGCTCATTTGACATTTCCTCTTAAAAGGCTACAGATAGATCATGTGCAGGAGGACTTCGCTGTATAAAGAGTAATGAGCCTTGTTATACTGGGAGGCAAGCTGCAGCAGAACTGTTTGTGTTCAAGTGGAGGAGCAAGCTGATTTAATGTGACGGGGCTAAATATTACCGGATGTTACTAATATTACACACATCACACATATGTAAGATAACCGTTTACAAAAACTATCGTGGTAGGGAGGAAATACACAAGACATTACATTGGCATGTTTACAGTATCTCCTTAATGTATTGTGTCATCGGATCATATACTGAAATACTCCACATTAAAATGAATGAATTTGCAAAATAGGAAGTGCTCAGAATATATTTAAAATTTCTGCTCATATTTAGGGCTGTCGGGATGAAGGAATACCCCGTGCGGTGAGTCAGGGTGGCTAAACCGTGCGGTATGCGATATAATTGCTCCACCCCTTTTTTAGGCCTAATTATAGGTCTATATTTATTAAGCCAACTTGTTTGTACCATATTGGTCCGAATATAAGACGGGGTTTTTTCCCCATTCAGCTTAATAATAATAGGCTATATTTAATATATACAGTGCATTTATCGCACTCAAAGCGCTTTACATAGCTTCAGTTGTGTTTATTTTTTATTTTTTTCGGTTGGAACCAACACTGTCTGTGCTCTCGTAAGCGGCTGGGGCATGCGTGTGTGCAATGGGAGAGAGAACGCTTTGTGTGGAGAGAAAACAAGAGGCACGGGACATCGCAAAAGCCAATGCAAAGCCTCAAATCATTATGTTGCGAGTCAACGTGTCAGAGGCAGGAATTGGCTGTGCGATCGACTTTTACTGTGGCAGTAAGGAGAGATCAGATTGCCAACTGCGCTTTTCCTTTTACCCACACCACAGCCGCCGTAATGTTTAGATGTCATCATTTGCATCAAAGCCCTAATGATAATAAGAATAAGAGGCTTTATTTAAACGCTGTCCATGCGGTCGTTGTGATTGTAACTTTATCGGCTGTTAACTGAAACTAACGGAGAAGCCTTCCAAACGACAACTGTAACGTGCCCCGGTTATCATTTCAGCCTTAAACCACGGTGTTGATAGCTGTCGTTTCAGCACTAGGCTATGTGTTTAAATATGAGCATTAAATAAATGTTGCGTCTCAGATGCCGAGGACAGAGAGGATGACCGAACCAGAGTATAGGAGAGCAGGGCCGGCCCTGACCAATTTGGCGCCCTAGGCAAGATTTTAGCTGGCGCCCCCCATTGCATTGCAGTCAGGTCCACCACTGTTCATACACTCACACATAACTGGATAACTTTGTCTTTGACATTTCATTTTATTTTAGACAGAAAATAACCCACACAATAAAAAAACATATTACAAAACAAGTGTCATAACATTAAAAAATTAATACAATATTACGATTCGCACAGAAAAATGCAGACGTTAACATTTAAAATTATAATCTATTACAAGTATAGTTTCAATAAATCATAACTTTGCATTGAATATAATTCCACACAAAAGCTATATTACAAAATTAAATGACAGAGACCTCTGGATTTTACTGCTATTTAACTTGATTCCAGAGCTGTCTACATTTAGATGTTAAGACCTCATCTTCATATCTCAACAAGCTCACCTCACCTTGCTACAGCCTGACTACTCTTGCCTTTGGGTCTATTGGTGAAGCCTTTATTCCTCATGCTGCATCACTGGGCTGTGCTAAGGTGGAGAAGATGTCTGCAGGACAGGTGGCTCAAAGTATTTCAAATGAAAACCTGAAGAGAAAAGAGAAGTATACATGTTGTTATATTATTTATATTAATACATGGTGAAAAGCTTTAAAATGGAAATTAGATAAGATTAAACTCTTGTCATTAAAATGGAAATGCAGTTTAGCATCCAACCAGAGTGAAGAGAAGCAGTAACTAATGGAAAGCTATAGGCCTAGGCAAGGTACAATCAAACGGAAAAGTTTGCTCCTGCTTTTTATTAAATCAGAATCAAGCCTTCTGATGATATCTCATGGCTTTATGTATAGCACTTTGATTTACCTTGTGTTGAAAAGTGCCTCACAAATAAACTTGACTTGCCTCAAGTATGCAATATTAACAGTTATTATACTGTGCACTTTTAGCACTGATGTAAACTAACACAATAAACCCAAGGTTGACAACCATTAATTATAGTGGAAAAGGAATAGCTTTCTAATAACCATTACAAGCAGTGCAAACTTTGGCAAATTATGACAGGGGATGTAGGCTACCTGAAAAATATTTCTAAATGCCTCCGATGAATTTAAGCTGGGAGTAACGTTACCCATCTTCCAAAAGTAAGCTAGCAAGTTAACACACTGCTCCGACAACGGCTAAAACAATGCAGCACACTATTCATTCATCACATTAACGTCACTGTAGGCCTACCTCTGTCTTTGTCACGTTTTTCCTCCTCTTCTTTTCCTTTTCAGTCTTCCCTTGGCACGAGAGAGCTTTTGTCATTTTGACATGGTGTGCGCTCTTTTCTTCCAGTTCCGACCGGTGAAGTTACCGTTCAGATACCTGGCTGATCGCCAGAAATCTGGAAGAGTCTATCGGAGGAGAGGGGGGCGCTTAAATTTTTTTTTTATAGTTTGTCTATCCTCAGTAGTTGTCATATTTTAAGCTTAACTCATATTTTGAAATTATAGTATTAACAGTATTAGTAAAAAAAATTAAAATAAAGTTTTGGTAGCCCATTTTTTTTTTTTTTCGTAGCGGCGCCCCCTGCGGATGGATGCGCCCCTAGCATTTGCCTATACTGCCTATGCCCAGGGCCGGGCCTGTAGGAGAGACAGAGAGAGCGATCACAGCGGAGCAGAGGACTAAAGCCTGTACACATCAGAGTTCGGTCTATTTGTACTACTGTTCATTTGCAATGAAGGAAAGTGTTTCATTAAATGTTCGTATATGATTTTAATAAATAAAATTAATTTCCTTTTAAAAACAAGATCTTTTTTCCTAATATGAGTTTTGAAAAACAGGGGTTCGTCACCTTTTATAACAGGTCCATGGACGTCACGTGCGGTTGTTGCGGTGACCACCCATGCTCTGCGATTGGCTTGAAAATATTGCAGTATTTCATCTGTGCGGTTATCGCGACAGCCCTACTCATATTGAGACCTTATTTTTGTTTGCGTAAAACAGAACATTATTTTCAGTCTTTGTGTTAGAGTAATTTTAGGATCTGATAGATAACATTTCTATTACAGATTAAAAAATAATTGATTTCTTCAAAACACTTTGCAGTAATTAACATCAGCAGTGGTTAATGATTGCCTTCTGAAGATAACCTGCACCACTCTGGGAAAAACACTGATTTTCCATGATATCGGAAGTCTTTTCAAGCACAGTCGGGAAGATATGTAAATGTAAAAACCCCACAGAGATTGCATTCAATTTTCCCAATTCTTTCAGCTCTTATCTCAGAGAAGGCAGTTTCTTCTACGGGCCCCCAAATATGAAACAGCAAGACAGAACTCTGTGCAAGATCAAAGCAAAGATAAACTACTGCAGATTTGTTGATTTTCATAGCAGTAACCTCAAATCTCCTCCTGTGTACGGATGTGTTTTTCAAATCACCCACCGATGCAGATCTGTGAGTGTGTGTATGTTGACCTTGGCTCCACTGGAGCTTGTTTGTACTCGTGGATTGGAGTGTGAGAGAGAGTAGAGTGGAGTGGAGGAGTAATGAGGGAGAAAGAGCAACTGTAAGAGAGTGGTGAAGCACAGTGTAACATGCAGGATGTGAGGCCAAATCGCCTCGTTTGCAAACAAAAAATCAATCCAGTGTTACTGTTTGTTTAGTTATTCATCTTTTAATCTACTTTGCGTCCTGATCAAATACTCAACTGGGAATAGTTAAACTGAGCTACGCCAGCACCTAACTGGAACTAAATAACATACCATTGTGTTTTAAGTAGGGCTGTCAAATTAACGTGTTAATTTTGATTAATTAATCACAGAAAAATTAACGCGATTAAAAAAATTAACGCAGATTAATCGCACTTCTATAATGCCCTTTGACCCGGTGCAAAAGTGGTGCACCTGTAGCTTGCATACACAGCCCGCACGGGTGAAAGGGAGAAAAGTAAAGAGAGAAGCAGGGGAACGGGCGGGGCCGAGGGCTCTATGGACGGTTTATGGGATGCTTCGGGCAAATAAGCATGAAGGTAGGAAGACATCTTACTTTATTCTGTAGGTTCAAAAATATCTCTCAATTTTCCTCTGTGTCTCAATTTTGTTTGCTAGCTGTCTCGCCTCCCGCGTCAACGGACACCCGCCCCGTGTGGGTGTCAATATTTTTGCCTATAAGTAGGCTACGACAATGGTGAATGCATAGGCATCTGTGGCAGTGCAGCGCTGTCTGTTGTGGAGACAGAAGTTACGAGACAGAGAGAGAGAGAGAGAGAGAGAGAGAGAGAGAAACAAACTGTAGCAGGTTATACAGCTGCTTATAAACGGTTATAAAAGTGTCATAAAAATATGCGATTAATTTAGATTAATTAATCACAGAGCCTGTAATTAATTAGATTCATTTTTTTAATCGCTGGACAGCCCTAGTTTTAAGTAAACAGGGCCCGTCCTTAATGATGGTTGAGAAACCTTTCTTGTAGCCCACAAACCTTTATCCAATCAGGAGAGAGAACTCCACAAAGGGGGCGTGTCGGACAGCTGAATGTTTACCCGGCTACAATAGAAGAGCAGGTAAAAATCATTCCTGATGGTGGTTTTATGGTTTTTATCATGTTGTGTCGTACTTACGGATCGGAGGTGATGCTATATAACACGCTGCTCGAAGACCACTGTGCATTGATATATATATAGCCAACCAGGCCTTGACTGTGTAGCATGCTGTCTGTGAGTTGAGATCAGTCCCCTCCCTTTTTCATCCTCTCCAGATCGTTACTCTCTTGGGGGCACTTTACACGACAACACGAAACGGTGCAAACGCGGAAAAATTCCCGCGGTTGCACTATATCATTTACAGGAAAACAGCAAACGCAGGCATGAAACCGCAGGTTTTTGAGATCACCTCCCAGGGAGGATTTTTTGGAAAACTTAACTGTTTTGGTTTCCTGTAAACACCGAAACCATTTCCCCTGATAACGCTGACGTCACGGCTCCACCCTCACACATGCGTAGTCTATAACGTTTGCTGTCAAAATACCCACAACACAAGCGAGTTATAAAGTTAGAAGACAACATGAACGGTGTCTCCACGGCACCATCACTGTGATCAGCGGAGAGTGACGTGCAGGGCTAAAATATAGCCTAACACTCGCCAATTTAGTCTAAGCGATTAGTAAGTTATTGAGACCACCGGCCACTTTGTCTGGGGAAAGATTTGTGCTCTGCCGGTTTTTCTAGCCAAATAAACGTGTGTGGCTTCTATGCCAGGGCAGGGACACGGCTCTCTCTACATTAAAAAACACTATCCATAGTTCAGCGCGCAGCGGTTAAGTTACTGTTCAACAAAAGGAGCATTAAGGCTACGGCTTCACAGTAAAAGCATTTCACTGGCTAAACATTAATAGCATTTCACTGGACACACGTGAGTTGACTTTTATTTTGAAGTACGCCTAACAGGAAGGTATCCGCTCACGAAGCCCCTTCACTATCAGCAAGTCTTCTATTTTTACGAGTTCAATGCGGTGAAATAAGAGGACAGAAAGCTTGTCTTTTACAATATTTGTAACCCCAACCTTACACCAACCGCTTTATGAACGTTAGTGGCATTAATTTTCGGTTACATTAAGGTTTAATGCATCAAATTGTACCGGAAGAGCTATCTACTAGGCTGTGTCACCGCTGACTATTGGCTTGGCATGGCTGCTACACTGCTACTACAGCGATTTCGGCCCGTTTCCTCTGAAAACATGTGTACGGGTGAAGATGTCAGATAAATTGTGTCTGAACGGGGTTTTTTTTTTAAACCAAAAACTGGAAAACTGTCACGTTTTCACAGTGTAAAGTGCCCCTTGGCCACACAGGTTTGCCACCTTTGGAGAAAGAGCGATAGAGTGGGAAAGACAAGCCTTAAGAAAAGTGAAAGATGGCTAACGCGTGAGACCGAGAGAGATCACACAAAGGGTCGAAAACAAAGAGAAGATGAATAAGGGAAAGATAGAGAAAGAGAGGGGTTGATGGAGTGAGTCAATGTGACAGAGGGAAACCTGTCAGCTTTTGTGGCTTGATTTGAGGGGATGAGGGATTTTGAGTTTTGGGGGAAGTGCAGGGGAATGGAGACGTACAGATCTCTCAATCATCATGCTGCTGATAGATTTCGACTGACGCCTCTATTTAGAAGATGAACCGACCCAGAAAAATGTGCTTGGATTAGATTTTTTGCCTGCTCACGATGCATACTTAAAATGCATGGTGGAAGGAGCTCTGTGCCTCACATACTCAAGAGACCTGTGACTTTGGATTCATATCTAAATTTATACAGTGAAAATTGCTGTCTGTCAGAGCGGCATGCCAATTATGGTCGAGTTTGGGAGAATGCCAGTGATAACAATCAGGAAGATAAGGTTATTTATTATAATTCAAGTCATTTTGTGCCGTTAAAGCTAGCATTATGTATGTCTCCCTTGTAACAGAAATACAGCATTTTTGCCACATTTTGGTAATGATATCCAACTTAATCTGTTCTGGGGAACTTACTTGAATTCAATTGGCACAGTTACATTCGTCCCTGTCTATGTTTGAGTTTTCCACAATATTGACGACTTCCTCTCTGACGTGTGGTGAATTGCTTCTTCCCCACTGTATTTTTCTTTTGGTGACTACATTGCCTTCTCTTTACTTTGTAATTCTCACTTGCAAAGTACACATATTGAGAAGATGCAATATGGACCCCTACTGGTATATTTACTTAAATTCTGTATTTTAAAGAAAATCTTTTAAACACAACACCTACCTTTTGTTACCATTGTTGGAAGATTATCGCCTTACTGTGTTGCTCTTATGGCAGCAACTCTCTTAAGTTTCACCTGAAAATAATAAATGCAGTGTTCAATTATGTAGCTTCCACCCTGAGATGAACATCTTGATTGCTTAAATGGTGGGAAACAGTTCTGTGAATTATTTATCATAAATTTGTCGAGTTTGATAATGATGTGCTGACTAACTGCACAACCGTTACAGCGGTTCCCTGTAATGTCTGTAATTTTGCCTAATTCCAATCTAATTCTACTGCTGCGCTCCATGTTAGTTGTTCTGTGGTAAATGTAAATTGTAAATGTATTCGTCGTTATGTCCTGGCACATGGAACTGCAGTGAAAACCTCAGAAGATCCTAATGGTGAACACTTCTGCAGAGCATCAGGCTAATCAATGAAAGTGATATCTTAGTGGATGTGGGATACTGACAAGCATGCCACAAAAAAGGTGATCATTATGCGATTCACATATAAAACAAACAGTAAGATGAACGTCAAAATGTAAAGCACTGCCCCCAGTTATGAAGACAGGTAACATTTTATTCTATAACGTGTTTCAGTTTGGTGGGTTTTGCTCCATTAGAATTTGATTTCATAGTGCTGTCGCTCCATAAAGGAAGCTATTGCCCATATCTGCCCTGTAGTCTCCTTCACTGTGTTTTTCACTCGTCATGTTGGAAGAGGATCATCACTCAGGGAACCTAAGAGGGCTGCCTGCGTCCCTGCCTGACTGTTCTCTTGTCAAACAGGATAAGGAAGCTTTCTTAAGGAAGGTTTAGCTATTTCTGCAAAAGGATATGAAGCAGGGAGGGTTTTAATCAACTGAAAGTTTCCCCTCAGCGTTCAAATCACTTTGGATCAAGTCAAGAAGACCAAGAATTTAAATTGGGCTGCATTTTGCTGTGGCAGTTTACTATTTTTTTAATTTATTTTTTAAAATCCAGTCTTCAAGGGCTAACATGCAAACTTTTTCTGCCTGTGGTTTAGAATGACCATGATATGTCATTGTTTGATATTCGGGAATGTTCGCTAATGTTTTAATTATTTCCCTCCTTAGGTATTTAAAGGCATGCTCAGTAATTGTAATCCAGAACACTTTTTGTTAAAATCAGCTAATATCTACTCACCATCGCTATTTGTCCATCGTGTGTGCAAGCTGGAAAAAAGCTGAGTGTTTATACACAGCCCATTCTCCGTTGACGGCGATCCTAAAGCCTGGCTCAGAGGCAGCCGACCAGTTCAAACGTAGCAAATGTTCTCTTGATATCGCTTACCCCGACTTTAAACAATTACTAAGAACATTTATGCAATTTTTCTCCTTAATGTTGTTCCCACCATATAAGCCCACACATACAGGGTGTATAGCAGGGTGCATAGCATTGTCTTTGAAAATGTGGTTGGGGGATATGTGATCTTGATTAAAACATCCATAAATGGCATATTGAAAAGGTGGCAAAGTAGGTGTGATAGTGTGAAGAAAGAGTGAAGAATTGTTGTCACATATTTTCTTCACACAACACATTTAACCTGCGCTTTGTGTTTTATATTTATTTTTTGAATTATTTAAATTGTAGCTACTGAACTCTAGTGAGATTCTATAGACTAGATTCTATTGGATTAGCTCTGTAAAATCCTTTGTGGTTTGTGTCAAACATTTGCAGAATTTGGAGATTTCAAATTTAACCAAGGTCTGTATGTCCATATTTTTTTTATTGTGTGTGTGTGTGTGTGTGTGTGTGTGTGTTAGGGTATAATTGGATTAAGGTGTGTGTCACTGTGAGCAGATGTGCAGCCATTGTCCTGTTCACAGATGACTGCCTGTTTGTAGTTGTGTTCTGTTATTGTTGATGAGTTATTGACTGCTGTATTCAAACCCATATAAGCTGACACATCCTCTCTCTGGGAAGCTTTCAGGATCATAAGCCCCTGTAATTACAAGGCAGGCTACATGGATTGTCTTCGCTCTAATTAAATTACAGAGGTCAAATCTGAAGAAAGGGTGCCGTAAACATGGCCGACAGTCCTTTGTGGTCAACTCAATGCATTTATATCCGAGTGCTCTTGTTCGGGTGAGGTACACTGTCTTTTTCCTCTGTTTCATAGAGCATTTAGGCTGTCTGGCGGCCTCACATCAATAAACCAATAAGAGCAAATTGGGGTTTTCTTCTTCACCTTAGCTCTCCCATTTTCTCTCTGGGCATGGAACAGAGGTGACAGATGGGCTGATTGTTCTAAACAAGCAGGGCTAGATTACTGTAGGTAATACAGGCTCCATGGTCAAGTTGTGCATTTACAAATGTGTTTTTGTTTGTTTGTCTGTTGTTTCAAACACTTCTGCATTCCTGGGAGAGAGAGTCAAAGCCTCTTGCCTTTTTAATTACCTGAAACAGGAATTGTTTTTCACTGCTAAAACTTTACGGTAAAACAAAATCTAATTAACTGTCTGACGACATGTTATGAAGTCATATCAGGCAGATAGTGAGCTGTCTCTCAGCTGAGGATAAAACCTGCATTGAAAGGCAAATTTGAATACAAACTTCTTGGCATATCTGTTTTATAATATATAACAGTACCTGTAAATAGATCACACTTTAAGTTACAAACACAATTCCCCTTCTTCAAACCATATGTCCCAACTTATATACTGTCAGTGGCACTGAATAGACAAAATGAGTGTTTAATTAATGAATATCAGCTGGCAGTGATATGCTGGACAAACCCATCATCCCTGTGCAATGTGAAAATGTGGCAGTCAATTTTAGAACGGTTATGCTTCCAATTTTGGTTCCTTTCATAATTTTTGCAAACATGAAACACCTGCCCATCTTCTGATACTAACACTACCCTTTTCAGCAACCTAGAAAAAGGATGTGTTTTCTATCCGTCAATCAGTTCCTCTTTTCAGCAAACTGTTAAGCCGTATATTATTAGATTTTTGCATTATAACAAATGCAATCTGTCGTACCACTCAGAAAATGCCAGAAACGTGGCTTCATTGTGAACAGGGTGATTCTCTCTGAGCAACTTTCAAACCTTTGAAAAGCTGCCAGAGCTGTTTGCGAGTAAGTGAGGGCAGATGAAGAGGTGTCCACTAAAGACAAAAAATTGTAAATTACAATTTTTTCCACGTATCTGACCTAGTCTATGTGCCTTGCCCACATATCTGTTTGTGTTCTATTGAAGAGTGTTAGATTCATTAGACTGAATAAAGATGAACCCAGTAACCCATCTGTGTCTTGATATACTGATGCTTCCATACTATAGCTTTCACACATTTGTTGTAAAAAGGAACAAATCAAGTGTAAGCAGTCGCCTCATTTGACATTATTTTATTCTTTAAGCCTTACAGAACTATTAAGCCAGTGCTGAAAGTCATACTTTTCCACTTTCTTTTCCTAGCTTGCAAGTTAAAAGACTCAGAGGTGTTATTGCGGCAGGATTCACTTTGAAGATTACAATTGCTTATGCTGAGTTGTCTGAATAGAAACACGTGGATGACATGATCTTGACAAGGAAATGCTCCAAATCCTTTGGATCCCTTGGCTGCTACACAGCTATCAACTAACAAGTGCAATTCTGCCGGGGAGATGGAACACGTTTTTTCTTTGTGGCAGATTTGAGTGCTTTTATTAGAGAGCGTCTGTCAAAATCGCAGGTGCTTAAGTGCCACTTTATCCTCACTTTCTTTTTAGACATGGTTGTTCCAGCTGCTGGGGATAGTTCATTTCTAGAGATGACATCATCATCAATTATCTACAGTGTTTCTTTTAGTCTAACTCTTTGAGAACTCCCCATATCTCTTTGAGGAGAAGTGCAAGGAAGTCTCAGGTCATTTTACACTTTATTATTTTCATTTCACCCAAGTAGCGGTTGAAATGTTATCTGAAAGTTGACCGTCATCTTTGTATTGATTGGGGCAGCACATAAGATGGTTTAGAATTGTTTGGGAGAAAAAAATTAAAGTGTCTCCAATTACTAAAAAGATACACCTCTTTACCTTCCATGCAACTTCAATAAATCCCTACATCCTGTCTGATATCCCTGATGCCTTGTGGAAAACCTGACTCAAATTCTCTTGCCTTATCCGAGAGCATGAGTAGGTAAAGTGTTTTTGTGCAGACCTTCTGAGCTATACATGTATCATCCTGCTCAAGCCAAGCTCTTTGTGGATATTTAAGTGTTAAACCAGAGACGGGCCAAAATGCAATTCTTTTCACAAAATACATACGAGGACACCACTCTCCCTTTGCCTCCCCCTCCTGAGCTATCCAATCTTTTGCTTTTGTGCCTTGTTCCTCCATCAGAACTGGGATTAGATTTGAACATGCCTTTTCTGATCCCCCCCTGACTGGGTGTCTGCTATGTAGTAGAAGCAAAGGATTTGAGTGTTGATTGAAAACTTGCGTGACAATGATTAGTTCTGACATGTTTTCCTTATTTCTACATGCCCCTTATTTGGCTTCTTACACTGCATATCACATCTCGTTCCTTATCGTTCTGCCTCTGCCGTTTCAACATATTCAACAGATCTTTTTCTATTTTAAATTGTATCACCACTTTAGTTCCTTCAGTACCCGCCAGCACTTAAACCTATTTCATTATAGAGGCTTGTGTATCACCCAGTAACCATTTCTGTGCGATCACAAACATCAGTCTAATAGAGAGCTGGCTGTGTCCAAGGCTAAATACAGTGTATAACGAAAGCAGTAAAACAAAAAAAGACTGTTGGAATGAAATTATAGGTCAGATCATTCATCTAATATAAAGTCTGATGAAACCCTTAAGGGTATATACTGGTGGTCCCTTTGCTTACATGTCTAAGATCCAACAAACACCACATTTGTACTGACAGTCCTTCACACAGCTCTGTGAGGCTGTGGAATGGTCCATGAAATGAATGTACAAAATGTCATGGCAGTCCAACGAAGAGTTGTTGAGCTAAAGTGGTAGACCGATTGACTGACGTTTTGACTCCTCGAGCAGTTTTGACAGATCTAACCTTTGAGGGAAGGCTAGTAATAGCTTTCCCCTTTTCCCAAATTCGCTAGCAAACCACATTGGTTGCAACTGTACAACCCTGAGATAGTCCCTTCATCACCAAGCTTTTGAGCACCACTTATTTCATGAAGATGCACTTTTCTTTGTCGAAGAAACATTTAACACTACAAAAATCTTAAGGGAGGAGGTTGGCGTGAACTGTTGTGCTTGCAAAGCATCTGACTTTGCCTTCCAACAGTCAATGTTGGAGCCTTTGTTTTAACTACTAACACAAACTTTCTGTAACTTTTTTCATTTTAGAATTAATTGCATAAACCAAATATTCTCTCCCTGTTAAAACAAAGGCTATTTTTGTACAATATATATATATACCCTGATCGGCCCACGTCTTTAGGTCCTGCCCCCTTCTGTTTTCTCTTTCACTTATCCCACGAGGCTTAGTCAGAGGTACAGCTGGGAGAATACGATGCTGTCAGCACATCAGTGCAAACATTACTTCCATTAGGTCCCATTATATCAGCACAGACGTCCTTGTTAAAATGCAATTCGCTAATTCTTTTCAATACTCATTTCCGCCCCAGCAGTCCCAGCAGGATTTACACGTCGTAAATTGGGATGTGGAAGAAAATAAGCTCCTAGTTGATTGGCAAATGTAAACAGAGAATGAGAAATGGAAGGATTGATTTAGAGAGAGAAGTAGTAAGAGGAAGGTACAGTTTGTCCAATTATTACATATCCATGGAAGCCATATGTAGTTGAACTGTCAATACAGGAGATGTTAAAAATGCCATTCCCTCTGTTTAAAGTGTTTTTATTGGCATGTTTATGGTCACTGAATAACCATTTAGTTTTTCTACAACACTACGCATTGATTAAATCACTGTTCTACAGAAAACTAATCGTTGCACATATTAAAGTAATTCAAGGTTTATGTGTTAGATAAGATGAGCTTGTCAGACATATTTAACATTCCTCCTGGTCGAAAAAAGTTGTGTTGTGCTTGGTAGGTAGATAAGTGGTGCTCGGTTCTGATAAACATGTGGTACCCGCTAGGAGCGTTGTAAGCCAAAATTGTTTCTTCCACCAATTTAAGAGTGCTGGAAGTGCCAGGAAAAACAAACCAGAACATAGCATTTTAAAATGTTTGATTTTCTGCTCTAAAAATATTGTTTTCCAAAAGTTCACATCCTACTGCAACTTAAAGAACAGACGGAGACATTCTCAGAAATGATGCTGCTAGCAGTTCAATGAGGGAGTATCAAGGACCTGTTGTGCCAGCATTGCAACATGCTTTCAATGACAATGCTGATATTTAGCAGTTATCGTGCTAGCCATGTTAGTGTGCTGATAAGGTTTTCCTATAATAGGTGACCTATTCGACCTAGTCGTCGGGCTCTTTTTTTCTTTTCTTCTAATGCTACCCTTTCAGTCGTTTGTAATAAAAAACCTTCTCTGATATCAGTCTGTGCACTGCTAAAAAAATAAGAAAAAATTACTCATTGCGATTGGTTGGATAACTGATAAGCTACTATTCACCGGAAGTGAATAGTCTCTGGGTCTGGGAGGCTAGCGCCGATTGTGTGTCGGTGGGGAACGGTAGAGTGTAAATCAATGTTATTTAATGTTAATTGTGTTCATATTGTTGAACATTGTTATAGCGTTATTATCATCAGCCTGATGAGCTGCCTTCGGTCTCGGTTTGTCAGAGCCTGAGTACCGGTTGTCCTCCCACTGAGTAATTGTCCTGCCGACGCAAAATAAAATAACTGATACCATTTCTCTAACATTTGTGCTCTTCTGTCTATCTTCCATGATTGCTGAGCGATGCCCTGGGGGTTCTCTCCCCTTGTCTACCTGCTCGACTGATTCCGAGCTCTGTGTGGAATCAGCTGTCCTAGGAACGGATGCTCCCCACCTGCTGTTGCCTCACATCAGCACTGTTTCACCGTCCATCAGGATAGTACTATTTCTACTCGCTTGTTTGTTCAATCTTTAAATTCAATTTTGCTTTGCTCATTGGTTGCTTGTCTGTCCTCTTCCAGTTTTCCCTGGTCGTGGTGAGATGGTGTGGATCTGGTCTCCCCTCTGGCAACATCTGAGAATGGATCGCCTACGCGTAAGATGCTGCAGTGGTTAAAGATACCACCTGGAGACGTGGGGTGAAATCCCGGTGCTGGAAACCTTAGTTTTCCCTGGTGGAGACGAGACGAGACGGTGTGGATCCTCTGGCATCATCTGAATTCGTCCTGCATCCATACTATTTGCACTTTACTTTAGTATTACCATCTAAACATCTGGACAATGATCAAAATCCTTCGTGATTTTTCTCTACTTATGACATCTATTGCAGCATGTCCGTCCTGGGAGAGGGATCCCTTACTCTGTCAACTCTCCCTGAGATTTCTTCTATTTTTTTTTTAATCCCGGTAAAGGGTTTTTTACTGGGAGTTTTTTCTCAGCCGAGCTAAGGGTGTAAGGGCAGGGTGTCATATTGTTTCATATTATATCATGTTGTGTCATATTGTACCATACTGTATCATATTGTATGGACTGTAAAGCCCATTGAGACGAATGCTATTTGTGATTTTGGGCTATACAAATAAAACTGATTTGATTTTGATTTGGAAGTGGAATTGCCCTCTTATTGTTGCTTTTATAGCCAAGAAGAGTTACAGGAGAACTTTTGAAATGTTTTAGACTCCTAGCTGCTTCAACGGAGTGCTGTTTTGAAACGCTGTACCCCAAAACCTGGGAAATCCGCATTTGTATGAAGAATAATTTATGATACATAAATCCTCAAAATTCAAATCATCACCTCTGTGAATTCCTTCCTTAAAATGATAGCGAACTAGATTTGTCTATTCTGGGTTTTTGCGTCAAACAGTTCTTCAAGTTGCTCTGTATGTATTGATAAAACCCCAAGTTTCTGCTCTCTCCTGCCTACAAAGTACACAGTAGACTGCTGTGTATAAAGAAGCTCTCTTTCTGGATGGCTGCCTATTGAAGTGGGATAAGCCAGAAGACTCAGTAGTTCCAAAATGGGTTGGGGCCAGCACCGCAGCAAAGCACATTTCTGTGTTACTGCTATTTCTGATTTTTACCTCAAACCGAAGGTTTTTCTTTCTATGGGACTGTGCAAAAATGAGACATCATAAGACTTTTTCCCAATAAGAAAATTACATCAAGACATTCCAATTGAAATGGCTAAAGTGCATTCGGCAGTGTTGAGCTACATAGTCAGCGACTTGAATTTGAATCAGCAAAGTGTTACCAAGGGATTTGTGATTTCCACCTCCAGTCTACCATAACAAAGCACCATAATGTTCATAATAAAACCTCATAATGTTTCAATTAAAACAGGCAGCACAATTCTGAGCGGTTGTGAACCTAATACTCTAGTACTGCTGTTATAGGAAACCAACCATAATGCTGATAATAATGATTGATTTATAATGTGTGCATGTATCCATGGCCCCTTCATCTAATTGTGAAGCGCAGTTTACTATTATATACACAAACATTAAGCAAATGGGCAATAGTGTAATGCCTACACTATACTTAAATTGTATCACTTTGATATTGTCTCACCACCTGTTGCTATAATGGGAATGATTTCTCTGACCTGTAAGGCTATGAGGGATAATGAGATAAATTTAATTTGCAGTTTCTGTAAATGGTTCTTGACAAGGAAAGTATGTAAATTCCTAAAAAGTAAAAGTAATGTTTTTATCATAACCCAACATCATCTCCAAGTATTGAGATGTACAATTTAATGACCTGTGCCATTGCGAAACAGAGTCAAGGTACTGGATTTCACAAACAACCCCCTCCACCTCTACTGCTAAAAGTAAATAAAAGCTTGCTGTTTTCCTGTGATTATAACAGCCATTACTCATCCTTGCCTCTGAAGACACACTTAAACATAAACGTAACACTGCAATCACCAGTCCATAAAAACTGGTGTGATCATGAGAGATTGTTGAATCAATTGTTGAACAGGTTTATTGGTGCAGATTGTATCCATATTCCCTTTAGTTGGTTGGGGTTGACTCCTCCCTGCTGCTGCTGAGGAGGTTACAACTTGGTTACAACCAAAAAAACTATATTTGGTCCAATATGTGTGTAGGTATGCACTAAGGGGGTTCATATTTGTCACTACTTTTCTAGGACATACAGGCTTTTTACCAGCTAGAGAGGCAACATTGTTAGCTGTTGTTTTTTTCTGTATCATATCCCTGAGTAAATTATGAAGTGCAGGGGTAACAAGACTTCTTGTTGCTATGATTTTTTACCAAAGCACCCCGTCTCAAAATCGATTTCTCTTCATCCGAGAATCAAATCCTTTGGTGGGTATATTTGCATGACCGATGTTAATAAGTGGAGTAAGTTTCATGAGCGTCAGACAGACATCGTTGAGGGAGATAGCAACCCTAGCCCACCCCGAACCCTATAGAAAATTAATGGAATTTAATGTAAATAGGCCAAGAATGGACTTGCTTGCTGTGAAAAGCACCCCCTCTCAAAATCGATTTCTCTTCATCCGAGAATCAAATCCTTTGGTGTGTATATTTGCATGACTGATGTTAATAAGCTCATGAAACTTACTACACTTATTAACATTGGTCATGCAAATATACCTCTACCTCTGTTATATTTCTCTAGGATTAGGGTTGGGCTAGGGTCACTATCTCCCTCAACGAAAGTCTGACGCTAAAGAAACTTACTCCACTTATTACATCGGTCATGCAAATATACCCATCAAAGGATATGATTCTCAGATGAAGAGAAATCGATTTTGAGAGGGGGTGCTTTTCAAAGCAAGCCAGTCTTGGGCTGTCATTTTCTCTAGGATAAGGGTTGGGCTAGGGTTGCTATGTCCCTAAACGAAAGTATGTCGCTCATGAAACTTCCTCCGCTTATTAACATCAGACATGACATTTATTCAACAAATTATATGATTCTGAAACTCATGAGCATCAGACTTTCGTTGTGGGGGATAGCAACCCTAGCCCAAACCTAATCCTAGTGAAAATGACTGGAATTCAATGTAAAAAGCATTGTCTGGCTTGCTGGGAAAAGCACCCCCTCTCAAAATCGATGTATCTTCATCCCAGAATCAAATCCTTTGGTGTGTATATTTGCATGACTGATGTAAATAAGTGTAGTAAGTTTCATGAGCGTCAGACTTTAGTTGAGGGAGATAGCAACCCTATAGCCCAACCCTAATCCTAGAGAAAATGACAGCCCAAGACTGGCTTGATTTGAAAAGCACCCCGTCTCAAAATCGATTTCTCTTCATCCGAGAATCAAATCCTTTGGTGTGTATATTTGCATGACTGACGGTAATAAGTAGAGTAAGTTTCATGAGCGTCAGACTTTCGTTGAGGGAGATAGCAACCCTAGCACAACCCTAAACCTAGAGACAATGACAGCCCAAGACTGGCTTGCTTTGAAAAGCACCCCCTCTCAAAATCCATTTCCCTTCATCCGAGAATCAAATCCTTTGGTGGGTATTTTTGCATGACTGATGTTAATAAGTGGAGTCAGTTTCATGAGCATCAGGAAACTTACTCCACTCATTTACATCAGGCCATTTTTGTTTTGGTCCATTTGCATTAAATTCCATTCATTTTCTGTAGGGTTAGGGTTGGGCTAGGGTTGCTTGCTATCTCCTACAAGGAAAGTCTGACTCCCCTGAAACTTACTCCACTTATTAACATCAGTCATGCAAATTTAAACACCAAATGATTTGATTCTTGGATGCAGAGAATTCAATTTTGAGAGGTGATCTTTTCACATCAAGCTAGTCCATTTTTGGGCTATTTACATAGAATTCCATTCATTTTCTGTAGGATTAGGGTTGGGCTAGGGTTGCTATCTCCCACAAGGAGCGTTAGACGTCTGACACTCAGGGGAGTCAGACTTTCCTTGTGGGAGAAAGCAACCCTAGCCCAATCCTACAGAAAATTAATGGAATTCAATGTAAAGGCTGTGAAAAGCACCCCCTCTCAAAATTATTTTTTCTTTATCTGAGAATCAAATCCTTTGGTGGGTATATTTGCATGACTGATGTTAATAAGTAGAGTAAGTTTCATGAGTCAGACTTTACTTGTGGGAGATAGCAACCCTAGCCCAACCCTAACCCTACAGAAAATTATGATTCGGAAAATATATGACTGCTTTATATTCCATTTTATTTACATCACAGGGAGCCTGTTGTCTTGTCCTTAACAGAAATTAAGTAATGTCCAACATAAATAAATAAATACAGAAGGCATAAATTAGTTCATAAAAATTCACCAGAATGCACAAAATGGTATGTTTGAAACACATTTTTTCCTGGTGGAATACCCCCAGAGCCCCACTTATAATGTGTCCCCCCCCCATTGTTGAAGCGAGACCTACACCCTTGCTTCCTCCTAAATGTCCAATGTTGTAAACAGAATTGGCAACAATTCATTTCAATTTCATGAAAAGAAGCTTAAAGGCCTACTTCACCGGTTTGAATATGAAGGTGTATTGAATTCTGAGATCCTATGTAGTATAAATGTGCGAAAAAAAATTAAATCTGTTCATCCTAGCCTGAGAAAAGGCAGAAAGAGTGTTTTTAACCCTATATTTCTCTTTCTCGTGACATCACAGAAAGAGAAATATAGGGTTTAAAAAAACGTACTTTGTAAATATTACTGTGATGTCACAGTAAAAGACATCACAGTAATATTTACAAAGTAAATTCTCAGAATTCAATACACCTTCATATTCAAACCGGTGAAGTAGGCCTTTAAGCCTGCTTTTATGGTCACTATGACTGTGACATCTGTGTTTCCTAAACTGTAAAGGCTTCAACATTTTAATTTGATTTGATTTGATAATAATAATGAAAAATTCAATTATAGAGTCACACAAAAATAATCCCTCACAATGATCACATCTGCCCCACTAAAATGTGTGGTGGTTTGTTTACCATCAGCAACCAACAGAAACTGAATCTACAATTCTGATGTGCTGGAAGCTATTTATCCCCCAGTACAATGAACACTACTGTATGGTCATCACAGACTCCAGAGCGAATATGAAAATGTTTGATTCCGTCTTGAGTTTGGCCCCAGAATACTGACTGAGAGTATGTTATTGCTAAACCGTGCCCTGACAAGCCACTGTCAGCTTGGTCGCTTGTTCAAACACATTAAAGAGACATAGAGTACAGTATGTTTACTTTCTGTAGCAAAGCATGTTCAAAAGGGGCTCCATGATTGCTGACTGTTTCTAATTTTAAAAAGTCGCACTTCATGGAAAAATGGAGTATGCATTGCTGTTGTTTTGTCACATTTGTGACCTGGATTTCCAATTAATTTATGGCAGGCTTTGAATTGAAGATACAGTACCTGAGAATTTGACAGGACAACCATGAGCAGAAGTGGATTCTAATATATCATTCAATATGTCTGTTTATACTCCTCACTGGTTGTTTATTTTTGTAGATGCAATGCTTTATGCGTTGATGACAAATCGTTGGCAGCACATACCAGGATTTCTGATAATTTGCTTTGTGAGAAGCACCGCTAATGATGAGATCATTGTTGTTGAGTTCCCTTCTGAACGTCTCCAATGTGTCCACATAACACAGCACCACTTACTTACGTACTTACTTACTTACTTACTTACTTACTTACTTACTTACTTACTCCTCTTCGTCCCCTATGTGACATAAGGCTTCAATGAGCACTCTCCATTGCATTCGGTCCCTGGCAGCATGTTGGGCCTCTCCCCATGACAGGTTCATCTGTTCCAGCTCTTGTGTCACAGTTCTGCGCCAGGTGGTGTTTGGCCTCCCAGGTTTTCTTTTGCCTGGTGGTGTCCATCTTAAGGCGACTTTTGTGATGCGGTCCTGCTCCATCCTCAACACATGTCCTAGCCATCTCAGGCGTCTATGCATTATCTCCTTGGTGATGCTCCGGCTTCCCGTTTTTGTGAAGGTCATTGTTGGAGATCTTATTAGGCCAAAAGATCTGGCATATACGTCGGAGGCATCCATTATGGAACACTTCCATTCTCCTCATGTCTGTTTTGACAACTTGCCAGCTCTCTGCACCGTACAGAAGAACAGACTTTACATTGCTGTTGTATATGAGCATCTTTGTGTTAACACAGCACCAATGTACATAAATCGGACTGAAAAACAGCTCCAAATGTTTTTTTCAGTATGGCTGTAGAGCACACGCTCTCTGACTTTAACACACAGCCAGTGGGTCTGCAGGCCGTTCACTATCAGACTGTGTGTGTGAATGCCTGGTGTTGTGTTAACTTTATATATCAGTGATTCTTGAGAACCGGGACAAAAGGCCGTCTTCCATATGTAACTGCTGTAAAACAAAAAACAAAAAAAAATGTTAGGGGTTAAGAATAGAATGTCTGGAGCACAATTATCCCCTTAAATTAATTAATTTTATCATTATTATGTAAAATATATGACACTTGATATCTTCTCACGACGTCCAAAACTGTGTGTCCTCAGAGAAGAGTTCAATCTTTCATATGCAATTAAACCTATTAAAAATGTATTTTAATGATTAAAAATAGATTTTTTCATCAATAGCAACACTAAATAATCTTTCATAACAATGAAAACAGTTTTTCTACAACACATTCATGTTTTATAAGGATTCTAAGTGGTGGTACCACTTTACTGTAAGTCAACACCGTCAGACATTTCATTATGTAAAATGTAATAAAATCCGGCGAAATAAGGGGCAGCTGTCACTTTGAAGGACCTCTTGTCAAATTCTACCTCTGCAGAGTACATTAGAGTCAGACAGGCTCTGATAAGTGTTGTAGTTTTAGAATATTTTACATTCCGAATCTTGAAAGTCCTGTGTCACAACCATGATATGTCAACACCAACTTACAATTTCTGAAGAAGTTATTTGAAATTTTTTGATCATTTTATTTTCCTGAAGTAGTTCATACTAGCATCTTACATCAATAGAAAAACCAAATGGCTACTAGATAAATTCCATTTGTTATGTTAAAGAAATGTTAAATATGTCAACAGCGTCGGACAGGAAATGTGACGGAGTTGACATCTGACGGTGGTGATAGGCCAATGACGGTAAAAAAAAAAAAAAGCTGGGAGGTTGTGTGAAAGCTTAGCTTAGTATATGTTGGATACATAGATGTAATTTAATTTGCTGACACATAGAGTTTGTATTTTGTCAACATTGCACCCTGTTTTGTCCCACTTCTCAAGAATCACTGATATATGTTAATTTAAACCTGACTTAGGTTTTTCACTCGACCTATGTCGTTTTGAAATGGAATAAACGCACAGTAGACTTTTAATCTGGTTCTGTAATGACAATTGTAAAGGGACATTTAGTCCTCTAGTCTATTTGCATATTCAGACTGGGAAAATCTTCTACGGTCTTGATAAAATCTAAACACTTATGTTTCTGTGCAGTGACAGAGTGATTCTCCCTCACAAGTTGTGCTCTGGGCAAAAATAAGCATCTTTAAGCTTCTTTATTTAACCAAGACCAAAGCCTTACCATATAAATTGCCGAACGCTAATCCTAACATTAATCCTGTTTAAACAAACATTTATTTTGCCTAAACTTCTCTGAAATGTAATCTTTTAATGTGCCAAACAAGTGACACTGTGCAAGTCCAGTTATCACATTTCAACATGAAATGTGATAATCACTTAAACCACAACACATTTGATTTAATGTCTTTTGTGACAGTTGTGGTAACACTTTATAATACAGCCTGGAATTTACAGCTTAATTTGGTTGTATGAATCATGTCCCCATAATGACTTACAGTTCCTGCTGGTACATTGGAAGAAAATTAGGCCGTTGCAACAACAACAAACTAATAAACCATTTTTCCTTTCTCTAAAATTCCCTATTGTTACTACATTGTTTCCCATAGTCTCCCAATGTACTCTTAAGTACCCGTTGGCAGTGGTGAAAAGTATCCAAGTACATTTACTCTCAAGTATTTTGCTATTTATTTTGAAGCACTTCTATTTTACTTGAGCATTTCCATTTCCAGATACTTTATACTACTTTTCCACCACTAGTCTAGGCTAATACAGTACAGTATAATATACAGTATAACATTCTGAAATTGACTGTACAACTTAATGAATTTGAATGTATGACTTTTACGTGTAGCAGAGTATTTCTAGATAAAGAAGATCTGACTATGATTACTTGTTTTTTGGTACCATAGGTACCTGTAAATCCAGACCTGCCGCTAGTTGCTGGCAAATTAAACTTGCGCCTGTTGGTCTGGACACTCTCCATTGAAGCTCATTCAATACGTCCAAAAATCCTGAGCTACCAATCAAATCGTTCTTTCTAATATGGGTGGGCCAGAGCCCTATGTATGGTGCTCTGGGGCCGACGTAACCGGATGACGACAGTGCATCATGCACCGCCAAAGCCGTGATAGTAAACAGAGATGTCTGTGGATATGTTGTTCGAGTTTGAGACGGCTTTTGCCTCGACACTTAGCGATTTGGAAGACGGCACTCAAATCTTCATTAGCAAGTAAGAGGAATGTTCTGTTTTGCTGACCGACCATGCCAAAAGTTTAATTTTACAGTTAACCCGCTGTTCGCTAAACGAACGGGGCTTAATATGTCACCTTGTTCATTGCTCTGATTGGTTGAGTCGAGTCTGAAGACTTTTTTGTTTCCATTTTAACCTGCAATTTTCATTTTATTTGCTTCTTTTATTTGCTTTTAAATGTTTTTAAATCGAGTTTAATTTTTTTTATTTGCTTCTTTTATTCGCTTTTAAATGTTTTATAATGTGTTTTATGTATTCTAATCTTGCCCCTGTAAAGCACTTTGAGTGGCCTTGTGTCTGAATTGTGCTATATAAATAAACTTGCCTTGCCTTGCCTTGCCTTGTAGTGCTATCCAATTGTGTGCAGTGGCATCTGAAATGCACGCATAGGTGCCGCCCCTTGAGTTGGAAAGGTCTATTGATCGTGGCCGGACCCTATATCGTTAGATATGGGTCTGGATTTATGGCTATAACTTTTAAAATTACAGTTTAATTTATGGTCTGTATTATAAAGCTATAAAGCCTTCAGTATAAAATGAAAACATCATTTGTGTGTCTGTTTTAACTGGGCGGCCTTAGCTGCAGTCATGCTTCCACATAGATCTGGTTCATTAGAGGCTTATAGCAGCAAATACACAGCAGTATTCCAGCATGAAAGTTAATTTAGCTTTTTTGTGGGTGTCTGTTACCCTGATCTTTGTCTAATTTCCCTTTAGACCAGATCGTGAGTATCTTGATATTTCAGTGTTTTAACATTGAGTGTTTGATTGATTATGTCAGCTCATCCAAACTGAATATTCTAACATTTATTGGCTTTCTTTGACTTTTTAACAGTTGCTGTCAGAAAGAAAATGATGTTATCCCACCCTGGAGTAAGAAGAAAACAACAACAAAACACATTTGCAAGTAATATTTGACTCTGCTTTCCCTTGGGTTTTGCGCCTCGTTTTTCAGAATGAGATTAACCCGAAACGAGCCTGCCGAGACAATTTAAGCCTCACAGCCTGGCTGTCATATGCTGGTGAGGGCACACTTCACATTCACACGGAAGTCAAGCAGTCTTCCTCACTTGATTTTAATTCTCTTTTGGTTAAAGTATCAGCAAGGGGGAATTTTCTTAATAATAATAAAAAAATAAATCAGTATGGGGTTGACAGGGTTGATACCACTTTAACACGACATGTTAAAAAAAGGATTTCCCTCAAAGTTTAAGCGGAGTTGTTGAAAAGAAAAGCCGTGACAACTTGTCTTGTATTTATGGAGGTATGTTTTGATTTAGCTACAACTCATAAGAAGTAGATAATATCATTTGTGACTGTCTCAGTTAAACGCTGTCGTCTTCCTCTCTTCACTGAATCCTAGGAAATGGAAGCAGGTTGTGTGAACAGGATGTTAACTGTCTGTGTGATATATTTTCTCCTAACATCGCTGATGTCTGGCTCCAGGAAGTCACCCCTTCTTGTCACCATGACATTGATGGAGGGAGTATCGACGGTGTCCCTTGGTAGAGCCGTGTTGTAAGTAATAGTCATGGATTGTCGGGAGCGTGTTAATCAGAGAGACAATAGATCACATGAACTTCTTACACAGGAGTGAAGGCCAGCTCGATGCCAGCTCATCACTGGGACTGAGACTATAAATGACAATGGCTTGGACGTGGGCAGGGCACAGGGTGGGGTGAGATTGCAGGTCTTGTTTGGAGAACATGATTCATTTGCCATGAACTCTAGCTTAGGGAACATTTCAAGTCAGCTTGCAAAGTAATGATTTTCGCCTCGACTAATCTACCGGTCGTTTGGTCTACTGTCAGGGGAAAAACAAATCATAGAATCAACTAGAAGTTTTAATTGTAATGTCAGAAAATGGTGAAAAATTACTAACTTTTACAATTCTTCAAACATTTGTCCAAATCCCATCCAGTGTACTGTTTTGTAAGATATAGTATAACAGCAAATCCTCCCAATTAGGCAGCTAGATCTGCTGAATACAAGGTATTTATTTTTAAAATATTGACTTTGATTAACTGATAGTCAGAACTGTTGCAGATTAGTTTTCTGAACATCTGCAAATTCGAATAATTTGGATTTGCGCCTGTTGGTCGCAATGAAATGAACAACCATAAAGACAATTCTGGACTCAGAATTGTGCAAATGAATGAATCGTCTCAACATACATTTCACTCATATCAGAAATAATTTAATGTAAGTAATGCTGACATGATTAAGTGAAGGAATTGGTTAGATGATCGACAGAAAATAAATCAGCCAATTCTTTTGTAAACAATGTATCGTGAGTTTTCGTTTTTTAAATCAAATATGCCAAGTATTCTCTACTTTGCTTTTTTTTGACATTTGAATTCCAAACTAGTAAGTCGTTTGCAGACTTTTCAATATTGAAACAAGTTTCAGAGACTGAAAACAAACTGCAAAACAACTGATTTTTACAATATATTTAATTCGATTTTTTCTTACAAAACAATTCCCTCATAAACCAGAACACACAAAATGCATAAAGAAAACTGTACAGTCAGTTTTGTCATGTCCGAACGTGTTCTAAACATGAACAAGGTTATCTACAACAGTGGTTGCTATCAATGTCTATCACACCTAGCGGTTCAGCTCTGCAGGCCCTTACTTTGAAGGGTTAAAGGAGCGGTACGGAGATAGTCATATGACACTGTAGGTAGATCCAAACAAACAACATGAGCTAGCCAATAACGTTGTTACATCGTCAAGCACAGGTGTGGCCTCGTTCTTGCTTTCCTTGGCTTTAGCGATGTCATTTCGCTGAATTGACCTTTAAGAGATAAGCTGAGAGACGTAACAATGACAGGGAAGAAAAGTGACTTTTTCACAAGCAACTGAAAACCGAATGTGACTGTGAGAGATCAATGATAATCATGTTGAAGATCTATTTTCTTTACATGCATGTCTCGGGTAGATTTACTCATTGAGAGGCATTTAAGGAGTGAATTTGGGTGGGATAGTGACTTTTAAGAAGCATCAGAGGCTGGATGTGTTTGACAATAGCATTTCTTTTTCATTGAAACAGTGAGAAAGCTGGGCTACCAATTCAACATAGTTCCATCGAATAATCATAAATATATGTCAGGTATTATATTTGTCTCCTCAGTGCAACAGTGGTCTAGGAAACATTCTCATTGAGTCAGCGCCTTCAAAGAGTTCCTCAAAACAGGCTTCCTTGCCAGGATGGGTTTTCAGGGCAGATTAGCAGCAAATACCTATATCACAAACAAGAACAACAAATCTTCCTCACTCCTGTGTTAACTTTTTTTCTTTCATTACACAGCTTAGTTTCTAGCCTACACATTGCATCGCATTGGGGGAGCTACAGGCACGACTACATATTAGGAGAGGGTGATGAATATTTTATTCGGGCTGCTGTTTGTTTCTGAGGGGGGTGAAGAAAAAAAAAATCCAGAAGCAGATATACTCCATTCACAAGACTCTAGCTATGCTTACAGCCTTAAGTCGGACTTTGACATCTTGGTTTGCGGTTGGCCTCCAGAGATAATTATGGGTTCAATCTCACTTCTTTCAAGCATGTTTGATATCCCCACTACTGAAAAAAAATGGTCAACAACTGCAAAATCCTAAAGGCTGTGAGTATTTGTGCAGCGATAATGTCCAAACATGGGAACTTGCCAAGATCATTTCCTTTTTCCATGCAGGGTTTTTAACTAGTGTTACTGGTTCTGTAGTCCACACTTTAGTTTCTTTAATATAACAGCAATTTCTTGAGTTATGTCTTGGCACACTTTTTCGCTGGCTTGAAAGGCTCAATAATAAATAGTTTTTCATTAATTTTCTTTAGCTGTAGTTTGAGGCTGGGAGACAGAGCAAAGCTATGCAGCATTAAGAGAAGAAAAGGAAAGAAAGAAAAAGATATTGCCCCCAAACTAGTGCCAACTCTAGCCCAATATCCACGAGCCAACCAGTGTGATAAAGGGACAGTATGCTATTATCTGCAGAATCGCTGTCTTACTGCTAATGGATCATCATTACGATGACCGTTAGTGCAACTGGTAAAATAAAATGACACAGAAGATGAGTCGACCACAGAGAGAAGATATCTGCACTGGACAAAGGAGTTGCTGGTGTTTATTTGGTTACTGCCTCATGAGATAATCCTGTTTTGTTTTTCAAAAGTAGGTATACAGTTTTGTTTTAACGACAAACCAACAAGTGTTTTTATTTTAGTTATTTAATAATCCACAATTAATCCTGGAATTGGATTTTCACTTTTTTTAAAATGGTAGTTATTGCTAAAAACTGCAAAAACTGTATCCCTACTTTTGAAACAGGCTGAAATACAGCTCTGTGTATGTGGCTGTATTCATACGTGATCGATTTTGTGTTGATTAGACAGAAACAGATTTGCTGTTGTTGTAAAAGATAATGTCCTATAAGTAAAGCTGAAATAATAGCCACATGTCCCTGGAGTGATCTTGATGTACAAACGCTCACAGCCCGTCAGATAGTTGAGTTGATGTCACTTTGGCACTGCCTCAGCATGTGGGTCAGCGTAAAGCGGAGTCATTACCCTGAGGGATTGGCTAAGTGGCATTTTTCAGGCTCTGCCATACAGGATTTTGCTGCAGGTGTAGAATAAGTGTGAGGGACAAGCGGGGGACAGGTTATACCACAGCAAGAGACCACAAAGATGCACTGCTCATTTCTGGTTAGGCTTCCCCTGTGAGCGAAACATCCATTCCACGGCAAATGGACCAATCGGGCTCTTTGGATAGACAATGTAAATAGAGGGTAAAACACATGTGCATAAAGACAACCTCTGCCAGCGTACGGAGAATGAAAGCTTTATGAGGGAGGATACAGTACTATACCATGACAAAGTCGAATAAACAGATGGGTCGGTAGCTTTTTCAAAAGACTCAGAACACACAGACACTAAAGGCCGACAGACAGTTTGTGGTGATTATATGCAGCACTGGTGAGAACGACAAACGTTTTTGAGATAAACAAAATCGGAAAGCTTTTTACTCTAAAAAAAGTGAGCATTGTGCATAGTTCGTAGTTCGTTAATTACCCCTCTTCAGGTACCTATTTGCTGTGATAACATGGAAGGAAGTGCAATAATGTACAATTCTGAATAGTTAAGTGCACATAGATCACTGTTGCACTGAACGGCATTGACACTTTCTCCCAATAGAAATATCACAACAGGGTTTCTTAATGTTTTCTCATTTTACTCTATTTTTAAGTGTAGTTTTGTTACAATAAACCCAGACGTGTGTCCCTCTTGCTCAGTCCCAGGGTTGAGTCCACAACTTATGTTCACATAAATCTTTATTTTCGGTAATTTGGCCTGATCTTTCCTTTATTTTTCAATTACGTCGGCCTAGACCTACATCTTTTTTTCTTCTTCCTTTACTCATACCTCGCCGACCCAGACCACTGTGTTCCCTCTCTTGATGTCTGACACCTCGCAGTGTGGCGTTCTCTGTTTGCCGTTGAGGACAAAGAGAGACTCGGCTGACGGAGTCACCAGGTATTGTCCGAACAAGCCGCTGGAGACCACCACTCTGTTGGGGCCTCCCCAGGGCCAGGCTTGGGGGGCCAGGGGCTCCTTTAGGCTCTGGAGAACCTCAGTGTGGCCCGAGAGCAAATCGGCGAATAGCAGGTCCGTGCCTGAGCCTGAGGTGGCCACAACCACATGCTGGTTGGACTCTATGAAGGAAGGCTGGAAAGCCAAATCGGAAACATGTACCGGCTCGTCTAATTCCTGGTTCAGAAGCAGCTCCCCCTGGAACGACACTGTCTGTACTACCAGCCTGGAGCTCTGAGGGTCGGGTGTCACGATGTAGCGGCCGTCCGGCGACACAAATGGCTTCCCTGTGACGTTAAGGTTTGGGCCAATCACTGTGTCCGTCACGCTGTCGATGAGCAGCTGGGGCGGGGCTTGTAGGCGGCTCTTGCTCTGGCATTGGACGAAGTAGAAGCCACTCAGATGGGTGTAGGCCATGCTGACGGGGACGCAGCTGTAGTTCTTCAGGCTGATGGTCTTGACTCGATGAAAGGTCTCCAGGTCAATCTTGTGTATCGCCGGTTCGTTTCTCAGGAAGACAAAGGCAAACCTGAATGGAAACAGTTCAAAGGAAAGGTTAATAGCCTTTCTAGATTTTTGAGGAGGAAGTGATTAACACACATTGGTATTCTCATTAGAATTCTGATTTGCTCTTTCCTGCTTCGCTTTAGAATGTGTGTGCGTGTCTCTTTACCTGACGTGAGTGATGATGAGGTTGGTTGGAGGAATGAAGAAGTCATTGACCCTCTGGAAAGTTGTGCGGATGGCGTGATGAACTTCTCCCACACTGGCTTGAGGAATTACCTGTAGACACAGAACAGCAGGGACATCAAATATTAACAAAAATATATGAAAAGATTGGAAACATTACGTAGACAGTTATATTGGTTGGCAGCAGCAAAAAACCAAGATGACACTGCTCCCCCTGGGTCTGAAATAAAGAAAAAAATAATAATATGGAAAATAAATAAATACTTTTAAGAATCCAATCGCTGTCCAATATATGTCTTTGGCTTAATGTTATCCTTCCACTGCCATAAAGGCCATTACAAATACATCTGAGATATTCAAGCTAACAGGAACCCACACATCTGTATTCAATAGGAACATACAAAGTATCGTTCTGCCCTTTAGCTGCACTGAATGAAGTGCCTCTTATTATTGGTAACAAGACATAATACGTAGATTGGATTAATTGGGATATAGTGATTTTGGACCAAAAATATTAATTGTCAGAGTGCTACGGAACCCTGTCCTTCATTCTAAAATCGTTACTTGGTAGGTAAACTACATTTACATAAACTAATGGTTCAATCAATACAATTTTATCCTCATTTCAGTGCAACATAAGGACCACTTCTACATAAAGATTTAGGTCTTTAGTGTAGAACTAGACCAATTAGTCGTCCTGGCTGACATTCCCAGATGAATCTGTATTGGTAACAAGTAATTGCACTGCAGATTTTTTTTTTCACACAGTGTGTCCACCACAGAGCACTGACCAGCTTATGTTTCAACTGCAATAATTTCTATACTAATTATTAAAGGCGTCTTTATTAAAAACATATTGTTAATGTAGACTGTTGTGAGAGTTAAACCTTTTAGTTTCTTCACAATGCTTGGTATAAATGAAATAAAGGCTCATATCTCAGGTCTTTACAGCCAGAGCTTGTAAAGTTGACATGCCCATATATCCTGGGATGGATAAACATCTACAGTATATGACTTGAACTGATTAAACGTGGCACCACCTCAGTTCTCTGATAAAGCATTGCATTCAGTGATTGTTGTCTTACCCACTACAATAAAAGCCCCATCTCTCATGTCATACTGAATCAGCATGTTTTTAAAGTGGATTCACTTTGTATTGGCTACCAGTGCTCCGCCTTTATCCATGACACATGCTTCATCATGGGTGCCTTCACGCTAAGGTCAAGTGATTGGATGAGTGGTTAACTAAACTTCTTCACTGTAGATTTCTGCTACTAGAGTAAAAACAGCTCCTTATCCACCCCGATTTTGAACAGACTCCACTTTATATTCTAGGATAATCTTGGCCCATTGAAGCATTTCTAGCTTTAGACACCAAATGTTTCTGTGTAGAGTGCAGAGAGCGAATAGGATATTATTTTAAAAGGAAATAACTAAGTGCGAAACCTATTTTGATGTGAACACCTACGCCACTGAAGCTGAACCATCCACCTGATGCCCGTGGGGGGGCACACTCCTTCAGAACTATCAGATGTATAAGGAAATAAAAATAGCAGTAAAAGTTGCCAAATTGTAACTTCTGCTAGGCGGCTGCAGTTAACCTCCAAAGCTTGCTCTCATACTCGATTCTCCTCACCATCTCATCCATTTTTAACAACAGATTTGCCAGATTCCTCACTGCTTGCGAGACATAAAAAGAATTCTCATTAAAAAAAGTCATTACAACTGTTGCACAATACAATGACAGGAGTTAATGAGGTTCAATGTAGTGTTGCTCATGTATTATTAGGCAGCTCCTGTGGTTTCGGGGGCTGCAGGTGCACTCAACTTAATGCCACTGGCTTCCCTTTGTCATCGCTCATCCTTTGATTTCATATCCACACACACTCAGCAACAAGGCCCAATTGAGTTTTCCTCTGCCTGTGCCTCGCTAGCTGCCCTAATACCTGAGGGGGATTTGGTTCTGACTGAGTAGTTTTTGCCTTTCAACAAGATTCGCTCTCCAGAAGCCTTGAGTAGCTCTTTTTATGTACTTCCCCATATAACCACTGCACATCCAAATGAGATGAAGTTCCTCTTATGCTCCATTGTATTTGTGTCATTTAGGGAATTTAATAAATCTTACAGATACTTTAACACAGCCCTTTTCCTGAACGTGGTTACAGAAATTGTGCCTTTTTACATGCACTGTAAGGATGCTCCTGGGGAGCAATAAAGCACATTATGGATTCCTGGGAAGACTAAGAGGATTGTTGCTTAAGATCAATGCGGAATTTTAAAACTTAACTTCCTACTTTGTATTTTGTACTCACTGAGGTATATATCTCATAAGATCTATACATGCATGCGTACGAGAGAAAGAAAGGAGGAGACAGATGTTTTCTGATATACGTATCAGATATTCAAGTCAAAGACTTGTAAGAACATGGCATCCAATGTCCTCAGAGTCCTCTAAACTTGTTCTTTCATTATATATTTATCGATTAAAGTCGTCTTTTAAAATATTATTTTATGTATTTTGTCTTTATTGGCCAACAGATGCTCCAGATTTAAATAATAAATTAGCAATTATCAGACAATTTTATTTAGGTAAAGTCTTGTAGAGCTGGGTGTAGAATACACTTTTGAAAACTTTGGCTTCTTTGTTTTGAAGAAAAAAATGTTTGTTTTTACCCAATGTTTATAAAATGAAGAGCTTGGGTATCAGTTTCAACCCAAGTCAAAACATTATGAATGATACATAGCTCTGCTTGGAAAGACTGAGATTTTGGGTTGACAAACTTTTCTGTAAATAGTAATGTATCTTTAACCGGCACTTCAAACACAGACAAAAATGTATTTCGCACTTAAGAGAGATAAGACTTATGACGTAACATGACAATAAAATAGAAAAGACTAACAAAACATAAGGACAAATTAAACCGATTAATCGTTTTTAGGGTTTGGTTGCATATCGACATGAAGTGACTTAAAAGATGCCTTTCTTAACAGAATATACTGTATGTTTCCACACAGCAAATTGTTTTCTAAATAATGATTTAATTTATAATATTAATCAGTTTAAAACATATATTTGGCAAACCTCACAAAGACAGAAATAGGGAGAAAATGGGAGTAAAGAAAAAGTGACTATACGAGTTAAACGTTTTCTTGGCACGTAGCCTTGAAACTGGACTGACAGTCTGAAAGGCCATGTCTCTCTCTGCCCGCCACAGATTCCTCCATTTGTCTTCTCTAATGAATTGACAATCACACCCCGTTTGATGTTTACACAGAGGTATTGAACCATCCTGAAACTTGGCTGTTTAAAAATACCACACGTATTGAGCTGAACGCACACTTCCACACCACTAGCACAGGAACACAGCCTCATACACATGTATGATCCACTGAAGCAAGGCGCTGCCTCCGGTAGTGACAGGCTGCTGCCGAACAGGTCAATTACTTTCAGTCCGAATGATAATGACATTATCAGACCATTTATTTGCGGTGTGATCTGCGTGAACTCCAATCTATTATGCTGTTTCCCCGCAATTGCATTTTTAAGTGATTCACGCTCTGCTCTCTAATTATTCATTACTCCTGAACGACTGCAGGGAGAGGAGAAATGCATAAAAAGAAAAATGCAAAAATGGTTTTATTGCAGTTCAGGACGTCACAAAATGGAGAAATAACATGCAAAGCTGCTTTGTTAAATCTGATTGTTTCTTATTACACAAGGAGAAAATCCTTTTCTCTGCGAAAAAGAACTTCTGCCTTATAGAATTTTCAGCTTAATTTAAGTATATGCACTCTTATTAGAGTATCTGATATAACACCTCCATCATAACACACCATGAGTATTTTCCCCTTAGACAACTGCGTGAAAAATAATGAAACGGTGCAACACTCCAGCAGAACTGGAAAATGTATTCACACGCAAATGCAGTCCCCTTGGCTGTGGAGTTGTAAATCAGTAGAACTGAAAGCCACACACACAGGTGGTTGTCTTTACACTACTTTTTGTTGCCAAACCTTCATAGGCATTTAGTGAAAACTTTTAATTAAAACAATCTGGTAAAACAAAACAAATAGTGTAAAATGGAAACATTAAATCTCCTGAAGGAACGTTATTTGTAGGGCCATTTCACAAACTGGTGCCGGCTGGTTCAGAACCTCGACCGTGCTGCTTGCTTGCATCTTTTTTGATCAGTTTTTCACAGTTCTCTACAGAACCACTAATCCAAACAACTTCACACTCGGCACTGAACTCAACCTCATACACACCCGGCAAGTGTGGAGGTAATGGGATACACAGATTTTTCGAATGAGTGACAGACACGCTCACATTAATTAAAATTTTTTTTCGACCACTAGTGTTCAAAATCCACAGTGTAAAGGCATAAAAAATAGGGATTTCTTTCATAAAATAAAAGGAGCCATATCATTCTAAAGATCCTCTGAAGAATCATACATTTGAGAGTGTATCATCCCTGTGCCATCCCCATAATGAATAGACACAGCACCTCCCTAAACAGTAAAGACCAAACACAACACCTCACATGGATATAATGGGATCTCTCCCACCAAGGGGACCAAACCAGAACAATAAACATGTTTGTGTCAATTACAGAGATTACAATGGGATCCCTCGGTGGCTTTACTCGTGGCAGTGTCCTCCACCGCTGCACACACACACACACACACACACACACACACTGGACCCATAAAAACAGCATCAAACCTCTCCCACCGGTAGCAGCTCCGTTCCCCTTCCCCTTCCCCTCCTCGACCCTGCATCCTCCACTCCTTTCCCTCTCCTCACCCAATCCCCCGAGGTGGATTAAATACAACCACACCTGTGATCATTTCTCATTTGTGAAGCCTGCAACACCAGTGGTCCGAAGGGACGCCAAAGCAGCAGCCAACAGAACCGCAGCTGTGAGTTGCTGTTTTGCTGGCTTAGTAAATGCTCTAAAACATACATAGATTAGATGTTGTCACGCATTACTAAAACCCATAAACAGGGACGGCGGGTACACAACGCGGATCAATTAGTCATGATGCGCCGCTTTCCTCGCTTCGTGAACTTTCCACAGTTTATACAGATCATATACTTCAAGGAAAATAATCACTCATCGGAGGTCACAAATACAAACACAGCCAGAGAAGGGTGGCGTAGAAATTAGACAATAATAGAGAGAGGCCATTTTGTACTTTTATAACTGCACTGGGCTGGTTTTTATGCGTACAATCACAGCAGTACGAATTCATTTTCTGTTCTTTAATAAAAAGATTCATTACAACTTCCAAAATTGGATTCTAATGTCCGATACATACAATAACAAAGTTTTACGTACAGAATGTACGTAATGAATGAAAAAAAACTAAAGACCATTAATACGGGCAAATAACAAGTCCAGTATCATGAAAGCCCTACACATCCAATATCCATTTATATCTTTTATTTTTTATTTTATTAACCTTTATTTTTCCAGGAATATACTCATTGAGATTCAAAATCTCTTTTTCAAGAGAGTCCTGGCCAAGAAGGCAGCATAAAAACATAAAAGTTTCACATTAAAAAACAAAATTTCACACTTAAAACAAGACACAAAACACAATAAAAAATAAAAATAAAATAAAAAGTCACAAAGCATCAATCTCATTGGCAGTAAGTCAGTGTTCAGTAACCGGGCATGTACAGTTTGCGGTTAAATAGTCCTTAATCCTGCTTTTGTAATTGTTCATGGTGATAAAGGATTCAAGTTTAAGGTGTTCCTGTAGCTTACACCATGATGAGGGGGCAAAAGATTTAAAGGCACTTTCACCAAACGCAGTGCAAGTCCGAGGAACGTTATACATAATCAAACACAAACACACTTACCTGAAGTGTTGGATGTGTCCTGTCCATATCCCCCCATGTAAGCACCCACACTTGGTCATGTGACTTGTCATAGAGCATCTTCACTGGAAAAGCATCTGTTGCAACTGCCTAGAAAAGAAACAGAGAGGAGAAAAGATTGAATGAATTGTGTCCTTGAGGTAGTTAAAGCTCTGTCCGTGGTGCTGAAAAGTCACAAAACCCCAACCCCATATTCATAAAAACAAAAGAAACGTGCTCATTACCTGCACACATGACACTGAACGGTCCTTAAAATGTTGAAGGAAGGTTGTCCAGAATTAATAAATTCAACGTTGATTTATCATCCATTTTTTTAAACCATGCTGGCCTCAAAAATAATGCTCATGGCTGGATTTTAATGTAGTTCTTGTTTTGTTTAGTGAAATCCATCAAAAGTATGAGGAAATGATCGGATATGGAAAGTCTCAGTTTTGTCTGTTGCAGACTTGGTGAAACGACCCAAACATACTACCCAACCATGAAACACCAACAAGATTAAACTGTTATCACATATTGTACTCAGTAGTTGTAAATGCCTGAAAGAGAAGGAAAAAGAGTGTACGTCATGTGCACTTTTCCAGTGTAACTGCTGTAGAGGTTTTAGTGAGGATATCTGACATCAGAGGGAATAACTAGAAAGAATAGAGCTTTAGTTGCAGAGACGGTGAGAGGGGGAAAAAAAGAGAAAATAAAGAGAAAAAGAGAGGGCGAGAGATGTGGGAGCGGGGTGTACTCAACCCAAAGGTCTGCTGCAATGCCGACAACAAACAATAACACAATCCATTACCCTGCTTCTGGCTGGGTGGACAGGGATTTGCTGACACCCTCACCGGTGGAGCATGACCACTGGCTTCTGCAGTGTACAGTAATGTGAGGTCCAGCCCTGTGCTATGCGCCGGGCAGGCTCAAGAGCCAAGTCAGCATGTGTGGTTTGACAGCATGTGTACATGTGTGAAGATGCCTTTGCATGTCATTAGCTTTCTACATGATGCAAGCAGAGGTAAAGTTGAGGTCAGGCCACAACAATGGGAGGAAATTGACTTAATTTTTGTTTTGGAATTATTTTGTTTGTACAAAGTGAGGGTTAGTGATGTAAGACAATATGAGCAAACCTTTAGGTTCATGAAAGACTCAATATGTGCTGTTTCAGGAAGATTGGTCTTTACTTTTATGGAGTAAAAACAAGAAGAATTGAGCAATAAACACAGAACAGAATGAAGTTGTGATGGCTGGTTTCATTATTAGATGCATTTCCTGTTTGGAAAAATACCCATATTTGCTAAGGTCTGACGCAAATTAATTGGTTATCAAACTTGTTTTTCCATCGCTCTGTCTTATTATCCAAGACCAAGACGGAAAAAAACATTTAGGCAGCAGCTTCCTTGTTTTTAGCCGTCTGTCACTTTCACACATTAAAATGACTAGCTTCTCTTTGCAAGGTTAGTTCATCAGTTTGTCTGTGCTCAACCAAAGACCATTTGTGAAGGAAATAAACGTCTTTCCATAACACCACTTTATGACCATGACTGGACAGTGTGTCTATGTCTCTTTTGGGCAGAGTGACTCAATCATTTGCCAATAAAATTCTTGGCAGTAAAAATTTAAAAAATTCTCCCCTTAGAACTCAAAATTACAAATTTAGCATACATGTAATTCTTCTGACTTGCCAACTTGCAAATAAATATAGACTGAAAAACAAGCTCCAAGTTCAAAGTCCAAAAAAAAACATTCTAACTACTAAAGACAGGAAAAGCTGAGCAAATGTTGAAAGCTACATTAAATTCGATTTGCTATCAAAACCTCAACCACCATAGCTAAACTGATAGAGAAGCTCCAGCTGCAGAAACTGTACAGGAAAAAAACAAGGCATCTAAGTCAACAGATTACCAATTAATTACCGTTATTGTATTCCTTCAAAGAACATTAAGGATTTATAAAATCAACAAGATGCTCTTGTGGACTCGAAGAAAAGAAAACAGAAACCTAGATGACAATTGCATGCCGTCTCTTACAGATTTCTGCAACACAAACTAGCACTATGCATTAAAATGACTATACGTGAACAGAGGACTTTGCCATCTGGCTTACTTTTTAATTATCCTACGTGCCGTTTGTTTTCATACCCAGTGGGAGGCTTATAGCTGGCATTGGACTCAAGGTCAGATCCCTTTGTAGAGAAAAATAACAAAGATTCCCTCTTTGCCACAAGCATGAACAACTATAAAAGTCTTGATTGGTGCAGCTTTTCCACATTTCTACGACATTCATCTCTAATGTCTTCTGGAAGCCAAGATTGCACGGAACAAATTAGGGTTTATTGCATTTTTAAAAAGGTAGCACAATACAGCGTCTCACTTTATCGAGCAAATGCATGCGTTGATAAAGACCTTGAGAATATTAACGGATCAAAATTCTGGGATCTTAATTTCAGGTTTAACATTCTGTAAATTTCATCTTATTTTCTCCAGATGGAGCTACTACTTAGGATACAAGAAAGGTTGCTGCTGTCTTGTCTGTCTCTTCTTTGAATATGAGAATCTGTGAAGATAATACCTGAAGCATTCAGACTTTACCATTAAAAAGAAATTCAATTAAGTGTTTGATCATGCAATCCCTTGGTTGGTGGATACAGTGCATCCATTGCAGTCTGAAATCTTTCTTGTTTTAAAGGCCATTCTTGAAGGGAAACTACAAGTGTGTTTTTTTTTAAATAAATAAAAAAGAGCTTGGAGATAACAAAGGAAAAAGAAGAAAAGAGAATAGAGAGGATCCATTAACCTCCTTCACCCAGAGGCCAGGCACTGGTCCTTAGAGGGTGAGGAAGGGAAGGAAAGCAGTTGTTACTGTGTTGGAGAAAAAGTGCCAGCGGAAGAGCCGCAATACACCAAGAGTCATGACCTGAACTTTACGTTTTGTGGGAACATCATATGTGCTAGAAACACACCTCGGGTTCTCCTTTCATTGGATCACTTCTTTATTTTCTTTTTCTCCTGATTATATTTTTGACTGGCAAACGTACATTAGAACAATCAACGATAATTTTTTAAGCAGAACTTGAAGAATGTGTTTAAATATCAAACTTTTTGTTGCGTTTTTCTTAAAACTGATAATAAGTTCAAGTTACAGGTTTATAATGACATTTTTGCTCGTCTACCCAGTTTCTTTCACTCTCCCTACACAGATGTTCACTTATCTCCCCTCTCCCGCCTCCTCTCCTTGAATTAGGCCTATTTCCTCTCATCTTGTGCCTTCAGTATAAATGATGTTGACCCTGGGAAGAACCCCTGAGGGATTTAGTCTCTAAACAGCCTTTACAGGCAAGATGAATGGATAGGCAGCCTGCACCCACCTGGGCACCATATTGTTTTGAACGCTTGAGGTGTATTTGATTTATTCTACCTTGCATGTGGTCTTCTTACATCAGTTTCAGTTCAATAGCATGGCGAGTTGAGTATAATGCACCTCATGTTGGTGATGCTCTTTGACATGTTGCCAAATGTTGACTGCATGGATTTCTATAGTTTAAATTTACCCCCCCCCCCCCCACCAGACTTGAGCTCACATTTAGCTTTACCTAAATGAGTAAAAAGTAAGGCTTCATGAGATAATATGGGGTTTATCATCCTAAATCATGAAGTGGAACTGCAACAAATTAGATTTCAATGTAGATAAAGAGTGTTGCTGTGCTTGCAAGAGAATACACTTCCCAAAAATCCAATAAAGAGCATAAAGAGACACTAATGTTGCCCTAAACTGTGATTAAGTGGCATCCAGGAACATCGTCCACACAATGAGGGAATACAGTGAATGTGCCAAGTATAAGCCTTTTTTTTTTGTTTCCCATAATTTAATAAAAAATAAAACTATGCAGTTAGTTAATGGTCAACTCCAGTTTTCTTTTGCCCATAAACCCAATCCAAGTCACTTTTTTGATTGTCTTAATTTAAGTGGGTATGGATTTTTTATATAATAAAAAGATCGGCTTTGGAAATGTCTATAGAAAATTGAAATAGAAGTCTACTTCACAGCAGTAGATGTGCAGAGCAACCAGGACTTTCTCATTTTCTGAGTGTGTCATGTTCACATCACCATTTTGCAAAAGTTTACTACATAAGCTTTATTTAACTTTTTAGATAAATCCTTTTTTAGATGTTCTGACGTTGTGCGACTGAACTCTTGATAGGTCTAACATCTGCTCCACTCACCTGCACCACCTTCTGCGCCTGAACGTCCACCAGCAGCAGTCTGTTGAGGAGGGGCTGGGTCACATAGATGTACTTGTCCCTGACGTTGACAGCAGAGGACCACACGCAGTGCTGAGGTGACACCCCTTCACCTTTGGGGCACATCTCCTCCTGGGAAGAACCAACAGAGAACAGAGAGGATCATGGGAGGAGAATGTAGGCAGTGTTTACTGGTGCAGCATCATACAGTAGCTCAGCATTATTATGATGCATTCTGATCATCCCTCTAAATTCTGAGCCATCTACTTTCACAGCAGTCGTATGGTGATATGATCAATTTACAAAAAAAACGTAGTAATCCGAAGCAAACTAATTAAAAACAATGAAAGATGAGTTATTCACTTGTGGTCGTGCTCCACTGGTGAGGGTGTCAGAGAGAGAGAGAGAGAGCGAGAGAGAGAGACAGACAAGTCTCAGACAGACAAGTGCAACAAAGGTCCCTGAGCACTTTTCGAGTAGAGGAGTTTGAGGTTTGCAAATATGCGCCCCAAGACCGTTTTGACATCAGGTTTGATGTATTAATAAGCAGTGGAAGCATTGAACAGTAAGTTGATCATGTATGTGCCATATTGTAGTTTGAACAACTGTTAACTATATTCTTACAATGGCCAAGAAATTATTTAGCCCATAAATTCCCCATTCCCAATAATGAAAAGTGCCAGGATTCGACAGCCAGAGGTAGCATATTTAAATGAGTCCAAAAGCCAATAGAAACATATAATCTACAAATGCTTTGAGGACCTTTTTACCACTAGGTTATTTGACTTTTCACATGAGACATGAAACAAATGTGCAGCATCAAAACTCTATTCCTGAGATCCTCAGAGATTTGTTTCCCTTTTAGCATGGCTGACCTGTATGGGTTCACTTTGGTGAGCCTAAACTGACCTGGTTTTATCTGTTTTATCTAGTGCCGCCCAATTTCTTCCCTAAAGATCTCTCACTACATTGGTCCATTTCATGACTCATTTTGTCCCATCTGATTGTGTTTACCTGCTCGATTTAAGCAATGCAGCTCAGGGTTCACAAACTTTTGCACATACAGCAATTGTCAAATAATTTGTTTTATCTGTTTTAACAATTGATTTCTGGAAAAGAAACATGTTGAATTGATAAACAAACATCTGTTATTTCATATAAAAAATACTGGTATTGATAAAAATGAATTATTAATGGTAAAAATAAATAAAATTCCAAAAGGTTCAAGGGGTTCACAAACTTTCACACAGCACTGTATACCCCAGATGAGCTCAGCTCCTTTCTGAGACTGTAAGAGTCAGGGGAAGAGGAGGAGAGAGAGCGACAGGAGTATGAGGACAAAGAAGGCAACAGACGGAGACACATACAACAGGAATACAGTGGACTATATTATAGATCATGGCCTATCAATGAGCGAGCCTGGACAGAGAGTCGCTCCATAATTAGGAGATTTAGACTGGATAGCAGGTGATCATTTCCCTGTTGCTTCTCAAAGGATGACATTGAGTGTGATGTGGCCAGACGCAAACAGGAGGCGGTATCCATAAAATTATTCATAAATCCAACCACCCAATTCCTTACAACGCTGTTTTTTTTACCATTGTTCCCTAATTTTACTGTAATTGTTTCTTAGTTTATACTGACACACTGAATTGCTTGAACTGCAGTCCTACCTATTCCTTGTGTTTGTTTGAAATGGCAAAATAAACTATTCTGCAACATGTGTGTTAGCATTTGGCAAAAACCGTAAAGTATTTGTTGTTACTGTAGGTGAAAATGTATAAACATGCAAAGGCATAATTCTACTGATAAAGCATTCATATTGTGTTTTGCATTTATACTATAGTGTTTTCCATTCTGCACACCAGTGTTCAATGAGTGCTAGAAATGTCATATGAAGTATGTGTTTGTCATTTGAAAAGAAAACACCATTTAGTGAAGAGTTAACATTGTTTTGAGGGTAAAGTGTGCTTTTGCAAGATAAGTGAAGGATTCTGCATTTTGTGTTTGATTTTTGAGATTTGTGTTAAGGGTTTTGAAAAAGTGAGGTAGTCTATCAGGAAATGTGTTTAAGCAATTGTGAAAAACTGTAAAGGACTGAACATTTAATACACCAATAAGGGATATACTGATATCTTACCCACTGCCTGCTTCATTCCAACAATACTTTTATGATGGCTTTACTAATAATAGTCATTATGACTGTTTCCCTTAAAAAACAGTGATTCCATAAAAAAAATGTATACTACTACTGACTGAAGTATACATATCACCTCTGCAGGCCCTGCTGTCTTTGCTGACAAGACATTCCTGCACACGCTCCCAAGCACACTTTTTTGGAATGTGATCAGTTACACACACACACACACACACACACACACACACACACAGGTTGTGCTTCAAGAGTTTCCACCTCACTAAAGTGGAGAAACTGCTGGATCTGCTAACACATGCTTATTGAGTTTGTATTGATCTCTAATACGATTACAGGCTCCTATAAAACCCAAATCCCTCACAGAAACAAGCAGCTCTTACCATCCAAAGCCTATTGCTCTGGGAGAGGGATGTTCTCCACTGGATTAAAAGCCTTAGGGTGTGTAGTATAGACTCCATACCGTATACTCATGTGAGCTGTTGACTAATTGACACAAGTAATCCCATTACATTTAGTGAGGTGAGGAGCCCACTCTGGCAACAGGACGGGAAGAAGAAGGAAGGATGGCCTTTAGTTTGGCAGCAATTTCCTTCCACATAGAAACTCTGTAGCTTAGAATGAGATCAATAGATTGACATTGAAGATTAAGATTCATTCCCTGTGTTAACAATTTGTATGTGAGCAGAGCTGGGATTTTGAGCACAAAGACTTAAGATTCTAAAAAGTATATTTTTGTCCCCCTGTTCAAGGACACCTTGTGCCTTGCAGTGCTGGTGTAGCAATGGTATAGCAATCTAATTAAGACTTAATACTGACTAGGAGTAAAATGCTCTTCGCGCAGTAGCTGATGCATTAGGGTTGTGGGAGTGCATGCTTTTTTAATCATAAGTAAATGTAAAGTGACATCTCTCCGCTTTGCACATGATTCGATTTCTTAAAGCATCAGGTCAGCAGTTAAAAATGCCACCGTCCTGAAATCTATTTAGTGAAATATGGAGATAAGTACTCATTACCTGACATGGCCATTTTGTGATTGTACTTTGATATATTGCCTCTACTTTAACACTATGTAGTAATAGTAGAAAAAAAAAAGACATGCACTTACATATGTAGCAACAATCCTCTCAGTCCGCTTCATGTGTCTGCGTATCTCACATTCACTGGGCTGAAGAACAGTGATGCCCTCATCAGAAAACACATAGAACATGTTCCCCACACTCAAGCCTGGAAGAGAAGACAAGAAAGAAATGTTGACAAAAGAGGCCTTTCAAAAGAAGCAACACACACCAATTGAAGCCTGGAGTGCTGAAAACCTGCTGCTCCCATTTTATCTGACATTTGTGATGGGCATTTCAATTTCCCCTGCTGGAGAGAGGAGACACAGCAAGACCCCTGTTAGCATGCTCTCGTGTTAGCGGGAATGGGCAGTGCAGTGGTTTGTCTGCCAGCCATTCTGACAATGCTTACAAAGGGGCCCTGACAGCAGCATGTCCAAAACACACGGTTGTAGCAAGAGGCATCAAAATAAAGCCGCGGGTTCTAAGAGGAAAGATTTCCCTCCTCGCCCGCACTGTGTAAAAACAGCTGCTGATGAGTTAGCAAGGATCACAGTGAGATGTTGAGGCTTGTGGTTGAGCTATTACTGCTGTCAGGTACACATCACATGAGCAGAGATGTTAGGCATAAGGCAGCACATGTGCACCCTTGGGCCATGCACCAAACATTTAGAAGTAGCATGTGTAGACTAAAACTATGATGATCTGTCAGGCTGTGGAGACATTCTTTTTTACACTATAACGCTTTGAGAAACTGCACTAGAGAATGAGCACTCTTCGACAGTCCGAAACACTGTCAGAAAAATGCTAAATAAATGTACATGCATGCATTCCCTATGTATGAATACAGACACATAAAAATCACTTTCTTACACACAAGACACACACAAACGCACGTATACACGGACGCCAGACCCACACACACAGACACACACACACACTGTGGTAATGAGTTGAAATCAACTCTTAGTGCTGATGATCCCGAACATAAATCTTCCACTGTATTCAAAACCACACTGCTTACTTTTGGTTCTGTGGTTATATATATATATATATATATATATATATATATATATATATATATATATATATATATATATATATATATATCTCCACAGTGGGCTTTCCAGTGCAGTAGTAAAGCTGTACGCTGGAAACCACAAAGTTGTTTTTATTGTAGCCTTTACACTGTTTTTATTGTAGCCTTTACACTGTGTCCGTAGCATAGTTTGTAAAATGGACAAAATGTATGCTTCAGCATAAATGTTTGCTACCCCTAGGTGATTTGAAAACCAGATCATAACGCACAATGCAAAATGGATGAAATATTTTGGACATGCAGAAAATAGCATTGTGATTCTTCTGGAAAGTTTTGCAAACAACTTGGAAAATGTAGATATCAAGTCGCAGGTGCCGCGGGGCTACAAAACATGCCCGCCATTTTTTTTCTTGTTGACAGAAATACAACAGCAATTTGAGAACTGTAATGTATTACCTTCTTCTCTCCACAGAATGTTTGCGACTGCAGAGTCAGGCGCCGAGCAGGACGGGAGAAATAAAAGATTGGAAAAATATTTAATCACCGTAAGAAAAATAGAGACAGATCTGGTGAGACACGGAGGAGGAGATTTCTCTCATGCCGAGACAAAACCAATTAGACAGCTGTTGAAAAATGTTCCTCACTGCCGGTGAGAGGACCATATTTTTCTCCCCTGAATCAAGAGATCACTCAAGTCATTGAATATTCTGTTTAATTTCAACAGGCTCAATCTCTTCTCTTATGGTGCTGTTTGTTAACTCAATCTAATGAAAGACCACATGTCAAAGAAATTTGAAAAAAGCTATGTTTAATTAAGCTATCAAGATGTACGCCAGCATTCATATGACCTCCATTTCTGCAAAAAAAAAATTGACAGATTAAATTTTATATATTTTTTTTTAAAGATTATTTTTTGGCATTTTCAAGCTTTATTTGATAGTACAGAGAGAGTGGGGGGATGACCTGCAGTAAAGGTCCACGGGTCGTATTCGAATCTGCGACCACTGCAACGAAGGCCGGAGCCAATATGGTATGCGCTCTAGCCACTACGCCACCGGAGCGCCCCCATTAAATGTTATTTATTTATTTCCTTTTATAGAAAAAGCTGACTTTTGATATTGTGTGACTCACGTGTCTTTTTAGCCGAATCTTCAACGAACAGAGATGAGATATCCTCGTCCACTCCCACCTCGTTCTTGGCGATGCAGGTGTAGGCTCCGGTGTCCTCGTACCGAACACTGCCTATGAGGAGCTCACTAGAATTTGCTATAAGAAGAGAATGAACAAAAGAAAAAGAAACAAGTGTAACTAACACTTTGGTGTTTCTGCAGCATTCCTAAGTGATGATAAAAAAAACTGTCTATATATCAAACAACTGTCCTTCTGAAATGTGACAAAAGCAAATGCATACCTTGTACACGTGCTATTGACAACTCAGCAGCAGTTAACAGTAATGCAAACCCATAACCAACTGTAAAAGGGCTGTTCTGTGTGGTTGATTAACGTGTTCTTCTAAGACTAAGCGTGTTTCAAAAAAAAAAAAGGGTAATCTTGATATGTTTTCGACTTTCAGTAACTTCACTTCAATACACTGATATAACTCTGCTTTTGTTCCAATATGAAAAATGTATGCTTTACAATCTACTTCAATAGACCCCTTTGTCTTTCAGAACATGAGTGAAGTCTAGTCTAGATTCACATTTATTCTCTTTTACCCCTACATACTGTACAAAGCTGCAAAGACAGACCCTGATGTTTGCTGGAGCTCTGTGATGTACAGCTGCACTCTGAACATCCCTTTATTGTGTGCTACACTACATTGAATACAACACCACCACGACACAGTTTTCAGCATAGAGGGCAGTGGATGAAGTGTTACAGTCAAAGTTGTACAAGAACATAACATAAGGCTTCGACTCCCATCCCTTTCTGCACCTTGTATTGAATCTGTCATGATCCCGCTTGGGCCTCTAGGCCTGGTGTTGTTGTTTCTGTGTGCTGGTCTAATTGCAGGGGTGGAGTCAGGTGTGCTGGAGTCTATCACCAGCATTCACAGCTGCCATCAATCAGCAATCAACTGCTCTTCATATACCCAGCCCTACCTTCCAGACTCTGCCAGATTGTAGCTTCTGTTTACACACAGTCAGTTCTTTCTCTAGCTCACCTGTTTTCAGCTCTGCTTTTTTGCATTTTTTCCTGGCTAACTCCTGTTTTCTCTGCCACAGTTCTCCCGGCCTGACTCCAGCCACCAGCTCCAACCCTCGCCCACCAGCACACCCCCCCGGACCCTCCTGCCTGCCTGCTCTAGCCTGCTTCCACTCAGCCCCCTGGACTTGCCCCGTTGCTCTCTCCCTGGACCCCTATGCCAGCCAGTTTCCCTCCCCGGATCACGGTCCTAACACCCTGCTGGTTTCTCCTAAAATAAATCTTCTTTTTTACTGATACTGTCTCCGCGCCTGTGTCCTCCAGACCCAACCGTTACAGAATCAATATTAAACATATACACTTCTATCTGTCATTGCCTTCACCCCTTCCTTTTCAGATGTATTTCTACCAGTTTAAACTTTAAGCTAGAGTGCACTGTATGTGTTTTGTCTTCCTAACGAACCAAATATTTGCACTATATTTTCCGAAAATTATATATTTTTCTTACATTGAGAAATGATCTCCACCTTCTCATTCATGCCTACTGCGTCGTAAGATAACGAGGCATTACTAAAGTTGACGCAAAGCTTTTCACATGAGTGAAATGTCTTATGGACTCTTGATAATTCTCTTTTATGAGGGGAAAACGCTTTGAAGTGAAATCTGCCTTGAAGTGGGCCTTCATAGAACGAGACATCACTTTAAGTGCCTCTAATTCATAATTATGTTCTGATCAATTCTTATTGAATCAACCTCTCATTAATTCAGCCGTTCCATCGTTATTTTGCAAGCTTGTAGCAGTTGGTGATAGCAGGGATTTTGGAGGGGTTGTCTTAAAGTAAGACTCTCAAACTTCTTTAATACCCGAGGGTGTTATCTGGGTAGATGGGGCATGTGCAAGGGAACTGGGAGTTGAGGCAGCCCTTGCCTTTAAGTGACTATTATCAATAGGTTTATATTAACACATGATTAGTGTTTGTGTTCACTTTCTCTGTTGTCAAAATGCATGTTTTTCATCGAAAGCAAGCAGCTATTTTCAGCAAAAAAGCACAATGTACTTTAATTGCTCAGCCCCAAATGGCAGAGAGATTAATTTAGCGACTAGCTAGCTGGGGAACAAAGTGGAGCATTTAGCGGCTACAATACAGAGCAAGATATTTCCCAAAGGAGGTAAGCAGGAGGCAAATAAGAGATAAAAGGAAGGCCATTATTGGATGTACATTCATCAGGTGGACAGAACAAGACTCCAAAAGAATGTAAATCTCCCTCTGTATCCGCTGGATGTCTATAACTTGGTTACTGTTGGATAACAAGTTTGCAATGTCATCTTAAAAGGTGTTATCAGCTCACTCTGCCCCCAAAATGCAAAAAATATAAATAAAAGCTGTATATGAAGGTTTGAGGATTTTTCTCTTAAGGATCAAACAGTGATTTCACTGTTATGCCTCTCTTCCTCTACCAAAAACCTCAACATTTATAAAGCCTTAAATATTAGATGGTGTGTGTAATGAACATTTGCTATTGTGCACCTAATTCCTATAGGCTTGGAGAGACTGCAGATGTGATTAGAGTACTATGACTTATTTGAAACTAGTTTTCAAATAGTGTGTGTGGCCTTCTTCCCCTAATGCACTTGGGTAAAAAAAATATGTATAATGTCACACTCCATGGTATACCCTTTAGCTGTGTTAAGAGGTTGACTCTATAACAAAGTAAATCACAGTGTGTATATCAGGCAGAGAGCTACAGCAGGCTCGAGTGGTTTCAGCACTGTGGAACACGGTTGCGTTCACTCGACAACACAAAGCAACTTCTCTCTTCACTGTACTGCTGTGACTCCCAATCAATACGCCTCACTCTCAGCTGTCAGTGTGCGGTTCAGAATGTAGACAGGCCGAATATGAGACTAGACAAATATGTTGACAGTTTTCCCGTTTCACTCCAGATATTATGTGCTATGTGGAAGTGAAATTGCAAATCACACCTCCTCTGTGCTTTGATCTCTTTATTTTACGTGTGGATATATACAGTAAATATGCCTATTGTATTCCACAGTACTTTTACACCCTGTTCTTTTTGCTTCTTAATGATAAAAGCACAGTATTACTGTAAGTAAGAGTGTGCCCTCTGCCATTACCCACACTAGTTGTCGAATCTGAAAGCGTAAAGCCACTGCGATGTTTATGTGTTGGTGAACCTTGCAGAACCTCCCTTGTTTGAGTATCTGAGGGTTGATAACAGGCTATTACCACAGGTAATGACCCACACACAGCCAATAAACTCTCCCATAATGAGAGCAAGGCTGTAAAAAGGAAAACAAGTATTGCTCCATTCTGCTCCTTCTCTGTAATATTGAGAATGTGTCTTTGAAGGCAGGGAGACTTCTAACCTGGATAAGTACCATCTACCATCTCCTGACACACACTGTTACATTTTATTGTCTCTCTCTGTTAAATCGCCTTTTTCATTTGTTTTTCTAAAAAACAAAGATTTGTTCCTTTGTTTTTAAAGAGCTGTAAAATGAAGACGGTTAAAGAGGTTGACCACAAGTTTTGTTTCATCACCTTGGTATGGAATGGAAATAATTGGAAAAAGAACACAATCAATGTTACTGCTCCTGACAAGTGGCACCGCTGAGTTTTGTAATAAAAAAGGAGTTAGTTTGACAGAGCGCCATATTGATTCTCAAGCTTTGTTTTCACTGTCCACGCGTGCATTGTCTTGGTTATACCATGTTCTTCTTACTGGAAATACATTTGGTATATCACTGCATCACCAAGGAGATGTGACGAACAGTATGTGCTGTTTGAGATTATTCTGAGCACTCGAAACCTCCTCCTCCTCACCTATGAGAGCAAGCTGTTTGGAGGATCTGGGCTGCAGTTCCATGCCGTTCTTCAGCCACAGCAGCTTGGGGTTTGGGATGCCGTCAGCGTGGCAGTGCAGGCTGGCAGACACACCGGGCTCCTGGGCCTGAGTCTCTGGGTAGACCAGGATCACTGGAGGGACTGCACGCACAAAACACAAACAAAACAAACAAGAGAGGAGTGGAGCGAGTGAAAACACAATTACACCCAGTTTCATGGTAGACAGTAACTCCTGAGGGAATATAACACACACACACACACACACACACACACACACATGCAGTGGGCAGAGAGGAATTGGTCTCACCACAGCATGGAATATATTCACACATAACAAGGGTCCAACAGAGCTCTGGAGGCTGCTTTATTACAGCTCGACTCGTGCATGAAATAGATGTTGGGGCGTATCTACCACTTACCACCTCCTCCGGGGAGAAGATCACAATATGAATGTGGGGGAATTGAGGAGGGAAATGAAATGTGAGTTAATAGTTTACATGAACAGGTAATATGTAGTTTTCCTGAGTGATGCTGGGCCCTGTCATATCCTTAGGGCTGCTGCCATATCACCTCTCCAATACCACTTCAGAGCTTGCCCCCACACCTTAGTGCAATATCTGTATCGCATCTGTTGCTTGCTGCTACTTGGTGGTGTTTGGAAGTTGTTATTTTTTTTTTCTTTTCTTTCTTATTCTCTCTTGAGAATATGTATGCATCTACCGCCATATATACAGTACCGGTATACTGTGAATCTATTGGCTATGGTTTGCTTAATTGCTGAACTACATATAAGGTCAAACTAATGATTCATCCCCCCCAGGCTACAACAGTAAAATGCTGCTGCCGAATCATTGCAATAGTATTATCATTCTAAGTATATCCTTCTTTTTGTCAATTTACAGATCGTATATATCTACATTTAGGCCTACCTCACATTAAGATATAAAATAACCATCTCCACACACCAAGGTTAATTCCCACACCTGCTATAACAACATATTCAAGGACTCTTCACACTCAATTTCCTCAAATTCAAGGACCCAACACGGCACAGTCTGTGACATGGATCAAGGTTCATGTTACAACATGGATCATTTTTATAATGAGAACTAGCAGGCTTAACGGAAGCTAAGGGACAACATCATTCAGCTTCAAAATGCTGCATGTGAGTGTTGCACTTCCTCATGGTGTGTCAGGTGGCGCGTGAAAATGGAGAGAAGTGCAGATAGCAAAACATAGCCGTTTACTAACGAAAAAAAAAACTTTTCAAAACAACCCTATCCCTTTTCTATACTTGCACAATGTATTTAAATTCATGCACTTTCAACGACCCATTGTCTAATTTAAAAATGAACTTTTATTGTATTCAAGGGGATCCATTGTAACTCTGACACAAAGAAGAACTACGCCTACACAAGTGCATGTTCTTCTGCTTCACTTTCAGCCTGCATTGTTATCTGTGTCTGGGTCTAGCCTCGCTGTAACCCTTTTTCTGGTATTCTATGAAAACAGTGCTCTGCAACAGAAACTCTTCCTATTTTTCCATTTTGGAAATACTGCATACCCATACTTGACATTGCAAACACTCTTCAGCAGCATTTGCTACTGTACTTGACGGTACTATAAACCCATAGAAAGAGTACTAGACTGTGACTATTAGGCCTTTCACACCAAAATGAACTAAGAGTCAGTTCCAGGCTGGTGTTGGGGTCAGTTCAAAACTGGTTACAGCCTTATCCCAGTTATGAACCGGTTGGTTTCACATCGACCGGAGACAGCCATGGAGCCGGCAAGAGAGCAACGTCATGACGTCACTATAAACGTGTGTGTACGTCGCCCGACGCCGCTGCTCTTGTGGCTAACGCTAAAGCTACCGCTAGGTTTAAGCACAACAACAGCGGCGAATACGTCTTATTTTTACACGTGTTAGCTCTCGCTTTGCTTTCTTAACCAAACAGGACCCATACAGCGTATTCTCGCCGGTCAATTTGATCGCTACGTTCGGTAAATGTTATGTTTACGTCTCGTAGTAGCGGTGTTTTTAAACATGGCGGGCATGAGGTTTTAGTTGGTCTGGTTGGTCAGGATAATCCCTCCCCCGGCCGCTGGCGCAAGCGGTTCACTTCAAACCCTGCTCAATCCTGGGGTATGAGTTGAACCGGTTTTTACGGCCCGGGGCAGGCTTTCTGGCGGTGTGAAACCAAAACACTGGCTCTAACTCCGAACTAGCACCGATTTTGCGGCGGTGTGAAAGGCCTATATGAGTCCTTCACCGATATTGACACTGCGGAATTGTCGGTCCTCTCCTTCTCTCAGTGAAAAAGAGAAGTGTGGGGGCGTTATTGCTTCAATACAAACTGTCCACTTAGTTTAATGTGGAACTTGGCTCTGTTCCATTCTGCTCCTTATCTCACCTCATACTATCTCGCTTGAAAAATACCTTGAATCCCCCAAACAAACATTTGGTAATTTGCCTTCAGTTAACCAGTTGGTTTCCATGACTTCCACTTCCCACCACACCCTCTCCCTCTTCAGTTCAGGGTCTAAAATGCAGCTGTGCTTCTTTTCAATTAGCATAGAAGAAAAAACTAAAACTAAACCACACCCATTGTCTTTCTTAATTGAAAGAGATTTATTTTCCCTCCTTCAAACCCTGAGACAAAAGCACAGGAACAACCAGGGAACTGTATCATTTAACAACTCTTCCTCCCTGGATTTTCTTTGGAGAGATGTCTAGTAATAACTCACCAGTATAAAAGGAAGGCAAGGGGGAGAGAAATACCCTGATGAAGATGATTCATATGAGCTTGGGTATGTTCAGCCTGCCAAAATCTGCGGGAGTGCACTGTGTCTGCAGGTTTTCTGTATTTTAACTAAAGTATAGCTTTATAGAATCAAGTGAATATGCTGCATGTACACTATACAGCCCCATGTAGTGTATACAGTGGTTTCCTTTATAAAGGCAGGAGATGTGATAGTGTGAGCTGTGAGTGTGGACAATGCAGTTTAATGGATACAAATATTTTTGAAAATGTGGCTCTGGGGAGGAATATGGATGTTTTCCTTTTTGTTTATTTTATTTTGTAGACAATGGTTTACATGCTAAACTTACGATAGTTTTTTTTACTGCTTTTTGAACAAGCCTGGAAACCATTGTGTCGATAATGCTGCATTCCACGTATCTACGGTACCCTTTGTTTCCAGAAATTTCAATCAGAGGCCCGTTGGTTTAATTACCTTTGAGACTATTTTAAACTGTTCTTCACTGTGAGAAGGGAAAGGCATAAGAACGTTTAGAAAGAAAGGACAGCTCTAACAAAGTAAAGCATTTGGTCCCACACTTCCTCCATCATTATAAGTAAGAAATGAGCTCTACTGACCATTCACCTGCAGCACATGTGTCTGGTAGAGGTCTTCATAGCCGTAGGCATGGCAACTGTAGTTCCCCATGTGGATGGTTGTCACCTTGGTGATGTACAGGGAGCCGTCGTCCCCAAAGTCCTGGAAAGAGATGGAAGAGGAGAATAAAGTAAAGAAAGAGGAGGCGGGGGTGGTGGTGCTGAAAGCCAACAGAATCTGTGCCGTGTCAAAACAAACTGTGCTGCTTAATGGAATAGGCTTAATGGGTGCATCTCAGCTCACTTTTGACAGTGGATATAAAAACAAATGCATGCCTAGCTGCACCGATAAGTGGAAACAAGGCTTTTGAGATGGCTTGGTACGACAATGAAAGGGTTACAAAAATAGGTGTGGCTAGGCTCGCTTATTTTGGTACCTATTTGTTGCTTAACCACACTGTACCAAACTGCACTGCTCAGCATAAACGAGGCAAAAGAGAGGGGAGGAAGGAAGATGAGGAAAGAAGGGAATGGAAGAACAGTAGGATAGGGAATAGTGTTGAAGAATGGGTGCCAGGAAGGAGCCACAGGGAGAGAGGGAGAAATGGAAGTAGAACTTGATAGGATACATGAGGATGCTCTTGAGCGCATAGAGAGGGGAGAGAGGGGAGAGGAGGACCACAACAGCAGGGAGTGATGGGAAAAGACAAGAGAGGGAAAAGAGTGATGTGAAAAGGAAGAGGGACCATGAATCAACCCTTTCCCCCGTTGAGTTGAAGCAGACGTTGGGGAATGTGATCCTCCTCTCTCCCCATCACCACGCTGCCTCCGCCTGATAAATGGCAAGGGTTAAAAATATAAAGCCCATTAGCTTGATGAATGGAGCGGGTTGTTGTTGGTGCAGCATGCAGCAGTCGCCAGGGGGTTCCAGCCACAGCTTAGGGCGGATTAAAGGCATTAAATAGTTTGCCGTCCCACCAAGTGGCTGCCTAGCAGATGTCGTGATGACATTCCGTCGCAACTATGGAGACCACAAATGGGCTGTGTTTAAGAAAATGAACTTGAACTGATTAAAATATATATACTTTTCTATACAGTTTGGTTTCGTCATTCTTTTTTTCATTATTTAGAATTTATTTATTGCAAATATTACTTATCTTATTTTATCCCTCTGTAGTTATTGCACAGTGGGTCGGAGAGAAGCACATTTTTTGATTCCTCTGTATGTCTGGAAGATATTGCAGAAATTGACATTAAACTTGACTCGACTTGACTTGAAAGATGGGGGAGTTAAGGCAGCCTTTAACATTTGAAATTATATATAATATTACAGTTAAGGTGAAATGTACAACTTCACCAGCGAAGGCAATTAAAACAGGCTGAAAATGATCACTGTAGTATATCTGTCAGCTTATGTCAAATACATTTTACAGGTGTTTAAAATCATACTGGTTAATTTTTTTTAAAGTGGGTTTGAGTATAGGGCAATCTCCTGGACTTCAATTATTCAAATGATCAATCAGGATTATTCTAACCTAATACTGTCAGTCACATCATTACAGGAAAAGGAAGATACTTTCTTCTGACAGATAGATGCAAGCTTTAACTGATCACTGAGCCTTCATTGTGTCTGGATGGCCGCTGTCATTAGTGACTAAGAAGACATGCATATAAATGAGATATTCTGGCCTGCCAAAAGGGAATAGCTGCTCATGAAATGCAGAAAAAGTTTTTTTAAAAAAATAGGAAATTATAGGCTTTTATTTTCCTTCAAGTTAAATGATGCTTTTATAATGGAAATAGTGGCGCAAGGAGTACACACGTAGGAGTCACTGATTGAAGTTTGCTTTTGAGATGCAAAACTACATCAATGTCTCCCTTGACGTGTTCTCCAATTTATATCATAATTGCTTGTTCATAACACACAGAATAGTACTGGTCAAATAAACATCAGCATACATAACAAGCATACAATAGAGAGCCAAATCAATTTACCATGTAAGAGCTGGCAATGTGTACTAATTGTTTTAAATGTATGAAATATACATAAACCTGATCAAACAGGTCTTATCTCTCCAATGTGCTAAGTGAAGTAACTTCTTGGAAAATGCCGATCCACTCAAAATGTAAAATACCCAGTTTTTGATAGACAGTGAAAGACAGTGAGAAAAGAAACAAAGTGAAAACAGTAGAGTAGAGAAAAAGGCGGGCAGAGGGAGCACAAAGAGAGAGAAAGAGAGACGGCAAATGAGACTGATTGTAATAGAGGCTCTCAGGTGGAGAGGCCAGATATGCCATGAGAGATATCAATCAGTAGTGAATGAAACTCCTGAAAACAAGCCTGTGTCCACCACAGTCCAACGGAGGAAAAGGGAAAGGATTTGACAGGAAAGTAAGGTCCTGTGATTGACAAGTGACTTGTATAAGGTGTGAGTCGCCTCTCACCAAATGTCAGCAAGGACACACACATACACACACACACACACACACACACACACACAAAAAAATGTTTTTCAAAGAACGTTGTTCGGGTCCTTCAAAGATTAGGAGCCTATTTTTTATTTTTTTTTGGAAATCGATTAAAATACAAATGATTTTGTTCAAGAAAAAGCTGTCCCAAATCGCTAAATTGACCAACTGGCCAATTATTTCCTATGTTTCTTTAACTACGCTGTAGTGTATACACAGAAATTGTTCGAAATTATAAAGAATTTCCAAACACAACAAAGTACTGAGGTTTTTTCTTCCATATAAATTAGTGATTTTTTATTTCATATTTAAATTTAACTGATAAAGGGAGTTAAACACAGACCGGGCTCCTCTCTCTCTCCCCTCCAGATGGAATCACATACTCTGTGAAAATGCATTATGCTCGGTCAACAACCGGAGTGGCCTCTGTTGCCATCACCTCTCGTCCAGGCTCCACCTTAACACTTGACATTGTTCACCGTCTCATCACCATCACAGCAGACCAATACGGCCGCTCATTAACATGCAATTAGTGAAAAGTGATGGGGCGGTGTGCAAAGCAAGGCCAGTGCCGTGCTGTCACCTCAGCAGATGTGTCTTAACAGGAACATGGCCAAACAGTTCATTGAGCACTGAGAAAGCTAAGGTTCTGCTGTGTCACGGAGGGGTCTGGGGAGTGAAACTTTTATTTTTTGTTTTTATCTATTTTTTCATTGAAACTGTTTTATGGTCATCCTTTCTTTCTCATGTTCTCTCTGGCTTAAAAGTGGAGTCAGCGATTCTGGAGAATGCTTGTTCACAAAATCACCTCATGATCCGCTCACTGTCCATACTGTGTGCGCGCTACGAACGAAAAAAAAGTATTAATACATGGCCTAGACTCTGTAAACTGGCATGTAAACAAAGGGTATGTCAACAGAGGGGGCCCAACGTAGCTAGCAACATGACCGTTTACAAAGCCTAGGCTGTGTATTACCGGTAACACCGGATTTGTGTTCACGGCACACACAGTACGGACAGGTAGCTAAGGGATATATTCACTGATTTTGACTAAGACAGGCTTTGACAACAAGCATTCTTAAGGCCAAATTATGGTTTTGACCATGGAATAAAATACAATAAAAATGTGTTCGATGATAATAAATAAACTGAAAAGCTCTCAGACCTCCGAAAAACTTTTAAGACAGAGATGTGTTTTGATTTTAATTGACGATTTGTTTCCAATCATTGCAAGAAGCACCCAAACTGCTGTCCATTGCTGCTGAGGTTAAAACATATTAAATCAAGGTGTCCAATTGAATTTCTTTAAAAAACGAATTCTCACACCTTAGGATGCAAGTGTGCACACGGTCTCCTTCATTTGTCATGGGTTCACACATTTTTTTTAAAATAAAGTAATTCCTTAATAAATAGGTTTATAAATAATAGCAATAATAAATAGTATGAGTGTTGTACGGGGTCACTCATAGCAACACACTAGTTTCTTTTAGCTCACTGTTTTGCGATTCAGAAAATGTACTTTACGGCTCAGTCAGCCACATCGCTCTCATCATCCTCTGTTCAAGCAGCAGCAGCCAGCTGTTTTCAGTAAAACAAGCTCTGAGAAGAAATCTAGCAACATCTAGATTTACATTCATCTGGTGAACACAAACAGAATCCTGATGGGAATAAACGTTGCTGCTCTCTGTCTACTGATGTGTAAGTGGGTAATTGTTTTCCACTTCTGCTATGAAGGATACATATTTCATGGTTTTGTGTCTGACAAGTTGTTTTGGAGTTATTCCGCTGCCCCTTGTGACGAAAAACATATAAATAGCGATTCATTAGTATTCATAATGCTCTGACTAGATGGTGCAAAGGCATGTATTCATAGCCTGAAGGATAAAGTCTAACACCATTTACAGGTGTAGTAGCCAAATTCTTCCCCATGGCTGACAAAGACTCGAACAGGCTGGACTTCATCATTGTGTTTCAGAGAGGTTTATTTCAGGAGCTTCCATCAGACATACAGAGGGTTTCATAGTAGCATAGTAGCAGCAGTGAGAGCCGCATGGCACCTCTTCGATTAGTTACAGAACAGTGTCTTATATTCTCATGTGTGGGGGGTATCAAGTGGATTATATCTACAAATAGACAGATACTAGTCCTTCTAGGGGGTGCTCTCATTCTCCCCCAGTGACCCCTAACATTTAAAGGCCTTTGGTCAGCAAACTCTTGATATTATAGTGGCTATTCAAATCTACCACACTCCCTCCTTTAAAAGCCCTGCTTTTACAAAAACGAGATGTTATCAAACATATTTGAATGGCCCAACAGAAACCTCCAACAAAACACAGAAACACTCTTTATGAGTGATGTAGAATACAATGCATAGATGTAAGCATTACTGCAGTAAACTACATTTTAGGACCAACAATGCAAATGCACCATACACTGAACGATGATAATGTTAAGACAGTGAGCAGGGAGCCCCCTGCCAAGACGACAGCATAGCAAGATAGCTGAGTCTCTCAGTAGTCTCAAGTTCAGATATTTTGAGGCATGATCAGCCCCCTCATGGGGGATGTAGTCCATCCAACTTTGGCACAGAGGATGGTCCTCCATTTCATACCTGGCAGACTCCGCCAGACGTGGAATTCCGTGGCTAGCAGCCCAGGAAAGTCCAAGTTGGTATGCAGTTGGTATGCGCGTGGCCTCCTCCTCTTTCATCATGACCTCAGCTTTGCACTTGTGACAGCGCGGGGAGCAGTAACCCAGAGCAGTCTGAATTTACGATGACACTGAAGTTGGTCTCTAAACTTGACACTTTTTCTAGTCTTTTTCCCTTTTTCATAGCGCACATGAATGCACAGAGCGACGTAACAAGCTTGATTTCCAGTCCAGCTTTTCTTCCAAAGTCTTAGTCAATAAAACTGCACACGGTTCTTTGTTTATAACCGGAACTTCGTGGATACCTGGCCATAACGGAGCCTCTGTGAAGTCCCCAGACCGGACAATCATGCCGTGACCTTGACCTTGACACAGAGCACTATCAGCCGAGTACACCTTATCTCCCATCGCAGTTCTTTCAGTTATTTTTTAGATGCTGGGACAGACATGAAACTTTCAACAACAACAGTCCATCTGATATCTCATTCCAACAGATGTGTCCCGAAGTGGTACAGGTAGTCCATGTTCCCGTTATTTTATCCTGTTTGTGACGCCAATTGTAGTAGCCGAATTCTTCCCCATGGCTGACAAAGACTCGAACAGGCTGGACTTCATCATTGTGTTTCAGAGAGGTTTATTTCAGGAGCTTCCTACAGAGGGTTTCATAGTAGCATAGTAGCAGCAGTGAGAGCCGCATGGCACCTCTTCGAGGTTAGTTACAGAACAGTGTCTTATATTCTCATGTGTGGGGGGTATCAAGTGGATTATATCTACAAATAGACAGATACTAGTCCTTCTAGGGGGTGCTCTCATTCTCCCCCAGTGACCCCTAACGTTTAAAGGCCTTTGGTCAGCAAACTCTTGATATTATAGTGGCTATTCAAATCTACCACACGTGTAATTCCATCGATATGAACAATTTTTTTTTTCTTATAATTTTTTTTGTATTCTAATGCTTTATTAGACAGGTTGGAGGGACAGAAAAGGGAATGACATGCAGAGAACGACCACGGGCCGGATTTGAAGCCGTGATCTGCTGCTTCTGACCACTGAGCCTCTATGTGCGAACGCACTAAAAACTACACCACGAGCGCCCCGGGGGATGTTTTTAAACCAAGGAATATGGGTTATTCCTTGTAGGCATTGCACTTTTTTTTTTTTTTTTTTACAAAATAAGGCACACACATGATGAAGTAAACAACAACATGCACTCACATTGATATCCTCCAGGTCCAAGAAGTTAAGTATGATTCCATTTCTCTTCCAGATGATTGGCGGGCGCAGCGTTCCCTGGATAGCACAGGTAAGGACAGCACTGAGGCCCACCGTTACCGTGGAGACGCTGATCCGCTGCTCCTCCGACAGGCTCAACTGCACAACCTCTGTTAGAAGGGAAATGATTGGTGTCGGAGATAAAGAATGGAGGCCAGAGAGGAGAGGTAGAGAGGAGAGGAAAAAGATTTAAAAAATGAAAAGAGAGAGAGCAAAAAGGGAGGGGGAGAAGCAGGAGAAATCACAAATCAGAATGAGTGTGCTGATATAGTGGAACGGTAGCCAAGCTTAATACATTCCTAAGCATCCATCTCATTACTGGTGGACCGGCGAGGATAAACAGCTGTCTCGGGGAGTGAAGGATATCCCAGTATGGAAAAAAGGACCACAGTGTATCAAGAGGACACACCGCTTTAGCTAAATATCATTATTCTCATTAAAGGGGAATTTATGGTCATTGTAATGGCCATCCAATTCAATTCACCTTTACGGCAAATTTAAGAATCACTTCTTGGCACCATAAATAGTGTCTGTCGCCAAGTTGTGTGGCCAGGCAGGGAATCTACAGTCACAGTTACAGTCTGGAAACTTTGTCAGTTATAAACTTACATTGAGTACAATGTTTTAACTAGACATAAAATATTGTCTTTGCAGCAAAATTGGCTATGTAAGATTTCTTACGGTATGGGCCAAGTTTTCTCACTATGAAATCTACCTCATGAACTTGCATTAAATCATTACACTAGATCACTATTAGTCTTTTTTAGGCCCTTTTCTTTACGTTTTCTCTACACATACTCCATGCTGATGAAATGTTTTCATTTTGTATTTTTATAAAACATAAATGGGTATAACATTGGAAGAGCAGCATAAGTATGATATGTGCATGTGGAGTTCAGGCCCGCCAGCACATGATATATGACAGTGTGTGTGACCCTGGGTCAATATTGACTGGGGACCGGATATACTGTAGTTGGTTCAATAAATAAAGGGACACAGACACCTGATGGAAATCTAACTGTGTTACACTGAGCAAATCACACCCACATATACACAGGGCCATTAATCGACAGATACCACCATGCTTTATGACTTTTCAGTACTGGAATATTTATAAGAAACTATACACCGTTATTGATCTAATAAAAGAAAAAGAGAGAGAAAAAGATTGAAATTGAGATTAAAAACAATATATCCATACAAATACAAATGCTGTGACTTACAATATGTATGTCTGTATGTATGAAGAAAAAAAAATTCAACAGAAAATGAACTAGCCAAACAAAAGAGTAATGGAAACTGATTATTTCAGGTTTGTGAACAGGTCCCTGAGAAACGTGAATGAAAAGAAACTCACATCTCAAATGGAGTTGCAAATCTGTTTTCAGAGTATGACAAACAGTATATATATGTAACGTACATCAATCCACCATTGTTTACCATGTTTCTGCGCATTCCTGACTTTAGGCTTGTACTCCCTCTCTAGGCGCTACAACCTTATCAAATCTATCACAACCTCATAGTGGAACACAAATCTATTTGAACAAAAGACCCAAAAATAAACATTGGCTTTTAAGATATGAGGTTGATGACTGAACCGACAGTGATGAGGTCAGTATCACTCACAAACGTTTTTTTTCTCCCATTTCAACACCCACTTGGGACAATATTTCAGTGTCAAAACCCCGACTTGGAGTAGACGGCTAACAGACAGACTATGAAATGTTTATGGAGAGAACTTCCAGTCCGGATCGCGGCTTTGACAAACACTGTAGTAAAAGAACCTCTGGATATTTAGCTGTCTGTTTCACGAGGCTCTCCAGGTGATGGATATATCTGGGCTGACAGCTCCGTCCGTCAGTGGTATTCCAGAATGCCTTGGGTACAGTACGCTGCCAGATCCAATAAAGTTATAATTCAGAGGAGCAGTGATTTTGGGTGGCAGAACAGGCTTTGGAGTGCCATGTGAACAGATGAGGGATGAAGTGCATTGATCTGACATGGCTGGGAGGGCTAGGTCTCAGGGTGCTACTGTGAATGTCAACCAGACCAAGGCTCACATTAAATCTAATCCAGTGCACGGGGAAGCTAAAGTTTTATGGTCTGCTGCAGTGTCTTGCAGTTGACTATTCGGATGCACATCTCTGCTGTTACTTAATATTGATTCTTTTAAGGTATAGGGACGAGATATACGGCTTCAAAAAATCTGCACAAAAAGGATTGTGTCTTTAAAAGTTCGGAGAAGAACAGAAGAAGGAATTGCAATTAATGGGCTATGGCAGATAAAACACTGGCTACTGTGAATGATTGCTTTCCTTATTAACAGCTACAGTGTAAGTGCTGGCTCAATGAAGTAGGGATGCTTAGCTTTAGTCATTGATTGCACACTTGCAAGAGAAGCAACTGGGGTTCTATCATTTTAAATTCTGTCAAATAAATGAAAACCTAGAAAGAGATTGCTAGTAAGGTTATATGTCATGTTGACATGTGTGTGTGCTTTATGGTTGTGCATTTGAGAACTGACTGGCCAATGGTTTTGAAATATTGACTGATGACTTTCATATATCACTGTTATTTTCTGGTTTGGGTATGAATCCCTTCAATGTACTCTGTTGAGAAGCAGCACTGTCAGCGGCAAAAAGATAATCTTCAGCTCAAAGCCCCCTCCACATGAAGGGGCTGTAACACAGCTGTCTACATAGCAAATCAAATTGGATATGTCCAATCAATTAAAAATGGGGAGTTCTGTTTAAATATTTACAGCAACTATCTGCCAACATTTCATATCAGTTAATTTCAAAACTTTCCTAAACTTTTCTGTATTAGTCATCACTTCTAATCACGGATAAGCCCACAGCAAGAAAAAAAAGAAGAACATCTATCTTTGTGAAAAACTGACCCGTAGTGAAATTAATCCTGACACCATTGAATTAATCCTGATGCCATCCAAACTCACCCCACTGGGGTGAACAGCATGACTCACACTTTAAGAGCCACTCAATACAATTATTAATACATATCCTCCTGTGGATTCTCTCCCACTCTCCGATGACCACGACAAATTGTATACCCATAAAGCAGCGCCTGTTCTGCCCTGGCGTGTAGAGGAAGGTTGCCATGGCATTATATAGCTAATAATGTCTAAAGCCCCCTGCACCCCCACCTTTCCAAAAATAGCTCCAATGTGTAAGTTGGTAATTGACTGATGGATCAGCCCTTGGAGCGAGCTCACAGGGTCAACAAGGAAGTTTCTGTTTCCAACTCTGGAGAGATATACAGTACAGTACCGTGAGAATACAGATAGGTAGGATAACAGAAAGGAGGGAGAGCAAAGCTAAATATTGGAAGAAAGTGAAGGAAAAAGAGGAGTAGAGGACTCAAACAACCCAAAATTAATGGCAGATAAAACAATTGAAAGTCAGCTTAATTCACGAGAAAAAAACAATTGTTGTAGAGGATGAGCAAACGAAAGAAAGAGAGACGACGAAGGGGCCCCATGAGAATGATTGAAAATGTGTGTACGTGTGAGACAGGAGGAGAGACAAATCTGATGCAGAGCACGTAGTACATCTCCCAGGGATAACTAATAGCCAGCTCAAGACTGCAGCTCAGAGAGTTGTCCGTTTCCAATTGTATTAGACCAGCTCCTAGTGAGCAGGAGCAAGACATTAAAACCACATAGCAGAGGAGCAGAAAGCCATGATCATTTAGGGTAAGACTGGAGACTACAGAGGTGGAGAGGGGCAGAGAGCAACGCAGAGATAAGGACAACAGAAGGCAGGAGGAGGGTTAAAGGTGAAGTTAGTGGAATGTGAGGATTTGAGGAGTCAAGTTAGCGAGGCCAGAAATCAAGAAAGAACCCAGCAAACAACTTTGTTGATTTGTGGGTCAATAAATCATATATCTAGAGTCAAAATGGGCAAGATTTAGGTGAGAAGTGAAATTGTTAGCTGCTAGGTAAAGGTTTGAAAGTAACTGCATTTCAATGGGTAGACAGTTGATGAAATTTGTATCAAACTAAAGGATCTATAGAATTTCCGTTTTTTAATCCAATATCACCCAGTTTTGAACAGATGTCTTCATCGCCTGCTACTTAATCCACATTAAATGACTGTATGTCAATTGATTATTATGCCTTTAGATAATATTAAGTATGAGAATATATCCAAGAAATTTAAATATAAAAATATACCTCAATGTCAACAATGTTCTTCTACAGTGATTTATTGGGTGAGTTTTTCCAGAGCAGAAAATAAACAATCTCAGTTCACTTCAATCAATTCTAGTCCAATATAAAAAAGTTTTCAAGTTTCGATAGTTCCATTATTATTTTTTTCACACCCAAGGGTAGCTGAGAATCACCGTCTAGGTCACATGTGTCAAACTCGTGTGTCAAAACGTGTCATGTGGCCCGCGACACGTTTTGATCTGGCCCGCGAATCAATTCGGCCGATTTGAATCAATTCTGAAAAAAAAAAATTAAAAAATTTCATTCTTCATGGATATATGGACATATCCGCACGTCGCATACACTCCCAACTGTTAGGAAATTTACGTGGCTTACAGCTAGGAATGTCTGCTGAACGTTCTACAGCTCAGGATTTTAAGCCATGAATTGATGAACTTGCATCTAAGAAGAGCTGTCAGTTTTCTGAGGGCCGTAAATAGGCCAATATATGTGGCTAAATAGCATGCTAATATTGATGATTGATTGTGTCAAAAAATATCCCCCAAATTTTTGCTGCACCTCCTATTCTCATGGCCAGCAGCAACCTTTACTAAGACATTTCCTGTGGGGTACAGATATCCCTTGTGATTCGTGATAATGTAGGTTACATAGTAGGTTGAATGATAAAGCATATTACTGGAAAACAAAGCTCGAGATTATTGCCATTATTTTACTGGTCCGGCCCACTTGAGATCAGAGAGGCTGTATGTGGCCCTCGAACCAAAATGAGTTTGACACCCCTGGTAGGTGTTGCAGAGGAAGGCGGATGTAACATTTCTTGGGCTGTATTTGTGTTGCTTGTTGTATCTATACATAGATGGGGACACAATCAGGCATTATGACAAGTTGGGAGAGAAAATCTGACAAAATGTCCCAAATCTACCTCAAAAAAAGAAAGCAGCAGCAGTGATAATACAGTAGTAGAAAGATGTGTTTGCGTTAAACTGCAAATCTGCAGATTTCACATTGTTACAACTCATACGTCTTGAAAATATAGATTGGAACGATTTAAGAAAATGATTAGCTCAGCATAAATAGGTTGGAATGTCTCCATTTAATAATTCACAAAAATAATTGTAGCCCTTCTGTATTTAAGCTTAATATTGTATAGTCTTAGATCAGTATCTGAAGTGCATACAAATGTGCTACGTTTTCAACTAGCCCCCTTTCTAAATATAGCAAATTCTGCTTTAGCAGTAAACTATGTAGAGATCTATCAGGGTAAAATAACACTTTGCATGGTAAACTGCCTGTCCTCAGCTCTTCTCAGATATCCCTCTCTCTAGACGTATCCACTAGCTGATGTATGTGTTGTGCTCTCTAGTGACAGTACCATTACTGTGATGGCATGGCTGTACTGAAGTCAGTTTGACTGACAGTGGGGAAAGTGCAAGTTTGGATTGATTACGATGGGCAGTTTTCCCTTCTGACAGATGACGGTATAGTCATAGTTAATACAAATCTGAAACATACAATTGTAAAAGACTCATTAAACCTATGTAGGATATTGTTTCAGACACATAGTCAGGATACCATGGATCATAAATACATTATATCTCCTTTTGAATCTCTGCATAGCTCTTTTAAGGAATAGATCAACAACACAGTGAGTGTGTGGGTGAGCAATAGAGAAAGCAGCAGAAAAGTGCCGGTGAATGGAGCGGAACAGAGGGAAAGGTTAGTAATAAGTTGTCAATCAGGCAGTACATGTACATCAAAGGCTGCAGTGTGTCGGCAAATAAACTCAGCAGCTTCTAAAGACCAAGAGAAGTGGGTGGTGTGTGTCACTCGCTCGACAAGTACACCGTCCTCCCTTCAAGTGTTATGGATGCAAATAGATGCACAGCACACACTGGATTATTCATATTTGACCCTGATTTAATAGATAGCGTCACTCAAGAGTCATTTAGTAGATTAAGATTTGGGTTTTAATCATTACTAAGGGAAAAGCAGCTGCTACAGTAAGTGGGCTGGATTTTTCTTTCCTCTGCATTTCCTACATGTTTCTGCAACACTGTCAAACTACTGATCAGTGGAGACTTGTATGATTCAAAGGGATCACATGCTTGAAGTAATTCACGGTTGCACTTGGGTTAGCCCTCAACTAAATCCTTGTTTTTTTAACCAAGCAACAAAATGGATTTTGTATTTGATTGTTTCTATGGAACCATCAAAAAAGTCAAGAAAACTGGCAAACTTAGTCTACAGGGCAATGCAACAATATAACAACAACAACAACCCACGATATTGCTGTGTGTCAGACTGTGGTTAAATACAGCTGCATGCCCACTGGGTGCACCTTCAAAGGGACACATACGAATGAGTTGTCACCTGTTATCACCTTGTATTGTGTTGCACATTGGGGAAAAACTGAGAAGCCATGAGAAAAAAAATTAAAGAACATATTTTACACAGATGCACAAAGATGTATGTGCTCATTGATATGGATAAGGCCTGTGATTAATGGAGGACCATTCCTAGGTCTTTGACAAGCCTGCCATACTCTATCAAGGTATACAAACACCGGTATGTGATAATATATTAAGGGATCATTATATGCACCAGAACATACAGTCTGAGCTGGTTGAAGTCTTGAAATCTCACGTATTTATTTATTTATTATTTATTATTATTCTTCCGGACAATTACACATAATACATAATTTTCTCATTGCATATTCATACATATTACTTTGTGTTATCGTCCGAAGGGTAGCAGGAGAAGCCAAAGGCTTGTTTGTAATTTTCCCAGTCCCAGGCTGGCATTGAATAGCAACACACCATTCTTTATTAATACAACTGATTTATACTGAGAATATAAGATCTCTTTGAAAGCGTGGAATTGTATGAACTACTAGATGATTGCATGTGATCATCAGTGGTGGCCATGACACTGGCAGGGTTTGAACATGTAAAGCTGACTCCCACTGGGAGCATACAGTGTCTACACATGATCTAACAGTGCGCCACTGTGCATTCACTATGAGGGCCGCTCTCTAAAGGTGAGCTGCAGCCATTACTAAATATTTAATTCATGTTACAAGCACACATAATTACTGTAATATTATACTGGACATGCTCATCCATTTTCTCAGCCAATCAATAGGTATGCACTCTCAGACAGTTCATTATTATGCACACACGGTATATCACATCACTCTCACATATTACACATGCATACTGTTCATTGACTCTCCCTCTCATACTGTTATCTCTTATGCACACACAAGCCCTTTTTTTCTCTTTCTCTTCACACACACACACACACACACACACACACACACACACACACACACACACACACACACACACACACACACACACACACACACACACACACACACACACACACACACACACACACACACAAGCTCTCAGTGAGAGTGCTGTGGTGGTGGTGATTATTCATAGGAGGGAGATGAGGATGAGCAATCAGTGGCCAGCTCATTCATCACTCTGGAACCCTTAATCTCCTCCACAGGTACAGAGGAATCCTCCGCTGCCGAATTTCGTGTCCTTCACTTTGCTCCTACCCTCACTCTGCCTCTTTCTATCTTCCAGCCACTGCCTCATTTCCTCTCTGATTCTTTATTTTTTGCGGTTCCTGCCTATACTTCTCTTGTTCCACACCTATAGTTTGTTTTTGTTTGATCTTAAAAGAGAGACCAATTTTTTACTATTTGTCACAATGCTTGGAGTTTGGTTGGTGTTCACTTGGCAGCGTTCACAAGAAAACCAAAATGTATAATGCGCAAGGAAACCGCTTTCTAATTGGTCTGAATATTTCTCATGCAAGAAAACCCTTGAGTAAAAAGAGATCAGACTCCTCTCCTGTCTTGTAAATTGCCCCTTGCCAATCTCTCAAAGTATGGACAACTATGTGGGTTTATCTTGGCCCTGGTCAACTTTAATCATATTTTTTTGCATTTATCACTTTAAGCAAATAATAAAGCTTAGAAAATGATGCACGCTGAGAAAATATTATGTTATAGAAGGCGCATCAAGACAGTTCAGGAGGAGGTGTGCATAAATCAGCTGGTTGCGGGAGCTGGTTTAATTAAATAAAAAATAAGGTGCAATGCTTCCGGCAGTTGATTTGGTTCAAGGTCTGATGCTCTCACCACAAACAAACTGTACCATTCATTTCTAACCAGACAGAGACCACCTCTTAAACAACATACCGGTGGGGTTGTTTCAGTCCAAACCCCAGTGTGATAGCTGTGTTCACACCAGACCCAAACGAAACGCACCAAGGAGGTTAAAACTCCAGAATTTGATTGATCTGAACTTAACAAGGCAGGTCTTAAAATGCCCAACCTCTTGATATCTGGTGAAGGCCACAGTATTGCTTATTTTCCAGGGCCCCTTAATAACTGGGTAACGAACGAGCCTTGTGAGAATCTGAAAGAGAAGACAAGGATCAAGTAATTGGAAGAGTGTGTAGGTATGTGTGTGGGTGTGTGTGTGTGTGTGTGTGTGTGCGTGTGTGTGTGTGTGTGTGTGTGTGTGTGTGTGTGTGTGTGTGTGTGTGTGTGTGTGTGTGTGTGTGAAGGTAAGAGTATCTTCAAACAATCTGTTCCCTGCTGTTTTATCAAACCATGAAAAGCAATTTGGCAGGAGATCTGCTACTGCTGTCTGTCCTTCTACTGCTGCTTACAAAACTCATGTTGAGAACACCTCACAGCAGCCGGTTCCTTACTTTGTGAACTCCTGGATGTTTTGTGTTGATTAGAAGTTGATGAAGAGTTGTGATGGTCTGCCACTACATTAATATGAAATAATAAGAAACTAGTTCATGGTGGGCGAATTAAACTTTGACAAATTGCTACCTTTGTAGCATTTCCACAGAGCGGAACACAGTGTTTTACAGGTTTGAAAAGCCAAGAAAAATATAGCGCTTGATATAACAAGGTACTCCTACACTACACTAACTGATGTAAGTAGCACTCACACTGCTGTTGTCAACAATGTGTGTGACTCAACCCGGAACAGCAGCCTTCCCATTTAGAGGGAACAACTGTCTCCCACACATTATTTAATGACCAATTTTGCAGGAGCAGGCTGCTAACAACAGAGCCCATTCCTGAGGTAGGTGTCACTGCTAAGCACCACAGTGCATTGCAAGGCGACAGTGGATTTACAGAGGACTAGGCTCAAAAATAAACCAGCATCAGTTGGCTAATGACAAGGCAGGACTCTCTATACCGTGTCATTTAATCCCTAAGGACATGAGTAAGCTGTTAAGGAAAATGATTAAATGAATTGCCTGCCTTAGAGGGTTTACAGACATGTTTACTTTATCAAAATCCACAGGTTCTGACTTTTATCTATTTGCTATACGTTCGGTTTAGCTTATAGGGTCCATTTAATTTGAATCAGAATCCTTTGCTGCAGAGCCCCTTTCATGCCAAGCTTATAAATTGCTGCGTGCTTATACAGTTAAAAGGAACGTTACGGCGTTTAAGCTCTTACACCTCAAGTCGTTTCTGCAAAGCTTTTCCGATATTTCTCTTGTTATGACTCGTCCAGGTCAAAAACACTGCGTCACCCCCTGCCATTATCAAATTACATTGACTGAGATGAAAGAGAGTTTGTGGGATGTCACACTTCGTGACATTATGAGTTATTATATAATAGTGTGTGTGTGTGTGTGTGTGTGTGGGGGGGTGGGGGGGGTGGGGGGTATTATTTGAAACTATATTAGCTTGTAGCAACAAGGTTGAAACTATCTGAATAATCGATCTGACTGTGAGCTATTTGGGAACTATGTTTGGTGTTAAAGCTGTATGTACATGGGTTGAAGTAATACATATCATTGTTGTACGAGCAATTTAATGTACCCAAATTGTTTTCTAAAAGACTAAACATTATTAATTAAGCCATGGTAATCTATTTCTATTTGCTTGATGGCAAAAAAGTGTCTTGTTCAATTTCAATGTTTGTTGCACGATACATTTAGAAGTATACAGTCTTGAAAATGGCAAAGGAATACGAGTACATTTGCAGCATTTAGATTTTCTTTTTGCAGATGCAGCTTGTACATTTTCTTTTTTATCTTCACACCCTATGGTTTGATAAAGCTGACATTTTAAGTCTTAGGCCAAAAAAGTAATCCTACTCCGAGGGGCTTACTGGAAACAAGCTGACAGTCTCAAGCTAATCTCCCATACTTCATTTGGCCGGATGAGAACCAATTCATTAAAGTGATACTCTCATCCGATAGCAACATAAGATCTCTGGCAATCTGGATAATCTTTCATCTTTATGGAAACAAAGACAGAGACCCCTAACCCTAAACATACCCCCCACTCTCTCTCTCTCTCTATTTCTCTCTCTCTCTCTCTGTCTCCCCACCCATGCCTCCAATGGTAAACTGTGAAGGCATCTTCTGACAGCGTTGGTTAAGTGCTCTCTCTGGTTCTAAAGGCCTTTCAGCCTTGGGGAGGAGAAGGGTAAGAGAGATTAGTGGCCTGCAGCAGAACTCTGCACTGCAGGAGACACAGCTTGACCTGACCTGAGGGTCTGCCTCGATAGAGACAGAATACACAATGAGATGCACTGAGAATTGTATGTGTGTGTCTTTGGATGGCTGCGTATATGTGTTTTTAAAAGTACAAGCATGCATCTTGACTTATGTACAAGAAGGAATAAAATGTATGCAGAGTTTTTAGACAAATGCTGAAAAGCTACACAGAAGGCCCTGTATGTGTGTGTTTTTCCAAAAGCATAACACTCCAAGGTTAAGGATGTCCACTATATAGACTCTTGATTTCAGACTGCTAAAATGGTGAGAGTACTCGGGACTGTTATTTGAATTTGAAGTTGACAATTGAGAGAGGTCATGTTTAAAACAGACGCTAATAGGAATACATCTGCATAGAAAGAAGGAAACAGAGCAATGCTTCTCTTTCTTTTAGTCTTCATTGAAGTGCCGGAATGAAAGTTATATGCTCTGTTTTTCACTTTGACAAAACACACTATCATTCTGGCAGAACTAATGAGTGAGGTTTTACAGTGTAGTAAATTGAAAACACTTATGTAGCGTTACGCTTCTACTAGATTCTTTTAAATCGCTAAGTAACTTTTCTATAAAGTAGATGAGCTGGACCTTCAATGTGAGGCTCGTGTGTGTTTAAACAATCCATTGTCTACACAAGTATCCTGTTGGTTCTTATTAAAGCAGAGGCCAATGTTAAAATACTGCTCATCCATAATGCTAGGGTGCTGAAGGGGAGGGGGGGTGAATAAAGTACAGGAGGGTATTAGTAAATGCACTGATTAATATCACCACTTTTGTTATTAGTTAAATACATTGTAAGTGGGTTAATAATTTGCAGCATAATTAGTTAACAACACCTCTGGGGTTACTCACCACTTTAAAAAAAATTAAAAATGAACTATAGTTCCAGCACAGTGCACAATGTAGGACAGCCTTAGACCACAGCACCAGTTCTCAGACATCACACAAAATGGATCATTACTCGAGTCGCAGAACTGAAATGCACTAGAAGCACACAGATAGTACTAGAAGTAACAATACACAAAATCAATGCAGATGTCGGCTTAAAGCTACTACGAGTAAGTCGGCACGTTGGCGACACCTTTGAACAAAAGCGGTAGTATTATTACGACGCCAGCTGTCGTGAAGCTGTTTTCTAGCTCGTGCAGGGAGTGCAAGATTCAAATAATCAGGAAGCAATATGGTGCGTGGCGTGTCCGTGTGTTGAAAGTGTGAGGGCACCGGACTCTTTTCGGCTCCGTGAGTCTATGGGTGACACAGCATCAACTAATGCCAGTAAGTGCTAAACACACCTGATTGCAATGAGTTGATGCATTGTCACCTCTCACGGAGCTGAACGAGTCCCCTTGTCCTCACACAAAGCGAATGAACGCGAGATGGCAGTTAGTTAGTATGGATCACGATGAGGTAATGTGTTTATGTTGTAAATAATGACTATTTCCGATGAATAATGGTCATCTGATGATGCTGGTGAGGCAAAGTAAACTTTGTTTTAGTAGGCTACCGCTCATTCATTTAGGAGTAAACACTGCAGTCTAGTTTCGCTGCGTGAAATTGTGTATACGTTGCTTGGCAACGCCCTCCCGCCCGACTTTCACTCTCCCTTTTAGCTTTTCTTCATTGCATTTTCTTTTTTTTCTTTTATGGTTCAGCCCCGTTATCAGTCATTATGACGACAAACAACTGTCTCAAACAAGGCTCCCGCTCCCCCTCCCTCACCTGGAGGGATAGGCTTCTCAATTCACGTTCCTGCGCCACGCTGAAATCTGTGACCAATACGGATATGTGACCATAGAGCATGCACGCGTGAACCGAAAATCGGACTAGGTGTACGACCAGATCAAATGCAGTAATAAAAACTATTTAAAAACGTCTTTCTTTGCACTGATGGTCTGGTTTGCTGTTAAAGGTAATTTATGATTATGAGAGGAAACATGAGGCTGTTTAAAAGATATTTAAATGTTACTCGTAGCCGCTTTAACTGAAGAAAATAAACCTTAAAGCTCCCATATTATATACTTTTCGGTTCTATTATACACCATATTATATGGTCTTAGTGGTCCCTAATACGTTTTTCTTTAATTGTTTGCTGAAAAAAACTTTCAGATAATTTATTGTACTATGCTGATGTTCAGCTAATCTCACAATGGCCTATTTTTTAAAAAGGGCTGCAGCTCCCCCCGTAAATATACAATCTTTGAGCTCCCCCCGCCCCCTGTCCGGAAGCGAAGCCAGATACGCCTCACCCTCTGTCTGTCGGGGGCCGTGGACCAATAAGAAATAGGGGTGTGGGCTGCACAGTGGAAGCTTCTGGCTTTCCAGTTTGTGAGGTCAGAAACGAGGAGAATTCTGACTGGAGTATTTTGGGGGGCATGGGTGGGAGTTTCAGAAAGGGGGATTGTGAGAAAAGGAGAGATTGTTATTTTTTTTATATTTTGGCAGTCTCTAGGCACACCGTGGACCCATGGATATGTTGGAACACAATAAGTGCATTTAGCATACTATGGGACCTTTAAATATATACAAAGATGTTGGGTTGTTCCTGTGAAAGTAAAAACATGCATCAAGTGTGAGAAGTGGCAAGGTCGGGCTAGGTAGATGTATTGATTAAAGTAAAATCAGATAGAGGAAAGATGAAAAATGCATCTGCAACACATCTTTCTTTAAGAGCCTGTTAGGAGAAAAAGGGTTGAGGCAGTGTGAGGGCTGATATGATGACTGTACTTCAGGGGGGAAAAAATCCTATTTGAGAAAAAGTTTTAAGTGAAGAACAGGCTGTATATTCCTGCTCTTGCTCCAGTGGCAAAAAAGGACTTGTTAAACTCTATCTGAGAATAACCTGTAATGTCAGGATGATGATGTTCTCCTTTTAATCAGCTAAAAATAAAGTAACGTTGTGATGTATAAAAGAATGAAATACCACAATTAAAAGCGCCGTAAATGTATTTTAATAGATTTTTTATCTTATTTTTTAAATAAGAGAATGCCCTTCACAGTGTGTCTCTGATAGAAATGGGAGACTTCTTGGCTCAGAGCAGGGGAGTCTTTATCATATTATGACAAGGGCGACACTTTGTAGAATTATGAATGGACATGTGTAGATTAATATAGTTGAGTGTAGGTTGATTTATCTCCATCAAGACAATTCCGGCGAATTCCTTTGAGTTCTAGAAATAAAGTCTAATTTTACTTTACAGCAGTTACACAAGACAATTGGGAAATGGATTATTAATTGTATCGTTAGAACCGATTACAGTCAGTACGATGACTACATGATATGTATGTCTGATGTGAAGTTCATGTCCTTTCTATTAAATGCCAGCCCACATAGGTTGATAAACTTTCTTTCTGTAAACAACTGTCTCAGATTTAATAACACAGATGCCATCACAACAGACACCTTCAATACATCTTAGGACAATTTTATTTGATCAATATCAGTCTGTTGAAACAATTTGATTTTGAACAACACATATTAGTTTGGTTGAGAAGAGGAGTCCATACTTTCAAAATAAACATTTAACAAGTTTAAAACTTTTTTCTCTCTTTTACACCTCGGTAAAATGTGTGTTGATAAATTCGAAGCGAAGTAAACAGGCATTGTAATATGGCAACTTTATAACCACTAATAGGGTTTTTAAAAAGCTGCTGATGAGTTGATGAAGTGGATTAATTGCTCTATATTTTCTCCTTGAGTACTCTCTCTCATTCTCCTCTGTAATGTGTAATGGGAAAATACAGCTTGTCTGCACCATGCATGCACCACACTACCAAATGATTAGGAATCCTTGAAGCTTGACACAAGTTTTGAAAATAATAATTAAAGTTGTGGGCTAAATTCCTGCATGCATTATGATTAATGATTGCGTGTGGGCAGCATGGGGGGTAGAATGGTTGCCTCACAGTAAAAAGGACGCTGTTGTGATCCCCAACTTTCCATACAGTTCTGAGCCTATGTAACAAGTGATCTGAGTGTTTACAGAAAAGAGTATGTGCAAATGTTTGTCTCACACTAACATGCAGGTGTGAGCAATCTGACCAAAGGTGTATTCTATACCCAACAACTCATCATGCTGCAATAAGGGGACACTATAGGAAATAAAAGTTCCACATAGGAGGTTTCAAGTGACTTGTTAGTCACCTATATTGAAATTTGGATGGAAAAAACCCAGACTGTTTCAATTTCAGAGTCAAAAAGAGGAATCAAATTCAAAAGCTTTAGGATTTCTTCTGTGTAATACAACATCACATCAAGGAGTTCCACATGTGTGCATCTTGTAACTGGGATTAAGCCCAGCCAGTCCCCCACCAAAAAACAAACAAACAAACAAACAAACAAACAAACAAACAAACAAACAAACAAACAAACAAACACTGCATCATCTTGGTACAACAATAGCCTCTGAGCTTTAACCCTCAAGCCAGTTCAGCGCATGTTGTTTTAGAAGACGGGATTGAATAGGAGCTTGAGAGTTACTCAGAACTAACAATCTGCTGGGAGCCTGAAACATTAAACTGAGAATACAGCGTGTGGGAGACTAGAGTTTTGGGATTACCGGCTCCTCTATCGTCACCTTTTTTTCCCTCTCTCTCTCTATTCTTCTCAAACACACTACACAATATGTGATGATTTCAGCCTTCCGAAGCCGGCAAAGCTGCACTTTCAAGGTCTGCTGGACAAAAAAACTTTGAAAGACACTAAATGATAATGGCTTCTAGTGTGAGTGCTCATACAGGAGTGATGTAATCTACAAGATCAGGAAAGCTTAGGCTCACTGTATGAAGAGACTCAATCTAAACCTCTCCCTACAATCATAATCTGATCCCTCAGGTATTATTTTAGTTTGGTATTTCAATAAATCACCTGCAGACATCACACAGACACAGACACACACACGCACACACACACACACACACACACACACACACACACACACACACACCACACACACACACACACACACACACACACACACACACACACACACACACACACACACACACAACACACACACACACACACACACACACACACACACAGCCCTCCACTGACCTTGACTTTCATTATTGCAATTCTGATGCATTTGGTGTTGTTTGTACATGTTTGTGCTATTGCAAACAAAGCAAAATTAATATGGAAATAAGGTTGCAATCATCTACAGTTGCTGTCACTGTCATTACTGTAATAACACTGTTATTTCACTGCGTTCTGATGGAATACTGCATGACAAACAAAGACATGTTTTGCAACTGCACAAAGCCTGACGCTGCCAAACTCTTCTACTTTTTCAAGTGTTGCCGAGGTACAATCTGACACTCCTTTCTCAGGAAGTGTAGAGAGTATGACTCATTCCACTTCTTCACTCTTCCCTCGAAGGTGTGCAAAGACTGTAAAAAGGTGTGTATCTCATCGTCTGTCCACCCTATACCTTTCTTCCTTACCCTCTCATCTCTTCATCTGCACATCTACCTTCCTCTATTCGCCCTTTCACTTCATTTTACTTGTCCTTTCTAATATCTCATATCCTCAACTTCCCCCATAGTCTTTATGGCCCCAGGCTCCTTTAAACATGTAATTGTGTAATATACACACTTTTTTCTTCTCTCGTTTTGCTCCATCTCTCTTTTCCACAAGGTCAGTTATTCCTCCTCACCCTCTCCCGGATCTGCTTGACTTTTTTTTAACAAACATGTGTAAACTTGAAATGATGCACCACACACTCTTTTTAAATGCTTCCTCCTCCTCTATCCATCTCCTTTCTCTACACAAGTGGCATCCTCCTAAATCCCAATTCTCTCCTTCCACATTGGTACACCAATGTTCTCTGCAATTCTAAGTCATTTTACTCTGATCAAAACACAGTCTGATCCCTTTGAATGTGAAAACCAAAATGAATAGAGCCTCAGGTATTCATCCTGGTTTTGGATGTGTGCAATTTGGCGACATACAGTATGTTTTTCAGCTGGAAAGCCACAACATCTTGTCACTATTATACGCTCATTCTTTCCCTCTCCTATGACCCATTCCGCTCTCGCTTTCATCCCTTTATAAAGATCTGGGTGTTATAATTGTCTTGTATTTTCGAGCACGGCTTGATGACGTCATCGCTGGCCTCTGTTCATTTCCACCGTACTAACAGAGGAGAAAAACAACTCTTACCAAAACATAACCTTATCACTGCAACCGAGCCATCTGGACCAGCGTGCCGACGAACAGATGTTGGCACAAAGAAAAAACAACACTCTCCCTCCTGTGTGAATCCGTGGGAAATATTTCTTACATTTTTACACAGAAATATTGTAGCAGCAGAGAACCTACAAGCTGAGGTTATCCCGATAATGCTGATAGTAAGGTTGTAGTCAAATTCAAATTATTTACATTAAAAAGGGACAGTGTACATTAAGTAACCTTCTTTAGAGAAAAACAAAAAAATGCACCCGAGTCAGCTTAAAAGCTAGTTTACATCGGCAGTCCTTTTGCCTTTTGCTAATAGACATTATTGTCTTATAAAAGCACATTACAGTCTTATGTACTCTAACCATGTTGGGTTGTTTTGTTTTCTATGAATATGCTAATTCTTTTTTCTCTTTCTATCTCCCTATCTCTGTAAAAATACACTTTTTTTCTTTTTTCTTTCCCCCTTTTCAGCGGTGTTTATCTCCTTTGTATTGCGAGAACAATTTCAAAGCTGATGAAGGTTAATGCTGGAGGGGATTTCGTTGAAGAGATTAGTCGGGGGAGAAATAGGGAGGAAGAGTACCGCTCTAGTGTTAGCACACACGTAGAGGCCAACACTCACCCATTTGGACACACACTTGTTTGAAATTGCAGGGGTGGGTTTTACAATAAGAAGAAAACAATGGGGGGAAAGGGAGGATTGTTCCACCAAAAATGCAAGAGAAAGAGAAAAAAATCAATTAAGGCATGATAATAAATTATTTCCTTCGCCAGACAGGGAGTTAAAGAAGAGAGATAAAAGCAGACCACATGCTGCGCCGCTAACAGCCAGGGGACTTGCTGCCTATGAATTATTGCGGCTTGGAACGCACTTGATGCCCTGGGGACCTTTTGGTTGCAGAGGAAAAGAGAAAGAGAAAGGAGGAAGAGAAGGAATAAGAAATCCACTAAGAGATGGGGCGGGGGGACCCAAGGAAAGAAATGTCGGGAAGGGTAATAGGTCAAAGCAAAGCCCCCCGGAGTCCCTGCAAAGCATGGATTTACATCTCCACTGCTAATTAGAGACATAAGGATGAAATTTAAGCGTTGGAAATGAAAGAAGGATAGATAGAAGGGCGGAAATGAAGATAAAGGGATGGAGGGAGGGATGGGGGGGTGGGTTGTTAGCAGTGTTGGATGCGATTATTCTGCATGTGTAATTATGAGAGATATTAGATGTGTGGTAGAACTGGGAGAGTGTCACCAATGATAAGTCATGTCTTAAGGATCTAAATGATGTTCCAGAGCGTGAGAAGACTGTTACAACATGATCTGCCCACTAGTCAGCCACTGTGAGTGAGCCATAGAGTTGAATGAATTGCAAGTGCAATTTGTACTTCATTGCACCATGTTTAGCATAACTAAGGCAGACATTTGTCTTCCTCCTCTTTGTTCTTTCAACAAAGAAATCCTGCTGAGAGTTTCCCCAATGTAAGGGGTTTGATTTGGATTAAGCCTTTACCACAACTAAAAAGACTTGTGGAAAATGTTTAAAAAATATTCATGACATACCCAAATATCCCGTTGGTGATTACATAATGATTCAAATATGAATCATATTTTGCAGTCAGTACAATAGTTACCTCAACTAAACGTATGATTTAATTGATGGGGCGGGGCTTGTTCGTAACTCTTTCAGTGTTATACATCATCCATCTGCGATGCTAAATACGTTTTGCTCTACTCACTGCTGTAATTAAGATTTTGGGAAAACTGATTTTCCTTCAACTTGCCTCATCTGCTTCATTTATTAATGCACTATATTTCCAAAAATATGTTTCAATATCCCTCGGAGAACACTTCTGAATTTGATAAATCCAGGTGGAGAGAGCAAACGCAATGGTGTAGAGCAGGGGTGTCAAACTCATTTTCACAAAGGGCCACTCTACGATGATAATCACACTAAGGGCCAGACTGACATACCTTATTTTTAATCGAAAAAATAAAAAGAACATATCTAAGTAAGTATATAAACGGCATACAAAGGCTAGTTTTCGCTTCAACATTTTCAGGGGACAAATTATAGGTGGGAGGTATGGGGGTGCTCCCCCCGAAATTTTTGAATGTCAAACACTTAATTTCCTGTATTCTGGTGGAATTTTATCCACCGATCTGTGCCTTTTCGGCATCAATTCATGGTGGAAATGTCTTAATTTGTGTAAAGGAAAATACAACATTGGGTTCCTGGTGAAACAATTATAAAGGACTATAATGCAGTAAGGCTCTCAGGCATTCTGGATTGAGCCACAATATTTATTCTCCTGGATTTTTCAAAACTTTCTGCACATTCAAAACATATCACATGTTTTGTTTTTTTAGGAATCATGACGCAGCACCAGTGTTAGCTATTTATGACACTTTACATTGGTAATGAAATGCCAAGCCACCATTGGAAATGAAAGGGGTGGACTATCAGCAGCTAGCTAACTTTAGCTAGTTGGCTAAATTGTAACTTAAAGCAAAAGTTAGAAACCAGATAATTTTGGCATTAATCCTTAGACACTTGACACAATCAATCATCAATATTAGCATGCTATTTAGCCACATATATTGGTCTATTTACAGCCATGAGAAAACTGACAGCTCTTCTTAGATGCAACTTCATCAATTCATGGCTTAAAATCCTGAGCTGTGGAACTTTCAGCCGATTCCTAGCTGTAAGCCACGTAAGTTTCCTAACAGTTTTTTTTTTCTTCAGAATTGATTCAAATCAGCCGAATTGATTCGCGGGCCAGATCAAAACGTGTCGCGGGTCTTGAGTTTGACACATGTGGTGTAGAGCAACAGAGCGAGTTTTGTCAGTCGCTAATTACCAAACTGCTTGCAAACATAAAATATTTAAACTAACTAAGAACGCATCAGCTAAATAGTGTAATATAAATGCAAGGGTATCTAGCGACAAATGCAAGAATGTTAATTCCTTCTGGTTTTGAATAGCCTGGTATTACCAGACCATCGTACTTCATTTCATTTGTACAGAAGGTCTGGCAGTGCTGTAATTGGCAAACGTTCACTCATGGAGGCGGGTGTCTGTTAAAGTTTAAAACTATTGGATCTGCCCAGTGCCACTCTGGATTAGCCAACCAATCGCATAACGTTTGGTCGTCACGTGTATCATGAGCCGGCTTCTGGCAACTGAAACTGGAGCGCGACTTCGACGTCATCGTTCTCAGCCACTCGCTCTGTTCGCTGATTGGACCGGCTGTCGAATCTCCGGCAAAACTGGGAAATGGGCTGTACACCCAGACTGACTACTGAAGGGAAAATAAAATTTGGCCGGAAGTAGGCGGACGGGCGGAGCCAGGCTAGGTTTTGAATGCATCATTACTGCAAAAAAAATACAGTAACGTATCAGTGTAATACTCTTTACTGCCATGCAGTAAAGGGTATAACTAATACAGAGGTCAGTCTCCTTTCAAAATTAATATTATTAGGTGTATTGTCCAAGTAAGAATTGAAGCGGTGCTGCCATAGAAGATGTCTTCTTTCTACACACAAAGGGTTTAAATACCGCTTCTTATTGACGGTGACCTCTGGTTTGATGTTGATGACCTAACCATTCTAGATTTCTCGGAACTTAATAATAATAAGAAAAGTGTCAGTGAAGGTTAAAGGAAAATTAATGAAGCAATACCATTTTCTAAAATCTGTTTATTTACTTTCTTGAGGGATTTGGATGAGAAGATTGATATCACTGTGAAATACGAGAAGGAGCAGGCGGGGATCAGATCAACTCTGGAGTGTCTGGTGGTTGCCGTGCTCTGCCTAGCTGCTGTTCACCCAAAAGAAATGACAGCACGTATAACTTCCCCCTTGCTTCCACTTTTTAGTGGCTAAACTAAGCTAATTGCCCTCTGGCTCCATACGGAACTCCCAGACATGAGATTGGTATTGATCGACTCCTCCAAATGTCAGAAAGTAAGCGAATAAACCTATTTCCCAAAATGTCAAACTATTTGTTTTTAAGTATGCATTGGGGGCATTTTAGCTTTATTTTGATAGCAGGCAAAGGTGACAGGAAATGAGACAGGAAACCAAAAGGTCCCCAGCTAGACATTGTAATTACATGGAAAAGCCCACCGTCTCTAGATATCCTTTGTGCATCTGAATGAAAAAAGTAAGTGCTGCCCAGACAGTTAATTGTTGCTGCTGTATGTATGACTGGCCGTAACAGACACTGCCTGAATGTTGTCTTTTATTTCTAATTTAATAAAATATTACACATTTAAAGAGACAGACAATGCTGCCATGACAACTCGGTAGGCATCTTCTCACTATTTAACTTCTGTGGAAACGGACTGATTGATGACAACTCACAAGTTATGTGAGTATTTTGCGTGACTGTATACCGTATGAATGTATACGCATGTGTACATAACGTACATGAGTATGCTCACGAATGCTGCTAATATATTCGATGCTTTCAACAGACGATCTCAGCAAGGGTTTGCCTAATCACTTTAACTAATGTGTTGATATACAATGTGTACATGTGTGGAATGTAGACTAATTAAAAACAACAATGAAAACAATGCTGCCCCTCTGACCCAATGAAATAAAACTGCCTTCTTCTCCATAACTGGTACACCATTGGTTTACACTTTGCTTTATGTGCCATCAATATACTGTATCTAATTTCCACAGGAAAAAAATACATCTCATTAAAGACGCAGGGTGACGTTAAAAGGTTGTTTCATTAGCACTGGGTTGTGCAACCAAATTTAATTTAAATTAACATTAACGACCATCTTATTCCAGAAGCAAACCAACCATCGATAAAATACAACATGGATCACTATATTAAACAAGAAAAAAACAGATAGACAACATTTGAAAGAAAATCAATCAATCTCACTCACACTCTCTCTGTCACTCTCTCTCTCTCTCTTTCTGTGCAGCCCTGGAAGAAGAGCCACCAAGAGCCTCAACAGTCCCTCACCTGTTACTGCAGCAGCGCTACCTGACACTGGGGTAATTACCCTGGAATAGAGACGGCACTTGGAAGGTGCAAAAAAGCCCCTTATACACACTGGCAATTAGCTGTGAGGGTCCATTGAGCGGTAATGAGGCAGCAGAGACTAGCTAGGGGAAAGTGGGCAAAGGAAGAAAGGAAAGGAAGAGAGAGAGAAGCGAAAAGAACAGTTAAAAGGGAGATAAGTGCAAAGTGGTATGATAAAAAATAGAGAAAGAGAGGTGGGGATGGAGAGAATGTTATTGTGTGGGCGCATGACGAAACTTCCAAGATCTCCATCATTTCAAAGTCACTTTGTTGTTACGAGCCTAGTTGGAGGTCTCTCACCCACTTGGCTGTCAGAGAACAACAGGCCCCCGCTGTAAAAAAGTGATATCTGATCTCAGGAAGATCATTTGTGCTGACTAAGGGCAAACTTGAGAAACATAAAAGAGCAAACCTTGACGGTAGCTGCTGCCAGGCATTATCTTACTTTCTGTGAGCTTCATCGGAGACATACGGCGTAGGTGTAAAATCAACAATTACAACACTTAATACTGTTCTTTTATGTTTTAATTGAATTAAAACATTTTCTACAAATTATTTGCATTTGTCATCCATTACTTACTCATTGCAAGGACAGTTCTATTAGACTTCGCCAAGCTCACATTTAGGCACTTAAAACACTTGGTTATGGTTAAGGAGATATCCTGCCTAGGTTAAATGCAGGAAAAGTCTATAGTTAATAAACAAACCAGATAAGATATGTTTAATTAGTTAACATTGAAATGAAAACCAGTCTTTACCTAAACTTAACCAAAGTGCCATTAAGAGAAACATACAGTTCAGTACTCATGTGCGCACACACACACACACACACACACACACACACACACACACACACACACACACACACACACACACACACACACACACACGTAAATGAAGACACCTTGCCCAAATACACACACACACGTAAATGAAGACACCTTGCCCAAATACAGACAAACACTTTCAGATCGATACAGACACAATCACATTAACCAATACAAATAAACACACTCTCATGCTTCAACACACAGCGAAGACACAGAGACACACACACAGACAGACACAGGGATAGACAGACACACACACACACACACACACACACACAGTATACATCCCTTTTTCCAACCTACAGCAGTATACATCCCTTTTTCCAACCTACAGACGTGCTGACCTTTCTTTCTTTCCCTGGCTGCTCTTTTTCAAATTTTTCCACTTTGCTGCCGGCGATTCCCCTCCAGAGAGAGAGAGAGAAAGAGAGAGGCTATTCTTCTCCCACCACCAGCTCTTATCTCCCCCCCAGCCCTTCACTGAATCTCCACATGATATTCTCCTCTTCCTCCATTCCATTCCCTCTGTTTCTCCTCTTCATAGCATTCACTCGCCTTCCCATCTCAATCTTTACTACTTCACTCTCCTGATTAATTAGCCGAGTGTCCCTGGCACTGCATCTCCATATCATTTGACTATTAACAGCAGCCATGGAAAACAAATGGTCTCACAATGGAGGATGAATGTTGAGAGAAACGAAGACGACAAGCTTGGAGGGGACACACTCCATGTGGGAGAAACATGGAGGGACAATAATATGGTCATAATTAGATATCCCTCGCTGTGTGAAACAGGGCCACTGGCTCATTCCACTGCTACTAATGGTTCTCTTAACAAACACTTACAAGGTCCACAACGTTATAGTTGCACACTCTAGTAAATCTCTATTATTCCAATTTACTTTAGAGGAAATTGGGAAACAAAAAGCTAAGTTGTATTAAAAATGCCATTGAATTGCTGTTCAAATATCAATGAACTACAAGGAAGAAAATTAAGGTAAGAAACACATTTTTAAGTATTGTTTATTCAAATCTTTAAAAAATAAATAAGAATCGTGGTGGATTAAATAGCTATTGATAACGAAATGAATCAAAGAGAGGACTGAAAGTTAAGAATATTAATTAATATAAAGTTATTTTTTCTTCTTCACGTTTCTCCTCACCTTTCTTTTAAACTTCCCACCATCTTCCTGCTGCCCCACTGCTGTACTGAAGCTTAAATTCATAAGAATTATTGTTTAACTTTGATCTGCTGTTTTTATGCTTTTCTCCGCAGGTGTTGGTGGCCCCAGACATTTATGTATGAGTGAAAACGTTTAAGTTTTACACTGTAATCACAAACTGAGTAAAAAGGGTAAATTGAAGGGTAACAGCCACTAATGCTGTAGCGGTATGTACCTGGCGTGGGTGTGTAATGAATCCTACTTACAGCGTTGACTAATGTTGACTAAAAGTCGCACCTGTGTTGCTCACCAAGCAAACACATTAATTATAGTCAACAAAAGCATTAATTAAATTCTCAATTACAGTTAACCTTTACATAACACCTTCAATAAGAGACTATTCTACCTTGAAATCTCAGACTTGGAATAATTTGAGTAAAAAAAGATTAATTTAGTAAACTGATAGGAATATATTTACGCAATACAATACCACTGAGAGTCAATGAATAAAACTGAAGTATTACCATATCTATGTTCAACTGAGTTGCTTTCCAGTGGAACCTGGATCATCTACCTTGTAGCTACAAGGACAAATGGTTTAACAGTTTATTCAGTGAATATATATATATATATATATATATATATATATATATATATATATATATATATATATATATATATGTGCTGTGCTGAACTCCACAAACGATGTGAAAGCCAATAATATGAAGTCTAGCACAGCATATCTCTGACCGCACGCTTACAAAAAGGTTAGTTACCATACATAATGCACATGCAGTCTATGTATCACCGCGGAGCAGCTTTATATACTACACGTGTATCCACAAAGGAGCGCTGACCTTGTGTGACTATATATATTACATCTGCAGGCTGCTGATATCTCTCAACAAGCCTGCTCACCTATCAGCTCCAGCGCCAAAGCACTGTTGTAATATACCGAACAGTTAATGTTAAATTATCTCGGCTGCGGTGCCAACGTCTGCGAGGCAAATTCCAGCACATTTATTATGATTTAATTACAGTGGTTCAAATCCCGATACAAGCCACTCCTGCACAGCATTGACACTATTATAAATGTTAGGAAAACAGAAATCTCTGAAACCATACACCATAAGGCATCTACAGAGCTGATTTAGAGCCATTGTGTATTTATCTCTTATGATCTATATGGCAAAGGCAGTGTTGATTACTCATTCCTGCTGTAATAGAATAAAAAAGCTCTTTATTTGTATGTAATCAATTTAAACCTCAGAATGAATGGTGTCCAATGTGGTGAGAGAAACAATGATTTGTAATATGGGCAACAGTATAGAAATTAGAGTTTGTAATGGGAGTGTGTTTTAGAAGATGTCAAGACGTGACTGATTAAAGTGCATCGTGATTGGCTGAAATACATGCTGGGAAGGTGAAATGCATTCTGCTTTTTTTAAAGGTTTTTCATAATATAACATAATATTATTCATAATATATCCACTTTAAAACTTTTAGAAGTGCAGTTTTTTTATTGTGAATTCAAAAACTCTAACTGAAACTTTTCAAAGTGAGTAGACATGCATAAGGTATATTAACTGAGAATATATACCACTTTCTCCAGTACAATATTTAATATAGTAAAAGATTATAAGGAAACGTCAAGATCAGATATATTTTCAGTAGGGGGTGAACAACAGCAGAATTAAAAATTTAAGTAATGACTCCTGGAGAGAAAAACTTGTGAAGAACAGCTTAAATATGTTCGAAAGATAAAAAGGCAGAAACCTCTTTTAAAACTTGAGGGTGAAACATCTAAAAGGAGAGGAGGAGGATTTCATTTAAATCTCTGTAAAGCTGACTGGAATACCCAATAAAGGTAATTAACAGTCTGATACAACTCACTGTGTGGTAAAATAAACAGAGGCTGTTCGACAAAAAAAAGACGAAAATACCTCACACCTATCAATAGAAGGGCGTTCATTTTATCGGTATGGCACTGGCTAAGGTTGGTGTATCTATATGTATACTAGTTTATAGATTCTACGAGGCTGGCTGAGTGAGAAAGTCAACAGGAATTAGTTTGGATTCTTTCTGCAACAGGCAGCATTGATTCCAAGATGTCCCATTTGGGTTCTGGGACTATGTGATGTGAATTGACCACATATTTTCTAAAAATCAATAATAGATTAAATATTAAACTTATCAATGATTGAAAAATCATTGGTTAGGTTTGATTTTCAAATTGTAGGTTTATATTCTGTCAATACAAATGGGCAATCCCTCAAGACCTCTGATATGCAGTGTGAATAAGAACATTTTGAAATCAATAAATAAGCCTGATAGAAATGTGTTTTCTTCAGTGATCCCAAAATGGCCTCCAGACCTGATCTGACAGTGCTAATATTTATTGAATTAAAATGGGACAGTGTGGATGAAATGAGTGGCGTTATTCCCCAACAGTACTCTTTATCATACATACTGTTGGTTCCTTATACAACTGATCATTTAGGATTTAAGGATCATTCCATGGCTATACTGATTAGAATGAAAAACCTTCTGTCGGAGTCACAAATGTGATTGCTGTCTGCCTGTCTCCCAGTAAGTTATGTTTGTGTAATATTAAGTTAGCAATATACTTTGATTGTAATTATAAATCCATACTCTTGGAGAAAGGAATAGGTGTTTATGTAGAATCTAGTTTACGTACGTGCCGAGGAGGGCAGTGGAGAAAAGTAAAATTAAGTACATACTGTAAAAACAACCGGCCCGACTTGTAAAAGGTAGAATATCAATCAATAAATCAATAAAAATTAAATCATCTCCGGAGTATTCTCTAAGCTTTTTCTCCTCTATGCAATTTGTGGTGAAACAAATAATGATAAAAACAGGTTTGGAAGGCAACAGAATTGGTCTTTGTGGATTGTGTACTTGTCAAGATGTATACAGTAAATAAAGCAAAGGCAACACAGGGGCCAAGACCACACAATTAGAGTTCGGTAACACCTAAAGTTCAATGACTGGGAGAGCAACAATGAAGCTGGAGTTCTCTTTCTGGGAAAAGGCCACAAGGTTTTGATTCTAACATCAAAGTTGAAGTCAGAAGGTATCAACTGAGGAGAGCCATGGAAACTAAAGATATATTGCTGGGTACATATAGCCCTTTGCTTTGAGCTATAGGTTCCCCAAACATGAATAAACCTTGTGTTTAAAATGTTTTGCCTGAGATCAAACCACTGAGTTGACCATGGAATACCAAACAGGGCAACATGTATTTTCACATCATTTAGGTCAGAAATTGCTAATCTACTGTCCAAGTTTGTGACCATATTGAAAATTTCCACCCAGCTAAACACACCTGTGATTCCTGGCTGCTCTGCCTCCCAAACCACTCACTGGGGAGAGCACACACATCCACACTTACATTAAAACTTGCAAATTTCAACACAATCAACATTATCTAGATAAAAGACCAGATGCGCCCCTTCAAACTAATGACTCCCCATTGGATTTGCCTTTCAGTGGCCAAACAGTTAACCTTGAGCTTCATCTAATCAATGGCTTGTTTCATTGGTCCCACACCATTCCTTCATCTGCTTGTCAAACATAAAATGCGTTGACAAACACGGTCTGGAATCCTATACAGGCAGGCCTGTAGGTGTATAGTACAAATGACATGTCTACCCACTTCCCATCTGGAAGGTAAGGGGGGGTATAACAGAATGATGGCAAGATGGTGTCCACTAAAATCAGTCATTAAGATAGTAAATTAGTGGTGAAGTTTAATGGACCTACACAAGCTGAAGGTAGAGCCTTAGAAATGGCCACCTGCCACTAGCTAACTGCTGGATTCATCACCTTTATCGGCCATTTTGGATGCCGATTTTGCAACTTGAAGTAAAATAGGGAAGAGTAAAAGACAAAAAAGCACATTGGAAAGTTGGAAATTGTGAGTTTCAGCAGGTTGCTATGGCATCCGGTAATTTTGATGCTGATGATTGGAAGCATTGGTGGGGCAATTATGATTGTTGGTCCTAATAATATAAGGTGGAACCTGGCTCTCAGCTGCCGCTCAGCCTAGAGCCCAAAGGCTATTATGGCTGCTGCAGATGCTATAATCAGTGCTCGGTCTGGGCACATGGGCTAGTGCGCAATTATCAATTTATCTGTGGCTGGAACACTTTCACCATGATGGCCACTGTGAAGAGAGGCTGACAGGATGGGAGGAGTACGAACTGGGAGTGAAGTGCTAGCAACAAATGCACAGGAGAAAAACAGCAACGTTTTGACGGACTAAAGACTCACGGAAAGCTGTGTAGAACTCGTGGAGGCTCAGGTGTCCATCGTTGTTGTAGTCGTCATAGCGCAGCAGGTCCTGCATGGTGCACTCCAGTAGGCTGTCCTCCAGGTGCTCCTTCATAGAGATCTAACCCACACAAAGACACATGTCATTTTTAATTATATTGCAGAAAAAGAAAACCTTCATGGTAAAATTGTGGAAAGGCAGGTGATGAAGGAAACTATCATTCACAGCTAAAAAATGCTGACACCTTATCATAACCTTTACTATGGTTTCTCTCTGGCTTTTATATTTTGTATTCAACGCTATCTGCTGTTATATAGAACCACATTATACACATTCAGTTATATACATGTGAACATGACATTTCTAAGGTGAGATACCACTCACATTTACCATTTCAGTATTCCTCTAATAGGGTAGCCTTGGTGACATTTTTTCATATGACCAGCTGCTCTTAAAGTACTGAAGTGTAGAATTGTAAAATTCTTCATGTCATTAGAACTGTACATTTGCCTATTCTGTTTGCACGTTTGAATTAATGTTTATTGTGTGACATTTACAGCTCTCACTTATAAAAAGGATACAACATAATAGTGATTGAATCCAAAGTGCAGCGTTCTCATGAAAGCTTTTTAAATGTTGCTGTTCCAAGTGCTTCAAGAATGAGTCATTGGCGTTTCCGGCACAAGCAATAGTGAATCGAAATATATTGCCAAACCTGAATATAGTTTGCCATTTTTATTCCACCAATAATAACAATAATATTTCTGCCACAACAGGGCTGTACGCTTATTTTTTTAGGTGGTAGCACTGGTGCTAGTATGCAAAAAAAATCAGTAGCACAAAAATAAATTCAGTAGCACACAAAGTATGATCGAAAACTTGCATAACCTTAACCCATGCATTTCGCTCTAATGACCTTTTAGCCTGTCATCTTGGTCTCAAGGAAGGTCCCTATGGAAAATCACCAAAGAGGAGGAGAGACCCTGCCCGGAGGAAGCCCGGGGCCCCCGTCTGGAGCCAGGCCCAGAAAGGGGGCCCGCCTGCGAGCGTCTGGTGGCCGGGTCTGCCACGGGGCCCGGCCGGGCACAGCCCGAAGAAGCTACGTGGCACCAACCCCCTCTATGACCGATGGGCCCACCACTCGTCGGAGGAACCGCTGGGGTCGGGTGCGCTGCCTAAAGGGTGGCAGTGAAGGGCGGGGACCACAACGGACCAGACCCGGGCGGCAGAGGCTGGCTTTGGGGACGTGGAACGTCACCTCGCTGTGGGGGAAGGAGCTGGAACTGGTGCGGGAGGTGGAGCGCTACCAATTAGACCTGGTGGGGCTTACCTCCACGCACAGTCTTGGCTCTGGAACCGTACTTCTGGACAGGGGTTGGACTCTATTCTTCTCTGGAGTTGCCCAAGGTGTGAGGCGCCGGGCCGGTGTGGGGATACTCACGAGCCCCCGGCTGGGCGCTACTACGTTAGAGTTTACCCCGGTGGACGAGAGGGTCGCCTCCCTACGCCTCCGGGTTGTGGGGGGGAAGACTCTGACTGTTGTTTGTGCGTACGCACCGAACAGCAGTTCGGAGTATTCGGCCTTCTTGGAGACCCTGAACGGAGTCCTGCATGGGGCTCCGGTAGGGGACTCCATAGTTCTGCTGGGAGACTTTAACGCGCACGTGGGCAATGATGGAGACACCTGGAAAGGCGTGATTGGGAGGAACGGCCTCCCCGATCTGAACCCGAGTGGTCGTTTGTTGTTAGACTTCTGTGCTGGTCATGGTTTGTCTATAACGAACACCATGTTCGAACATAAGGATGCTCATAAGTGTACATGGTACCAGAGCACCCTAGGCCGAAGATCGAGGATCGATTTCGTGATCGTATCATCTGATCTGAGGCCGCATGTTTCGGACACTCGGGTGAAGAGAGGGGCGGAGCTGTCAACTGATCACCATCTGGTTGTGAGTTGGGTCAAAGGGTGGGGGAAGACTCTGGACAGACCTGGTAAGCCCAAACGGGTAGTGCGGGTGAACTGGGAACGTCTGGCGGAGGCCCCTGTTCAAGAGATCTTTAATTCGCACCTCCTGCAGAGCTTTTCTAGCATCCCTGTGGAGGTTGGGGGCATTGAACCCGAGTGGTCGATGTTCAAAACTTCCATTGCTGAAGCCGCGGCAGACAGCTGTGGTCTCAAGGTCTTAGGTGCCTCAAGGGGCGGTAACCCTCGAACGCCGTGGTGGACCTCGGTGGTCAGGGAAGCCGTCCGACTGAAGAAGGAGTGCTTCCGGGATATGTTATCTCGGGGGACTCCTGAGGCAGTTGCAAGGTACCGACAGGCCCGAAGGGCTGCAGCTTCTGCCGTGACCGAGGCAAAGCAGCGGGTGTGGGAGAAGTTCGGAGAAACCATGGAGAAGGACTTTCGGTCGGCACCAAAGTGTTTCTGGAAGACCGTCCGGCACCTCAGGAGGGGGAAGCGGGGAACCATCCAAGCTGTGTACAGTAAGGATGGGACGCTGTTGACCTCAACTGAGGAGGTAGTCGGTCGGTGGAAAGAGCACTTTGAGGAACTCCTGAATCCGACTAACACGCCCTCTATGTTGGAGGCAGAGCTGGAGGCTGATGGGGGATCATCGTCAATTTCCCTGGTGGAAGTCACTGAGGTAGTCAAACAACTCCACAGTGGCAAAGCCCCGGGGGTTGATGAGATCCGTCCAGAAATGCTGAAAGCAATGGGTGTGGAGGGGCTGTCTTGGATGACACGCCTCTTCAACATTGCGTGGAAGTCGGGTACAGTGCCGAAGGAGTGGCAGACCGGGGTGGTGGTTCCTATTTTCAAAAAGGGGGACCAGAGAGTGTGTTCCAACTACCGGGGTATCACACTTCTCAGCCTTCCCGGCAAAGTCTACTCCAAGGTGCTGGAAAGGAGGGTTCGGCCGATAGTCGAACCTCAGATTGAAGAGGAACAATGCGGATTCCGTCCTGGCCGTGGAACAACGGACCAGCTCTTCACTCTCGCAAGGATCCTAGAGGGAGCTTGGGAGTTTGCTCATCCAGTCTACATGTGTTTTGTAGATCTGGAGAAGGCTTATGACCGGGTTCCCCGGGAGATACTGTGGGGGGTGCTGCGGGAGTATGGGGTGAGGGTGTCTCTTCTGAGGGCCATCCAATCTCTGTACACTCAAAGCGAGAGCTGTGTACGGGTTCTCGGTAGTAAGTCAGACCCGTTTCCGGTGGGGGTTGGCCTCCGCCAGGGCTGCGCTTTATCACCAATCCTGTTTGTGATATTCATGGACAGGATATCAAGGCGTAGTCGTGGTGGGGAGGGGTTGCAGTTTGGTGGGCTGAAGATCTCATCTCTGCTGTTTGCGGATGATGTGGTTCTGATGGCATCATCGGCCTGTGACCTTCAGCTCTCATTGGATCGGTTTGCAGCCGAGTGTGAAGCGGTTGGGATGAGGATCAGTACCTCTAAATCTGAGGCCATGGTGCTCAGCAGGAAACCGATGGATTGTCTACTACAGGTAGGGAATGAGTCCTTACCCCAAGTGAAGGAGTTCAAGTACCTCGGGGTCTTGTTTGCGAGTGAGGGAACAATGGAGCGTGAGATTGGCCGTAGAATCGGAGCAGCAGGGGCGGTTTTGCACTCGCTTTACCGCACTGTTGTGACGAAAAGAGAGCTGAGTCGTAAGGCAAAGCTTTCGATCTACCGGGCGATCTTTGTTCCTACCCTCACCTATGGTCATGAAGGCTGGGTAATGACCGAAAGAACGAGATCGCGGGTACAAGCGGCCGAAATGGGCTTTCTCAGGAGAGTGGCTGGCGTCTCCCTTAGAGATAGGGTGAGAAGCTCAGTCATTCGTGAGGAACTCGGGGCAGAGCCGCTACTCCTTTGCGTTGAAAGGAGCCAGTTGAGGTGGTTCGGGCATCTGGTAAGGATGCCCCCAGGGCGCCTCCCTAGGGAGGTGTTCCAGGAGCGTCCAGCTGGAAGGAGGCCTCGGGGAAGACCCAGGACTAGGTGGAGAGATTATATCTCCACACTGGCCTGGGAACGCCTCGGGATCCCCCAGTCAGAGCTGGTTGATGTGGCCCGGGAAAGAGAAGTTTGGGGTTCCCTGCTCAAGCTGCTGCCCCCGCGACCCGATTTCGGATAAGCGGTTGATGATGATGATGATCTTGGTCTCATTTGAAATTCTTTTGAAATAGGGGTGCACTGATTGCAATTTAGACAAAAAAATCTAACCTGCAAATTGTAATTTTTTGCTGATTCAGAATTATTTCTCCCCATAAAATTAATATCTATATATTTTCTGTATATATACATATCATTATTATATTCATAATACTATTTTTTTTTGTTAAATGTCCTTCTGTTAATTAAAACTAAACTTTAAAACATTAAACATAGCCTATTAAATAAATAAGTAGGCCTATACATATTGGTAAAATTTGGAATAAGTTAAATAGGTTGTTGTGAATGTGTTGGGAGTAGTTCTTATGTGGCTTATCAGTTATTTCAAACTTTGTTTAAAATACTACTGTTGACTGCTCTCTGCAGCTGAAGCAGTTGATTTTCAAGCTAGCGCACTGCAGGGCTGTGAAGCGCTAACTTCTTGTTCTTACCGGCTTCAAAATAAAAGTCAACTCACGTTTGGCTAGTAACAGACTTTTAATGTGAAGGCGCACAGGAAATGTTCTGTTTGCACACGCGCTAACTTAACTGTGTGCCGTCTCGGTTATTACCGTTGGTGAAGTGTATTAATCACCGCACAAGCACAGGTCCCGAGCACACATCTTTCACCAGCCAAAGTGGAGGGTGGACTCAATAACTTACTTGCCTAAGACTACATTTACCCGAATTTGGAGAGTGTTAATGTAGAGCCCTCTAAGCAGTGTTGTGTAGCACTCCTCTGTGTCTCAGACGGACAGCATCTGCTCATTAGCAAGCTGTCGCACTCCCGAGTGGAATTGTATTCATCATCGCACGTGATCAATTTCAGTAGCAAATGCGATCAAAACTGTCGCACTGTACAGCCCTGCACAAGGAAAACGCCTATATGCACATATACGCCTGAATCATAGAAACCGAGTCATTCGGAGAGTACTTTCATTCTGTTTCAATGGGATAAACATGTCATCCGTCATGTATTTGATGTTTCCTGTATGCTTGCCATTTTAGGAATCTGTCTGCTTTACTTGCACGCTGCACCTAGGTTCCTTCAAAGATGTTCCGCCCCGAAAAGATGCACCACTCTCCCTAACTGTGGTTGTCATTCATGAGCCCTCCCTTCCACGTTAGCAGTGTGTATTTTCCAAGGGAACTACCTTTGAATAGGTGATGTTAGGCAGTTTAAGGGAGATGAACAGAAGAATCACCTTATCGTTATTATAACCTAAGAAAGTAACAACTGGGATGCTACCTTCTATGTCCACTGAATTTCGCACTACAAAGCTGCTATTATTTCTTTATTACAGTTACACAATTTGAAGACAATTTGATTGTTTTCATTTAAGTTTTTTTGCCGCTACTATTATGAGCTACTGTAGGTCCCATGCTTAATTTTATCAACTATGAATTCCAAGTGTAAAAATATAGACCCCAGGCTTGTTCATTGCCTTTGATTTCTATATGGAGCTGCCTAAGTGACATGGCGGATTAAGGGATGTGACAAACTTTTTACCCCCTTGTCGCTGCCCTCGTCGGACTGCAACCATGTGTGTCCACTGACTCAGACTGATCTGGCCTGGGGCGTTTGAATAGAATATTTTCAAGCCCAAAGTACACTACTTAAGCCTCTAAGAACATCTGTGACAATAGATATATGGAGAGAGAGAGAGAGTTTGGATGGAGGACTGGAATTCATCTTTGAATTCTTTTGATCCCTAAAACCATTATCTCTGTGAAACTGGATTTATGAATTCCTAAAGGATTATAATGTCTTATCTAATGATTTCCTGGCCAACATGGCAGCATTGGTAATTGCCAGCTGTGATTGATCAAAATCTTATGCCAGATCTTTTTGAGTGCAGCTCTGCCAGAAAGAGCTTTTTTCATTATTCCCGTCTGCTGCTAAAATTAGGCCAAAAATCACTTTGTCTTTTTTTGATTTGAAAAGGGACAAACATGTTTTTTTATGTACAAATGCAGTGCGATGACAAAAGATGAATTAGCAGGATTTTCGAGACTATATTCAATTGCCCATATTCATTTTCAAATTCAATTAAATGTGTTTTTCTTTTGCATCATACAGCCATTCCATATCCATATCACCATTTAATTGTTCATTGTTGCAGCCTGGATTCAGCAGTGACTCAAAGCATGGCGGACTGCATTCTGGCAGAAGTCACAGAGATCATTGGAATGGTTGGGAGGAGGAGTCTAATTAACATCCCTCTCCAATGGCCATTTCATGATACCAGATGATGCCTGCGATAATTTCATTTCCTTTACAAATGTCAATGCCAATCCTTTCTATTGTTTCCCCCCACCGTTTCCCCATTACAACCTGTGGGGAAAATAACCTTGGTAAACATTTTTCATTGTTAAACAACAACAATAAATCCTCCAGCCACATGCCACTTACTCAGTAATTATACCTGTGTGGAGTCACACAATGAAGAAAACATTTTTTGAATGTTTCCCAATGTGAGCCCATTCCATAAAATATTCAATACAATAAAAATTATATTGGAAACATTTTTTTTTAAAATATTGTCCCCAATTGTATTGCCATCATTTCCCCCCAAAATGCGTTCAAATCATATTATTTTTGAACTGAAAATGTCTTGGATGAGCTTCTAGATCTATGATTTTGTGGATTTCACATTCTCACATACTCTAACCATGTTTAAAAGTGCTCTTCAAGTTCAGGAAAACAGCTCCAAAACATGGACGGTACTCAGATAACGCATTCCAACAACCCTTCCAAGACCTTTGCAAGGAGGTGTATGTTTCCTCAAATCAACCCATACCTTTTATCCGACCAACCACACAGCTATCTTATTACTCAACCTATCTCCTCTTGATACCCACCTTTTCCAACTCATCGCTGACCAGCCGGCCGTCCATATCCACGTCCAGGTATTTAAACATGGCGTCCACCAGCGCTCTCTTCTTCTCCATGTCTCTCTGCTGGCTCTGCTCTCCAGTCTTCAGCACTTTGGGTTGCATATCCAGCAGCATGCTCTTCAGCTTGTTGTACTCTGACATGGTGCACGCATTGCCTACGAGAGCAAAACACACAAGATATGGAAGAAAATGACATTTCAATTAACCTCATTTATATTGTATAAGCCAAGGCCTTAGGAGTGTGGCTGCAAATTGGATTATATGTCTTTGTACGTTCTATAGAGTGACGAGAGGAGAAAGAGCAAGCAGGATAGATAGTGTGTGCATTTGTGTATGGATGTGTGTGCCCTTGGGTGTTTACATTTAAAACAAAATTACGTTTTTTTTTTCCTTTGCATAATTTGTCTGACAGCTTTTCGTCGCAGAGGCCTAATTAATTACAAGTAATCCTTGCAAACAACATGAAAACAAAAAGGTAAACATCCTCATTTAGACCCTTGCTAGCCTCTTCTCTCTCAAGCTTTGCTAGTGGATCAGGGCTCATGATTCAAACCAAACTGGGTCTCTCTCTCTAGCTCTCCATTCTCTATCTGCCGAGACAAGGATGTGCAGAGGAAATGAGACAGACCACAAATTAATCACGGGCAGCACAGTTTTTTTTCTTCTTCTTTGCACTCAAAATCAATAATTATGCAGGGACTTTATTCCAAATGGAGAGCACAGGCAAATAGGTGCCAGATACAGAGAGGGAGAAAAAAGACAAGGTTTTCCTTTGAACTTTTTCTCTTGCATTTCTGCCTATGTTTCACCTGAGCCTGATGACAGCATGGTATGGGCTGATGGGAGGGCGGGAGGGAGGAGGGGGCTAAGTACAAGGCCGTGGCATGGTTATTATAGAACAAAATATTTGAAGAAAAGACCTCTCTGATATGAATAAATCATTAGCTGAACGTCCTCCTGTCTGATCACTGCAGTGCCCCCCTCTGAGAGTACATGAGAATGGATCTCAATGCCTGAGCTCCTCAGACAACTAGAAAACTATTAAAAGCTAATTAATTCTCAATCAGTAGACATGATGGACCTAAAAAAAAAGACTATAAAAGAAATAAAATGTGCTCCCATTTTTGGTTACAAACTTGTAGCAGTGGGGGAAGAACTGCAACAGCAGATATCTACAGTTGTTAGGACAACTGACAAAGACAATATCCGCTGCAGTGATACTCAGTGTTTAAATCCAGATTAAAGATGCACATATTTTCATCCTTATGCATATGTACACACAAATAAACAAACAAAGGGTTTCCCTGTGTGCAATATGTTTCCACATGGCAAATACAAGCTCAGGGTGACCCATGATTAGGTCCTCAATGAAAGTAATATACACTGACTCTTCCCAAGTGCTTGACCAGACACAGAAGGAGTCACATTGGTATTTAATGACTTTGATAGGCACTATTTAGAGCTGTGGATTAATACATGGGAGGTTATTTGGTTTACAAGTTGTCAATTTCTTCAGGATGGATGAATAGACAATTTCATGGCCGTTGGAAAAACTATTTTGGGGTCGTCATCACTTGCTTTGATGAATTGCGTACAGGAGTGAGAGACAGCATGCACAAATCTATGTAGCTCATTGGGTTTAGGTTCGGAGGACCTCTACTTTATAGAACTCAGATTCTGTAATCAAATACATAGTGGTGAACAGTCTTTCTTTCACTGCGTAGGTCAACACAGAAAATACAAAGTTATTGAAGGACGTCGTCAATCCAATAAATCCCTTGTTCATTTCAGGGAGGATTGCAATGCAGTATGTCTGACCCCTTCTACTTATTATAACATGAAGACCTACACACCCACAAAACATAGACAATGTGTTTCTACTCTACAGGCCGGCAGTTAAGTCAAGGTCTTGTCTAAATCCCTGTTCAAAGTTATTCCTGCGAGCGGAATGAAGCGTGAGATGGATCAGACACGAGGGATCATCACCTATAGTTGTCACTCTGTCCCCTGCCTCCAGAAGGACAGAAACAAATTAACACTCCCACGCAGATTTACATCTTGTCATATATACGGAGGGAACAATCCTCTCTTTGCCACTCCACAATGTATCTATACAGAGGTAAGAAATACTATGGAAAAAATATTTAATAAGATAAGATAAGATGGTACCATCACTTCCTGATATATATTAAAGGTTGTATATTAAACATTTTTTTGACTGTTAAGTTGTTGTTGGTTTTATTTGAATTTAATCTAATATTAATTTCCTTTTTTATTATTATTATTATTATTATTATTATTATTATTATTATTATTATTATTATTATTATTATTATTATTATTATTATTATTATTATTATTTGTATTTGTATTTGTATTTATTTAATTTGGTGTGTATGGCTGTTCCTGGATGTCATTTTTATTTTATTGTGAAAAAAGGATACTTGGTGAAGACATTTGATTGAATGTGTGTTAAAATAAATTGATAAAAACTTAATTGAGTTAAAAAAGAGGAACGGCTACCGTTTTAAATGTAAATTAGATATCTTGAAGGCACTTGAAAGACTTCTGGAATGTTCAGGCCAATCTTGCTACACTAACAAAGGTTGTATTGAGGTCATGACTTTACTATAATGCCCCTATGACCTCCTTCCTTTCCTCTCCAGACACACCACCTGTCCTCTGGCCATGGTGGAAAGTAAATGTTACACCTGGTGTTTCTTTTGAATCAAAGTGTCTTTTCTCTACTGGAGTAAATGTCCGTTGAATCAATCTCTCTTTTTCATTCTGCTGAGCGCATCAGCTGCAGCGGTGGCAGAGAAATATCTGTCTGTATTACAGTGCATCCACCCCTGACTCCAGCTCTGTTTTATTGTCCTAGAGGGACCGGGACTCCCCTATTATTGGCGGTTTGAAATGTTAGCTGCCTAAGTGAGTGATCCCAAAGCTGCTCGCACCATGAACGCCCAATGTCCCAAAGACAGAGCCCCCACACCCGAGCTCACACACTAGAAATGTCAGGCAGGGAAAAAACAAAAACAGAGAGAAAGAACTAGAGAAGAAAGTCCCTGTCATGCTAAAGAGAATGGGCCAAAGTGTCTCCAGTGCTGACAGGAAATGCTGCAATGCTGGTGAACAACAGCTAACATGGCTGTGCCTGTGAAAAACCCTCCTAGAAATCTGTGTAGAAGTCTTATTATAAAATCTAAATAAATACAAAATTATTTATTTAGTACTTTTCAAGGATGTTTCTTTCCAGAGTTAAGAACAGAAATTTGACTTTTTATCATTACTATTATTATTATTATTATTATTATTATTATTATTATTATTATTATTATTATTATTATTATTATTATTATTATTATTATTATTATTATTATTATTATTATTATTATTATTATTATTATTATTATTATTATTATTATTTTGACAACTATGAATTACTTTAAGAAATTACTAGTAGCTCATTTACATTTCGACCACATTTTTCTCTGAACTTTCCGGTACGCAAAGCAATTTCGTACCTGTGCAATACACTGCATCACACACTGTAAAAAAAAAAAAAAGCAAAAACAATGATCCTTGAAAACTTAAAGAATAGTCTGGGAAGAGCATGCAATTTATTTTCAATGCATACAGAATTTAAACATGAGGTGAATCATTTTTCCATACAGGAAATAATCCAGGTCTGACTCAAAAAGTTATTTGTTACACGCCAGAACAATTTGTTCAGAAATCCAGAAGAGGATTTTCAAAAGATAGAAAAACAGTCCTATGAAACGGCTGTAATTCAGACGTGTATGAATCAGAAAAAGCTCAAACTTTCTTCTGTACTTATTGGATGAGTTCTTTGCTATAGCTTAAAGACGGAGGGACGGAAGGGAAATCCAAGGAATCAATCCTCAGATGATGGAACCTACAAAGGCCTCCAGGGTGTAAAAGTGTTCTGTGTTAGATTTATGTCTACCTGACCTCCCCTGGCTGAAATGACGGGATTATTTACTGCCATGCTGTCTGTGTGCTGCTAATACGCAATGGTGATGGAACTCCCTTCATGATAATTAGGAATATGATGGACAGGCTTTGCTCCTGAGGGCAGCAAGGTCTAAAAGAGCTTAGACAATTTAGAGGCACAAGTCACAGGAGGACCCCCTATCGTATTATCACTGCTGGCAGCTGTTTGAATGGGCTGACTGTGAGGTTGATAGTCAATCCAGCATTTTTTATTTTTATGAGATTGCTTTGGCTGCAAACACGTAAGCCTTTAACTTTCTCCATTTAAAATACAGGTACTCTAGGGCTGCCCAATTATTCCAATTTCAATTTCAATTATAATTTTTGCTTTCAACGTCGACAAAAACAACATAATCGAGACGAAACGATTGTTTTGCTTCATTCTGCCAACACAACGCTTCTATAATTTAAATGAAATTACACATTGAACTGCAAATACATACATACATAATTTTATTCTGAACCTATTGTATAGTGCAAATTGCTATTAATCTTTAGTTGCATCCTACAATTTGTGAGAGATGAAGAAGAATGCACAAGCATTTATTACAACAGATTATGTTCAACAAACATGATTCTGCTCTTCAGGGTGCTCCGAAGAAGAATCTAACCATCATGTGACACATGCTGCGGGCTGAGCAATAAAAAGCCCCATATAGACATGTTTTCCATAAATATGAAACCATGGCACAAGAAAAACAGACATTATTCATAACTAGCTTGCACAGCATCCATCTACAAAGAGCAGGAGGAGATTGGGGGAAGGTGGAGGGAATTCGCAGCAAACCTAGGTCAACAGCAGCAGCAGCATCAAAAATGATCACTAGAGAATGAGCTGTCAAGTTATAAAGAGCTCACTGGCTGATTGCATGTGATTGGATGTTGGATGAGTCTGGATGTGTGCTGTCTAGGCTAGACATTGATAACATACTATAGTGAGTGATGGATTGAACAACAATCTTATTTTCTTTGTTACAATCTAAATTAATTTTGCCCGTGACGTGAGACTGTTCTTGGGAACTTGTTATTGATAGTGTGAGCAAATATCCCATATGAAAAGCAGGGGAGGAAAAAGTGATGATTCATAGTTTAAAGTGACTTGCACATTTCTGGGCTAATACATAACTCCCAGTGATATGAAATGACGGCTCTACATTTCTTGAGTACAGGCAAAGCTGTCTGCCAGCTTGCCTCATTCAGCAGAGTGGATCAGTTTGAGCTCGAGCAAGTCTTATCAGAGTCTGTGCAGCTTGGCACCGACTAAATGCAACGCCATTGCAACACATTATTGGCAAAGCAGTGAAGGAGTAGAGCACAGTCGCATTCACTTCCCCGCTGGTCTGTGTGTCTGTCTGTCTGCAAGTCTATCAGCTAGATCTGGTTTCTCAAACTGCACATCCGCACTATACACATAATCTTGCTCAGTCCCTCTCACAGAGGCACACTCAGTCTGAGGAAGAGTATAACTGCCCAGTTGCCTCGTATGAACAAGCTTCCCTATCTGAAACCAGTAACAACTTTAACTTTACTGCTACAAAAATGACAGGTGACACTGTCATTGTTGTCACTGCTGCTGATGTTACTTTGATGAGGATCACTGTCACAAAGAATGACACAGTCCACAGTATCAATTCTGTTAACAACTTGCCACAGGTGCAAGTTGCTCTTAATCAGTTCTGAGTAACCACTGAATTACCTGAAAGTGCACTTATGTGTTTCTTTTATGTGTTAAATGAGCTGTGGCTAGGATTGGGTATCGTTCACATTACGATACTATTATTGGTACTATTACTTGGAATTCCATACCAGTGTCTCGGTTATTTTCTCTTTCACATAACAGAACTGTAATTTGAGAATAGAAGTGAATCCATACTTGGGATTGCTTTGCAGTTCGCCATTGCCCTGACTGTTACATTGAACAAACTGCAGGGCTGATGTACTCTCGCTATCACATTCTCTCTCTTACTACTCTCTCACCCAGATGTTATCTTGGATACTGAAATTTGACACCAATTGATTTTTACAACTTATGATGTTATGTCCAAATGGTATCCTTAAAAGTAACCAACACTGTTGAAGCTGATATTCTGTAAAGAATTTCAGTTATCAATGTGACTGTTCCTGCCCACACCATAGACATACTTTATTACTGGTTTTCTAGCCATTGCATTAGATATCTTGGAGCTCTTAAATAAGGCTTCACAATGGGTATTTCACATTATTCACAGTGACAGTTGCATCTCAAAAGGAGGCTGCAGAGGCAGAGGAAGAAAGAGCTGAGAGAGTGGCGTTCAAAGCAGCAGGCAACTAACAGTTGAATCATTAGGATTAAAACATAAGCAAAACACTTTCTCTTCAGGAACTATTTTAGTCTCCTCACATCGGGTGGTTCTTCTCTATTAGGCTGAATAAACAACTTTTTGGGTGTTCCAACGGTGGATGCATTTTGTACTGTATGGGTGTGTGTGTGTGTGTGTGTGTGTGTGTGTGCGTGTTTGTGTGTTTTTCTTTTTAATGAGCCAGTGCCTGTCAAAAAAGTTGGCTGTCTGAAACTGGTCACTTAAAACCATTATGAGAAACATCTGAGATTGGCGTTCGAAATCAAAGGTGTACTGTACAGTATATCTGAAACATAGTTCTCTTGAAAAAAAGCTGAACAACTTTATTGATATCATTATACAAAGTGATGTTATCTGGACTCACAAGTTTGGTGTACTTAACAAATTGGTGTTATACCCTATGGTGAGATAAGAGATTTTGGTGATGTGCATGTGGGGAAGTCGCTATAATGTGAGACAGGAAGTAAAACGTGAAGAGTTTGAAGGTCATAAAGGTTTTAAACAAACCCCAAATAATTACTTAAATTGCACCATGGTGTTAAATCATTTTCACACTGACTTCCTCATCCACTTTCACACTCACAGTAGTTGTGTGCACCTTTAATAATATGAATACACAGCAGTTTTGTGTAGTTGGTATCAATCAAACAAACTGATAATTTGACAACTTATAATGCATACAAATGTGATAACTAAATAATAAATGCACCTTAAGTCAAGTGAGGTCAAGTCAATTTCCTTTATGTAGCCCAGTATCATAAATCACCCTCTTGGAGCTTCACAATCTTGACAATACAAGACCCTCCTTTTATATATAAAAAAATTAAAAGAAAAATCAAAGTAATAATAAAAATAATAATGGATAGGATTTATATAGCGCTTTATTCCCTAAGGACTCAAAGTGCTTACAGGGTTCCAGGTTCCGTTCATTCACACACAGTCATACCGGTGGTGGTAAACTACGATAGTAGCCACAGCTGCCCTGGGGCAAACAACAAAGTAATTCCCCTATTTTCCACCATGCTTTTTTATATCATTACTTGAGAACATCGAACATATTGAGTCCAATCCAACAGCCTCCATTACTTTGATTCTCCAGAGAACTTGTGCGAGCTATTTCCTTCCGAAATGTACTTTACCATAATCACAGTCATTGCAATTTATTGTTTTCATCTCTACATTGCTCAATAACACAATATGTGGTTTCTCAGAAATTGCAGTCCAGTCCAAACCGCCTCCCGTCTGCGTCCTGTTCTGACTGTAATAGCAGCAGAGTTTCCGACTAATGGAGACTAAAGTGGCTTTCATAGTCATGAACTGTCAGACCTCAAAGTTGGACCCATAAAGCGAAATACAACAGAGGTCGTTCAATACGGGGTCAACAACAACAACAACACACCACCACAAAAAGGAATGATCCAATTCTAAATGCCACAGACATAATATAAATACAGTTGGAATTGCACACTCAGCCCTGAGTGAAAGCGGATTTAGTGAGAGAAAAATAATTACAAAGCCCTTGCTCCCGCTAATAGATTGTGAGTTGGAACAAGCTCAGGTGTTGATTACATTTTTAGCCTCCATTCTCCTCTCTCCGGTTCACCTGCAGCGTAAGTTACAGTAATCTCAAAGAACTTTCACAAGCCTTTGCTGAGGCCTGCAAGCTGCTAGCCCCAGTGATCCCACGAGAATACACTTTTAAATTGCCTGGGTGTTGGGGACTGGGGGAGACGGCCTGCCTTGGGCTGTATGTGGCCCTCACTGAATGCTCACTGACAAACAGAGAACCCTGGAGCAGCATCCAGCATTAGCCTGCCCAAATACCTCGGTCACCTTGGGAGGAATGTTTCAAGAGACACAGAAATAATGAATGATTACAAGTACCTTAAAGTGGAAGGTTTGCCCTCTAACAAAATGTTTGTTTAGTACACCTGCTGCAACCACACCCAACAGATGACACGCTTTTCAGAGGGTTCGTAAGTTTCACTCTTTAAGGTGTCATTCACTTCTTCTGTTTTTTTGCCGAGATTGCCAACTGGCACCCAAGGGCAGTTGAATACTCATCCCCAGTTGGTAATCCATCCATTGGAATATATACTGAAGTGACTGAATGGTATGCTAATCAACAATAACACAACCCAGCCTCCTACAACCCAGCCAAACCATCAAGCATTTGCAAATGAGACCAATTTAACACAAGTCACGGCAAGCATATGATATAGCAAGCAAGTCAAATTTGCAAAGCTACTAACAATGACGACTAGGACATTGATACCAATTGAAGTCATTACAAAATGGAGTCATCACAATTAAAAGAGCTGAAAACTTTCCCCTGGCAATTCATCAAGTGACAAATTTGATATGAGATAAAACAAGAGTTGGGAATAAAGTACAGTAAGTGGTGAATGCAAGTGAAACTGCAAGAAACTTTACTTTTTAACTGACAACCAGAGAGTTGCAGCGATTTTAAAGTCGAAAATTGCTTCACTGATCAGGATCATTTAGTTGACAGGTGTGAATATTTTCCCTCACATATGTACAGTATGTGCACATCAATGCTGCAGAATGCCAAAAGAACAAGAGGGAGACAGGGAGGTACGCAGAGAACGCAGCTTTCATTTATTCTTCTTCGTCAAAGAGAAAAAAAGTTCTTCCCTTTTATCTGAGAGTTTTCTCTTTCATCTAAATCCTGTCTGCACACGTCGTGTGCCTTAAGAAGACTCTTCATCTTTTATTCTTTAAGTTTTTTTTCATCATAGGTCACAACTCTGCTTCAGTGGCAAAGGCTGAAGTATTTTATGTGGGAGTCTCTTTTGACAGAGTTTCTTCTTCTTGTGAGCGTCAACACCTAGATACAAATGATGTAACATTTTATTTTGTCAAAAACAAGGAAAACTTCACAGTCAAAATCATTATTTAAATATTCATTTGATTTGAAAACAAAAATTAAAATTAAAGAACAAATGCAAAGTGAGAAATGATGACACAAATAACAAAAAAAGAATAATAGTTAGTAATATTAATAGTTAATTCACCTTTTCTGTCTGAATCATGGGTAGGAGAGATAGTATATATATGTTCACCGTTCTGTGTAAAATGGGACTTTTGAAATACTATTACTACATTTATTCAAATATATAAAGCTGATAATTTGCTGCATACAGGAAGTATGTGGCTTGATTTAATTTTAAATCACTTTCCCATTGAATTGGCAATCATTTGGTCATTAACCCAACTGCATTAAAGCAACATTTATTTAGTCACGGTTTTTTTCCCCAGGAGGCAAGATGACTGGGTCAGCAATATTTGAGTATCAACAATCATGCAATAGCCGTGGTGTTTAAATTACTATCAGCTGAAGCAAACACAGAGAGCTAATTTCAAATGTGATGACAGCCCACAATTATGATGAGTATGTGTTACCCGGCCTCAGCTAACAGGGGACAATGCAATGAGGTCATAATGTGGTCATTTATTTCCTTCCCAATCATTACAGTTCAGTCATTTGCTTGTTGGTACATAAAGGGTTAAGATAGTTTGTCTTTTTTAATTCTTAGAATTCATTACCAGGTCATTGGGGAGAGCTGATTTCACCTCAAATTGAGAAAGAAATGTTGTTGTTGGTTAGTCATTGTACTGTCATCTGTTCCGTCAGTGTCAGAAAATATAAGCTATATAATATAAGCTTGTGTTTATACACATAGTCAAATGAAATGAAGTATGATGGTCTGGTTGGACCAGGCTAGTATCTTGGTTGCCAGTGAATGTAATCCAGACATTCACATTCCCTTGAAAAGGTATTTGACTAAGTACATGTGTTGCATGGAAACAACATTTGTATGAGATATTGATTTGTGGAAAGAAATAACGCAAAAGGAAACAGTGTTTTAGAAGTGAATCAAAAATGTTCTTATTTTGTTTGGGATGTGTGAAAGAGAAATAAAAAAAGGTATAGAGAAGATGCAGATTCCTTTGTGAGGATTGTATGGCTTCCTATACAAAACCTAAAGGTAATTGAGGCAATTGGAGCTGCATTGCATACATATAGATTGCTGTCCCCCACAGTGTTTTCCTTGTTTCAAAACTATCAATGGCATTTACTATACCAACACTACCTGCAATTGTTGAGATATGTAATTCAAATTTTCAGAATCATGATGCTTAATAAATGCATTACTGTTCTGAGCAGATTTTGTTCCATGTCCTATGTGTGGGGGCTGAAGAAGAGAAGCAATAAATCAAACAATAAATCAATCTATAAGAAGTCATAATGCATTTTGACAGAGGTGCGTACCAAATTGTTTCCCCAAGGTGCACTGGCCACGGTGGACTGATATTGACTCATTAGAGGGTTACAACCGGAGTCTCTGTCAACAGCTACAAATAGCAGCGGAGCAGGCCATTAACCGGAAGAACAGAACTAATGAAGGGGGAAATTAACAAAACACAAACAAAATAACACATGTATTTCTGAATTCCCATGCCTGGCTTCTGTTGATATGGCTTTTCCTGTTGCACGCTGCCACCTCCTCAGTTCATTATGAGAAGCTATCTGGGTCACACACATCTGACTGCCACCGTCGGGGGAAGTCGTCAAACCAAATGGGGAAAAAATAAAAATGTGTGTGTACAATAAATGTGTTTTGTCAAAGTTGTGGTTTACCATTAATAATGAGGTGACCTGGATGGACTATGAGTTATTCAGACCTCTCCGCCTACCAGACTATTTATAAAAATGACCACAGTGTATAAACCTAGAACATGTGCATTTATCATTGGGGTTGGGTAGATTAAATAAAAAAACATGCACCCCATTTCAACCTTGTGCCACCTTGGAGAATTGCTTGACTTTTAGCGTGGTTGAGATATCTATTTTTTTTCCCCATTGAACGCTGACAGAACAGTGCCCTTCGAGAATTCATACACTATCTCTATCAGGGAAGAAGAGTTTATTTTATTTTATTTGTTTTTATATTACAATTTCATAACAATGGGAGCAGGGGTGTTTCTGTCTTCAGCTTGTCAGCCGGAATGCCATGTTGTAAAGCCTCCGATCTACAGCTATTTAAACACCCATTGGCTTCCTGGCCCCTCAGGATCCGGGGCCAAGCATCAACAACGCTGCGCTCATGCCAACATCTGTCACTCAACACAAGGAAATCGAAAGACAAACCCGTCTCTGAGCTCCGATGCCTTGATTTATTATATGGCATGTCATGCAGTCCTTCAATACATTAATACCCCAGTCCAGTGTATTTTGGTTTGAGAGAGAGAAAATTATAGACAGTAAGTAAGTATGTGTTCAGCTTTGATCATAATTCAGGCCTTTGACTTCACTGCTACTGCCAATGTTATTCTAATATCAGACTGATATTTTCAGAATCCGTGCTTAATGTGTGAATTGAATTATTGTGTTCAGGTACATTTTGAACAAAGGCTAGAGAGACTGAAAGAGAAAAGGGGGCAGGGGGTGAACTGGCAGACTATATTAATATTTGGCGAGGCAGTGGAACAGATTTAGGCCAATCGGTCACATGTACAGTGTAACACAGTGTATACCCTGGAGTATTACTGCTGCTGCTTGTAGCAGTGAGAGTCATTTGAGAGCATTAGGGAAACACGGTTCATCACTGTACATTCTTTAATTAACAGAGCGGCTTTGTGCGATGACTTATGCTGGGTAAGCTCAGCCTCTCTGGAATAATGTCAGAGCAAAGCCAATGTTGAAGAGACACGTAATAATTCAGTGTTAGTCAGTCACATATGTTGAGGAATTACTTGAGAGACATCGTAGAGAGGTGAGGGCACAGTAAAGCGGGAGTAAAGGAGCAATTTATTTTTTTCTATCATTCACAATCAACTACATCATCTAGACAGCTAAGTTTGCTTTATTCTAAGATCAGACATTTTTGTAAGCACAATCACTGTTTTGAGTTAGATAGCCTGTATGAAATAAGAAGCTACCGTCATTTTGGGTTTTAGTATGACCGAACAAAACATTTGAAGACTTTTGAAACTCTGAACAATTGGGGAAAAAAATATAACCAACTTTTTTAAACAACTTGAAAGTGATTGAAACAGATATTGATTAATTGATTTATAATGAATAAAAAATAACGATTAGCTGCATTCTTGGGTTACTTTTTTTATCCTGTTCTTTACTTTAACTTTTCTAAAAAAGCATTAAAATACTACCACTTCATATTTTTACTTTGGTTCATTTTGTACATTTCGCTCATAACTCTAACGTTTTACATTTGCTAGATTAAAACTCTGCTTGCAGGGACATTTCATGCATCATTTTTCCAACACTGTATTTATCCTTAAGCACAGGATTTGACTAATTCCCTACACCACTGTGTGCACGATTTCAGGGAAACAGTTATTTCAGCGTTTATTTTTGCAATACTATACCACAAGATACACTAATAGTAATTATATCATAAATTCAACTCTCCATGAACCTACAGTGAGACTACAGGCACAGAGAGAGAGAAAGACTATGAAAAGAGGTCTCATTAAAAATGGTTAGTGGCATCCTGGCACTTACACTGCAGCAGGGAGCTGTCTTTGTTTAGGGAGCTGCTTTGGTGTCCATATACACAGGCTTGAAGTGCGTTTTACAGACAAACAGTGTATACAGTGGTCTCTGGAGCTACTTTTTTTTTACCGCCTGGGATAATTAATCGATGGGGAGCAATTAGTGAATAATGAAGCAAAGAAAATCAGAGCAATTATTATCCCAAACATCGGATTAACTATTTCATCTCAAGGGATGGAGGACGGAGGCACATATCAATAGTTATCTGTTCATAAGCCTCATTAAGAAATAGTATTATCTGAAATTAGAAAGCTTTGCACTTTTGGAAAGGATTGCTACAAAATTTCAAGTGAAATGTACAGATTTATTTATTCATCTACCGTATTTTGCATCGCATCCATGGTGAAAACAGTCTAAAAACATGGCAGCATGAACAAGTACATTAGAATAAAAACACTTGTGAAACAGTACACGTTGCTACATTTAATTTTCCTTCAAATCCTTGTCAGCTTTCTTTTCTCTGAGGCATACATCTTCTAATGAAGTAGCTAAAATTGCATTATAAAGCACCACTCTAAATTTGATCTAATTTTCCAATGTTTCCTGCACAGACGAGATATTTATGGATTATGTTAATGTGACACACACTGCCGATACTTTGGTGTTCTTCTCGGCAACTTTAATGAATTTAGTCTTAATCAGACAAGTGTCCGTTGCAGATGTAAATAAAAATTAAAAGTCTACTTATCTTATCTTTGTATTGATGATATTCTCGCGCAGATGAAATGGTATTCATTTATACATGCACTCAATTAAATGAACAGATTAACTTAATGATAGCTTGAAGACGTAATGTATTTGTTCTACCCTGTTTGATTATGTTAACGCTGTGTAAGGTATTATAAAACCCTACACTTTCTTTCTCACATCTAACATGCCTTAGCAACTGAGTGTCAGGTATTCTACCGCGCTACGTAAACCAATGAAGGGACGTTCACAGTTGGACAGATTTAATATTTTAAGATTCGGAGTAAAAGATGAAGAACAAGATGATGTTAGATGAGGCAAAGGAAGTCAGAAGTTGTTCAATTCAACAAAGTGAGAAAATCTTATTTCCCGAGATCACAGGAAATCTTGCTAACACTAGTTAAGACCTAATTGGCAGCGCTATGCCTCTTGAACCACATTTTACATGAGATGTGAAGTCAAATGTGTAATTTTGCTGCATATCAATTAAGCTTCCCTGCTGAGAGGCTCTTCATCCTACTAAATTAGTGGATTGGCCAACATGGGTAGTTGATGGAAAGCACAGTTACAACAAATGTACAAGATGTACTGTAGTTCTAACCTCATTAGAATTGAAAGACACCGCCTTATAACATGCACGCACGCACACACACGCACGCACACACACGCGTGCACACACACACACACACACACACACAGCGTTAGTGATGCATTGAATTGCGTTCTCTACAGCATTTTCTTTGGAATAAAAAACAAGAACCGGTTGCTAGCAGAAGCAAAGAGAGCCATCATGTATACAAGACACTTGAGAGTGGTGAGCTCCATAACAAGGAGAGAAAAAAACGCCTGATAATAATGCATGAGCAACATATTAAAGAAGCAAAGTAATGTGGACTGTTGAGAGCAACAATGTAGTGGTAACTCTGGGTTATTCAGTACTGCCCCCCATCTCTACTGAGGCTTGAGTGTAAACGGTATTAGTAGCATATGAAGATAAACAATGACAGAATCAGGTTATGTATGCAAATCTAAAGTTGAAGATTAACCTTCTGCATCTTTTGAATTGATAAAAGGACCCTACCTTGTTTTAGATAAAGTAGTCTGACAAAAGCTCCTTAGAAAACAGATGGGACAGACCGTGACCAGATCAAATGGATTTCATTATAAAAACACACGTCACTTATTTTCTATAATTCCCATACTGTGCCCTTAATCTGGTTTTATCAAGCCTTAGAGAACTATCTGTTTTTGTGCCCATGTAGCACATTAACTCCATTAGTTTATATGATTGATTTCCTACTTACAAGGCAGCTGTTATTTCATTTTGTGACGGTAGAGTACAATATGAAAACCAACTCGTAGAGACTTCATTTGGTTTTGATTTTTACCCCGAAGTTACATCATTATTGTCTAGTAATGCTGCTGCATGCGGGGACTGTTGGAAAACTCACACAATGACTGCATTTAAGGAAACAGAGAAACTGACACATGAAACATCAAACAGAAAAGACAAACTTTCAGGGACCGGAATGTTAAACACCAGCTCCCTGTCTGTGATGAAGTAAAGGGGCCATATGATGCATTGAAGTGATGGAAAGTGACATAAGCGGAGTGGAGTAAATCAGCCTGAAATTCACCTTGGTTTTTATAAATAAAATACTTAAACATCACGGACAAAGTAACAGGGGCATTAAGGTTATAGAAATAAGGCTGCTGGTGCTCTGGGGCAGGACAATGAAGGAAAAAAACAAGATGTGATGTAAAGAGAAGTTGTTGTTTTTTTCCACTTCAAATTCCCTGGACGGAGCAGGGAAAGATTGGTTGGTTTACAGGACATAATGAGTAATACTCCCCCCTTTTTCTTCACCCATGTGCTGTCAAGGTGTCCTTTAGCAAGGCGTTTACCCACCCACCTGTTCCACTGACGCCGCTCAGGTGGAATGGACTGAGATTGCACAGAGCATTTCCCCAGGGGGAGTGTAATGATAAATAAAGGTTAAAAAGAAAAAAAGAAATGACGTGTTCAAGGGGCCACAACGTCCAGAGATGTGAGCTGTTAAAGGAACATACATCACATTAGCAGTGCATCCTCCCTATTCTCTGACACTATTATTCCTCAGAATATAGTTTTGAACGACTAAAAACCGCCAGATAAAAAGGTGTCCTTCAATGAAATCAATGGAGGACAAAATAAACAAAACAGAACAGAATATTAATGAACGTGTAGTCAAATTAGATATGTACAATAGTGTTTTCAGGCTTTGCGATGCGTATGAGATGAGATGGATGATAAATCACCGTTCGTTTGTTTGCTTTTGATGGAGAGCCACTTTAACAGATGAGAGTCAGTGGAGATGGTAAAAATCAAATCTACCCACACACACACACACACACACACACACACACACACACACACACACACACACACACACACACACACACACTTCACAGCATCCCCTTATTTATCTGTCTCCCTCCCACCTCTAATTTCCATCGCCAAGGCGTGTGTGATTTCTTTTCCCTCAGAGTGCTGCAGTGCCTATCCATGATTGGGCATATGCCTGTGACTGCCGCTGTTGCAGCCACTTCATATTTTAATCAGGATGAGACAAGCTCTGACACTTTCATTGTTTATTTGTGCGGTCCTCTCGAGCTGCTTTCCCTCCTTTACCTCCCTCCTTCATTCCTTTCCATCGACCCCTTTACTTTGCTATTTCTAAGTCATGTCGCCCCTTCTCCAAATTCCATCTGTGTGTGTCAGTAACAAGGCTGCTGGCAGAGCGGTTCACAGTGGCTTCTTGTAAATAATGCAAGTCACTCACATATGCTCTAACCCTTGAGGGAACACAGATGTCCAAGCACCTGGTGATCCATTGTAAATGCTGCCAGTTGTCATGCCCCGGGTCTAATTTACAGCCCAGGTAAACAGTTTCAATCCAACTTTGTTAGGCAAACTGACATCGATCCTGGGTTAATTGTTTGCATTTAGCGACATGTTTAGTGACTGTACGTGTGACCATTGTTGAGTGCTCGTACAGAAAACTATATCTCTGTTTTTCTCAAAATGATTTGAACTTGTGAATTGCAAAGTTTTTAGCAGGTGATGTGAAATGTATGTTGTTATCTTGTTCTTCTTCATTTACCTCGTCAAAGTAGTAAGGAAATGGGTGATAGAAATTGCATGCGTCAGCAATCATCCTACAGCTTTCAAAGCTGCAACAACAGATATACTTGAGAAATGGTTGGCATTAGAGGATTAATATACATGTTCATGTTACAAGCTATCCATCACTGATTTCTGCTGCTGTGTGTCTCTTTTCTCTATGGGATTCAATGTGTCGTCTCTGAGAGGGTGGGGGGAGACGGAGAGGAGTGAGTACCTGCGATGTATCTATGATATATGTGATTTAAAGATTATGATTACACCTTGAGAACGACAATAAAAAAGTATAAAGAAAATTCAAATAATAAACAATAAAAGAAAAGAGGTAAGGAAAAACAAACAGTAAAAGTGGTGAGATGGAGTCATAAACAGTATATCTGTATTTAGCCGAGCTAACTCTTGCCAGTCTTACTAGTTCAATCCATGCTGGTGTTGTGTAATGCACTTTGGAAGTAGGCCATCTGCATAACATGTTCTTCTACAGTGTGAGAATCTGAATTTTAAGAGCAGCATTGTGATTGATGAGCAGTATTCATGAGTGTCAGGCTTCCCTCTTAAATCAGCATATAATTGGCATTAATATATGCAGATTGATCTGTCCGAGAATCGCAGATCTGACATCTTCCAAGGAAACATTAATACTAAATGTCATCAAATGGTGCTTTCAAGCTCTTTTTCCATGCACAATTCAGGCTCAAGACAGTCAGCTATTAAAGTAAAGGGGTACGTCTTTTCTCAGGGAGGAACAGAACTATGAAAAGAAGGCAGTGATAATAAGAGTGTCCCGACTCCCACATTAAGATGTTTCAATAATTAATTCCTTTTCTGTAAAGATAATCAATGCCAGCATGTGGTCACAGTCCTAATGTATTCTGCAAAAGTATTTTCTAGAAACCAAGAGAACATTTTCAGGGAAAATGTGAAGAGTACACAATGTGTGGTTATTTTGCATTGCCTTAATATGGATTTCATTGCTTTGATCTTATTTTTCCAGTTTTTCAAATGTTTATGTTTTACATTTTGGGCAACAATCTGAGCAATAGTAAATTCAGTTAACTCTTTCGGCCACACAATTTCTAATTAATAAAATAGAAAAAAGTGATAGCAATACAGAAATCCGATGGAAAAAGGTAATGTATCTCATGGTTGGTGATGGTGATATGAGCGTTTTTTGGAAAACTTTTCACTAACAGTGGTGGATGGGGTTTGACTGAATCAGTTAATCATAGGGGCCAGTGTGGCATTACAATGGGCCTCATACTGATGGCTGGGCTGAGCTGTCAGCGGTGACACAGCTAGTATTAGAGAGATGGCAACACATTACCAAAAACTATTAACAAACTAAGCTACTTACATGTACAGACTGACTTAAAGGGATCATTTTATGGTCCAATTTGAACTGGTTCATTTAAGCAAGTGAAAGCGATCACTTTCAAATTTGCACAACAGCAAATGATTATTGAGTCGACAAAAGATTTGCTCTTGTTCAAAGCATAGTCAAATTATCCCAGGATGATAGTTCATCATGCTGGGCTTAAATTACAGGTGTGTCTTGTCAATGGTAAAGTTTGCTCATATTTCTTTCACTGTAACAGGGACCAAGAATGATACAGAATTTTGAGAAGGACAAAGTGAATTAGACTGGTCACAGCTGCCATCCTTCTTTGATTTCAGCCAGCACTAGATGAGTAAGAACACATTTGCCAAAGTACCTCCAAATCACACTCCAGAAGAAATATGACTCTAAAAGTAACATTAAATAAATACAATTACTGTGCCCTGTCACTGCATAATGACCTTCCTCAAACAGTAATTATAATGGAAGTCTTTCAAATGTCACATTGGCTCCACTCTGGGAATCAAAACTTCAGACAGTCGGGCTGGTAAGAAGATAGGTGCTCACTCAACTTGAAAAGAAATGTCGGTGACACTTTATTTGAAGGCGTATACATAACACTGTCATAAGACTGTCATAAGACTGTCATTACACTGTCATGACACCTGTCATAAACATTATGAATGGTTATGAATGGTTATGACTGTTGTCATAAAGTGTCATTCAGTAAATTATGTCACGTTTAATGCCACATTGACATTGTATGAGATGTCTTTTTTATGACAACCTGACATAAGCTAAGACAAAATAACTTGTCGATGTCTTTGTAATGACAACCTGACATAAGCTGAGACAAAATAACTTGTCGATGTCTTTGTAATGACAACCTGACATTAATGAAAACAAAATATCTTGGTTATGTCGACTTGACATTAACCAATAACATGACCTGTCATAAACATGCAATAGTAGGCTTAATAATCAAATGTAAAGAAACTATTGTGATTTATGTTGTAAGATTACATTAAACTGTCATATGTGGAAGGTTTTGATATTGACTGTCATGAGACCTTTATTATACTGTCATGAATGTTTCTGTTGGCCTGAAGTAAAGTGAAACAATTTGGACAATTCGTTAACATGTCATGAAGCGTTATTAACCTGTCTAATGCCTTTATAACAGGCTCATGAATGATTCTGTTGGCCTAAAGTAAAGTGAAACAATTTGGACAGTTCATTAACATGTCATTAAGTGTTATTACACTGTCTAATTTTGACATTGACTGTCATGGAACCTTTATTATACTGTCATGAAGTATTGACTTTAACTCAAAGTGAAACAATTTGGACTTTTCAGTAAATATTATTACACTTAATTATACACACAACAGTGGTAACTGCAGTAGTATCCCCTTTATATATGTAACATGAAGCATATCAGTATTACATGTGGAAAATACCTTAACAAAAGCAATATAAGTCAAAACAGTCTGTTTTATTTGCATTGAGACACTAAACAAAAAATATATACATACACTTAAAACAGAAATAAGAACTACTTTAAAATCAAATGCACTTTCCAGTCCTTAAATTAACAATCCAGAGATTGTATGTTATATAATATATGTTACAGCCCTTTGGAAAACAGGCGCACACAAACAAGCACTCTCTCTATCTCTCTCTCTCTCTCTTTTGCACACACACAAAGCACAAACTAACAAGAATAATGCTTTCCAAATATTGTTGCAGTGCTCTATCAGCTTGCCAGCAGGTGTATCATGATGAACAGTGTTTGCCTAGTTGGAGGCGATCAGCAGCCACCAGGGGAAGTGTTCAGAACAGAGAGGCTGTGTCCTGGAGTCCCACCTGCTCTTTGGGAAGGAACATCCTCAGGCGGACACACCACCACTGACTCCTCTTCTAACCATGCGGAAATCTATTCATCAGCTGCTGTAATGAGCTCACAGTGCTGCCCTGCCTACTGCACATGTGGAGTGGACCAGAGAGTACACGCACGCGCACGCACACACGCACACACACACACACACACACACACACACACACACACACACACACACACGCAGATAAGCACAGAGGCCGCACAGTGTAGGACATGGCTAACACAATATTATATACACTGTTCGGCTGCATTCAATTGAAATAATGCACAACAGAACGAATAGGGAACTTTTCTTTTCCACACTGGATGGACAATCAACATTACGCACAGTAAGATCAGCCATATATGAGCTTTTTGCGGTTAGCAGCCGTGCTTCCTGGTTTCTTTAAAACGTTTGTCTTGTGGAAAATGACATGAGAAACTTCCCGTGCCTCAAGCAGCATGGCTGATTTGAGGTATATGTGTGATGAAAAAGCTATATTTCTAATTTCTAATCTTTTATTTAGAATTTAAAATTGAGTATGACAGTATTTTGAGTATGAATTGGATTATCCAAATGGTTGGACTTCATTCATCCTTTTTGGGGTTAATTCTAGTTACATACACGGGACGTGCATGTCACGCGTCCTTAAGTATGCTTTAAGCTATGTTGTGTGTCTGTGTGTCAAAACAGAACTTTCACATTTGAGTAAGTGGATTTTCTTAAATTTAGCTTCAGTCTTACACTTTTCAACCTGTATAGCATTCCGTTCTACAATAAACAACACTATACATGAATAATATTAATAATGAATAGACCTACAACTCTTCTTGGATGATGAAAATATCAACCAGAATAATGGCAATCCGTCCAGTAGCTCAAAGTGGTGGTTGGAGAGCTGATGGACCCACTGACAGACCCTGTCATGCACATACATTAAGAGCTCCTGATGCACAATCACCAAGTATTTCGTATTTCTCTTTTCCAAAACCAATTTAGAGCCAAAGGAGAGGAAAAAAAGATGTAGTGAAGTGAAGTGAAGAAGACACTTTAATTTTTATATATGGCGTTATATTACTTGACAGATAGCTGTGAGTGTCTCTGCACTCACAACCATATGAAAAAGGCAGGCATCAAAAGCCTTCTTAACAGACACATAAATACAGAATCAAGGGATGGTCAGGTTTAAGGAAAGAAAAACTGAAAATATGAGTAAACTCAGGGAGATAAATACTGCCAAAGGAGTTTCAAAAAAGGCCGACCAGGAAAGGACCTCATGAGAAAGTCACAGAGAAGATAAGTATCTTCCAGGAACTTCACATTCAGTCTGGACATTGGTCTTCAAAGAGTATCCCTCCATGCTGTGAAACCTCAGGTCACCATTCTTTCATACAGTATCTCACAAAAGTGAGTACACCCCTAACATTTCTTCAAATATTTCATTATATCTTTCCATGCGACAACACTGAATAAATGACACTTTGATACAATGTCAAGTAGTCAGTGTACAGCTTGTATAACAGTGTAAATTTACTGTCCCCTCAAAATAACTCGACACACAGCCATTAATGTCTAAACTGCTGGCAACAAAAGTGAGTACACCCCTAAGAAAAAATGTCCAAATTGGGCCCAAAGTGTCAATATTTTGTTTTGCCATCATTATTTTCTAGCACTGCCTTAACCCTCTTGGGCATGTAGTTCACTAGAGCTTCACAGGTTGCAACTGGAACCCTCTTCTACCCATTCATGACGACATCAAGGAGCTGGTGGATATTAGAGTCCTTGCGCTCCTCCATCTCCCGTTTTAGGATGCCCCAAAGATGCTCAATAGGGTTTAAGACTGGAGACATGCTTGGCCAGTCCATAACCTTTACCCTCAGCTTCTTTAACAAGCCAGTGGTCGTTCGGAGGGGTGTTTGGGGTCGTTATCATGTTGCAGTACTGCCCTGCGGCCCAGTTTATGAAGGGAGGGGATCATGCTCTGCTTCAGTATGTCACAGTACATGTTAGAATTCAATGAACTGTAGATCCCCAGTGCTGGCAGCACTCATGCAGCCCCAGACCATGACACTCCAACCACCATGCTTGACTCTAGGCAAGACACACTTGTCTTTGTACTCCTCACCTGGTTGCCGCTCCACACTCTTAACACCATCTGAACCAAATAAATGTATTTTGGTCTCATCAGACCACAGGACATGGTTGCAGTAATCCATGTCCGTAGTCTGTTTGTCTTCAGCAAACTTTTTGTGGGGTTTCTTGTGCATCATCTTTAGAATAGGCTTCCTTCTGGGATGACAACCATGCAGACCAGTATGATGCAGAGTGCGGCGTATGGTCTGAGCACTGACAGGTTGACCCCCCACCCCTTCAAGCCCTTCAGCAATGCTGGCAGCACTCATACGTCTATTTTCCAAAGCCAACCTCTGTGTACGACGCTGACCATGTGCACTCAACCTTCGTAAACTGGGCCGCAGGGTGGTATTGCAACATGATAACGACCCCAAACACACCTCCAAGACGACCAGTGGCTTGCTAAAAAAGCTGAGGGTAAAGGTTATGGCCTGGCCAAGCATGTCTCCAGACCTAAACCCTATTGAGCATCTTTGGGGCATCCTCAAATGGAAGGTGGAGGAACGCAAGGTCTTTAATATCCACCAGCTCTGTGATGCTGTCATAAATGGGTGGAAGAGGGTTCCAGTTGCAACCTGTGAAGCTCTAGTGAACTACATGCCCAAGAAGGTTAAGGCAGTGCTGGAAAATAATGGTGGCCACACAAAATATTTACACTTTGGGCCCAATTTGTAAATTTTTTCTAAGGGGTGTACTCACTTTTGTTGCCAGCAGTTTAGACATTAATGGTTGTGTGTCGAGTTATTTTGAGGGGACAGTAAATTTTCACTGTTATACAAGCTGTACACTGACTACTTTACATTGTATTAAAGTGTCATTTATTCAGTGTTGTCCCATGGAAAGATATAAAGAAAAATGTGAAGAAATGTGAGGGGTGTACTCACTTTTGTGAGATACTGTATGTTTGCTTGTGTCTTGCCTGAGTCCACATGTGGTGCTCTGGGGTTTTGTGCAGTAGGTCATACCCCTCTCTTTTATGAGACTACCTCAGTCAGACAGGGGACATTGAGACATTAGCCCGGAAAGGCTAATGGAAAGACGTTGTTCTTTTTATGAGGCAGTAACCTCAGGGCACTAACATTTTGAGAGACATTTTGTTGTCAATAGCCTCAAATTTTAAATGTTGAGTGTGTTGTTGTTGTTGTTGTTCCTATTTTTTCTTTGTATCTTCTCTGAAATGGACTCAATCTTTAAATAGTTTTCCAATAGATAAAGATTTTAGAAAATTAAGGATTATAGAAAGTAACGGGTGGTATCTAAGATTTCTGTTTATTTATTTGGCACTCATTGTAAACCCTACACAGGGGTCTTGTATGGCAGGCTGCAAATAGGCTGAATGAACAGATAAACCCCACATCTCAGGACTCCTGTAGAGATGTATTGAACAAGAGAATGCTGATGCTATATTTGAAAAAGTCTTGACCCAAAGTCAACCCAGGACGTTGACAAAAAACTAAGAACTGCAAAGTGCATCTGTGATAAATGCTCAATTTCTCTTTCACCCACCAGACATTTTTTTTTTCTATTCTTAATTTCAAGTACCTCTAGAAATGTCCTACGTTGCAGAGCTTGAATGAAATCTATTTGATGTACGGCGCAGCAATGGGTTGGAGCTTTTTGGCAAGTCTTAAATTTGCAGCACACTTACTCTGCTCCCATCTTCCTCTTCCTCCAGTGGCCTTGATAAATCAGCATTTTAAATGCAATGTTTCATACAATAATTTGCCATTTCAAGGGGGAAATTAACATTCCTTACGTAATGACAAGCTTGCCCTTTTGCACTAATTGAGGCTTAAGGGAGGGTAATGGAGAAATAAAATAATGTAAGGAAGTCTCCTTACCGTTCAGCAAGAACATTGGAAAAATGTAAATATATATTATTCCACAACATTATTAGAAGGTTATATACTGCACATCAGAGTATCCTAGAACTGGAAATGACCGACTAGTAATACAGTGTACTATACCTTTAGAACAGGTAAAAACTGTTCTCATATTCAAGGTTAAGTATGGCGTCCTTTCATGATGTCATGATGGTGACTATAAGAAAATATGCGATATTAACAAGCTTTTTTTTTGGAGAGATGTCTATTTTTGCAAATGAAAAGGTAATTTACAACAATCTTTTTGAAAGTGTTTTTTCTTATAAAAATTGTTTTGCATTCAGTAAACGCTGATATTTCCGCATGCTTTTCAGGCAGTTGAAGTCGACGTCACTTATTTATAATTTAAGCCTACTTGTTGGCCCCCCAAAAACAATAGTAGCGGAGAACACTTAAAGCGGCTACGAGTAACATTTAAATATCTTTTAAACAGCCTCATGTTTCCTCTCATAATCATAAATTACCTTTAACAGCAAACCAGACCATCAGTGCAAAGAAAGACGTTTTTAAATAGTTTTTATTACTGCATTTGATCTGGTCGTACACCTAGTCCGATTTTCGGTTCACGCGTGCATGCTCTATGGTCACATATCCGTATTGGTCACAGATTTCAGCGTGGCGCAGGAACGTGAATTGAGAAGCCTATCCCTCCAGGTGAGGGAGGGGGAGCGGGAGCCTTGTTTGAGACAGTTGTTTGTCGTCATAATGACTGATAACGGGGCTGAACCATAAAAAAAGAAAATGCAATGAAGAAAAGCTAAAAGGGAGAGTGATAGTCGGGCGGGAGGGCGTTGCCAAGCAACGTACACAATTTCACGCAGCGAAACTAGACTGCAGTGTTTACTCCTAAATGAATGAGCGGTAGCCTACTAAAACAAAGTTTACTTTGCCTCACCAGCATCATCAGATGACCATTATTCATCGGAAATAGTCATTATTTACAACATAAACACATTACCTCATCGTGATCCATACTAACTAACTGCCATCTCTCGTTCATTCGCTTTGTGTGAGGACACGGGGACTCGTTCAGCTCCGTGAGAGGTGACAATGCATCAACTCATTGCAATCAGGTGTGTTTAGCACTTACTGGCATTAGTTGATGCTGTGTCACCCATAGACTCACGGAGCCGAAAAGAGTCCGGTGCCCTCACACTTTCAACACACGGACACGCCACGCACCATATTGCTTCCTGATTATTTGAATCTTGCTCTCCCTGTACGAGCTACAAAACAGCTTCACGACAGCTGGCGTCGTAATAATACTACCGCTTTTGTTCAAAGGTGTCGCCAACGTGCCGACTTACTCATAGTAGCTTTAAGCAATGCAGGGAAGATGAAGACTAGCAAGTGAACATGGATGTAATTGATGCAATTTTCATGAACAGATAACGTATTTGTAAAGTGCTTCAAGGAAAATTAAAAGTATTCTTTCCTTTTATTGCACCTGTTTCCATGGTAACAAACGAGTGGCAAAGGAGCATGTTAGCTGTTAGATACAGTATCTTCCCAGCAGGGAACCATTTTACCATTGCTTTTAAACTCTGTGTCTACATAAAACAGAAATATTAATTCTACACAATTACTGTCATGGCCCCTCTGACTTAAGGTTAATGGGCAGTGAAGTACTATGCAGTTTTGTCTTCTTCTCAACCATATCTTCCAGCTCTTTCTAGGGGAATCTGATGTATTTCAAGACCATATAGGATATGTAAGTACGCCATGTAGAATGCACCCTGATCAAAGGACTGAACCACCTCAATTGGCTGCTTTCACTGCAGTGAACTGAAGTTATATAGCCCTGTTCATAAGGGTGAGCCCTGACATGCAGTGAGGGAAACTCATTTGGCAGCTTGTATCCACAATCCCATCCTTTAGGTACTACCTAGAGCTCACGGCCAGTAGTGATTGACAGAACTTATATCAACTAGTAAAGCACGCCTTCAGGCTCAGTTCCTATGGCAGTCCATAGTGCAATACCTGTAAGAGTCTTGTTCAATACCACACACTATACTCTACTCTGACTTAACCCTTTCTCAATACGAAGACCCAGTCAATGCTCCAGTCAATGCTCTCACTCGTGCCATCACTTGCCCATTAAAAAGGGAAACGTTTTCTGTCTTAGTACAATACAAAGTATGTATATAGAAAAGGAACAACAATGGAAAAGCAACATAAGGCTGCATGCTTTATTTGCAATAACTCATAATTATTATCACATCGTGTTATAATAACAGGTAACGGTATTTGTGGGAATGGAGTAATTTTTTCTGCTACGGAAAAAATGCATTGTTTTGCATTCCTTGTTAAATGGTTGTCACAGAGCTGTCAGTGAGCTGAACTCAGGTTCTCATTACTATCCACTTTTATCTCATGAGGTGAGGGCCCTGGTTCTTCCAGCCAAACTGATCTGTTCACACCAGCGGGGGAGCCACACCCTGAGGCAAGGCCTCTCCGGAAGGGGGTCTAACGGCAGTCAGAGGCGGGCTTTAGGATGCTTGACTTGGCTTAGCCAATCAAAGATGTGGAGCCAAAGGGGCTCTACAGGCCCTCCACAGGGGCTTTTGATGGGTTAGGAGGAGATTGCATTTTTAGGGAGGCTTCAAGGATTTCATTTGTGAAGAAAATCTGCAGGGAAATGTCTATCTCAGGAACTTTCTGATTGAACACTCAAGAGATATTTTAATTTGGTTTGTCAAAATACCATAATTTCAATAATTTAAAAGATCATTTGGAAAAAGATCAGGGGAGGATTTTGAAACGTATATAGTTTTCAGTTTACTCGTCTTATTCTTCTTTCAAACTGCGTATGTATAGTTTGTTCAACTCATTAACTTGTTATTATTTTTAATGTGCTAATATTTCATATTACAAACCATACTAACATGTGCATATGATTATAGTGGAATCATACAAAAACCCAAGAGAGCACATAGAGAAGTTGCATAGGAACAACATAGGAATCTACTGCTTTGAGGTATGAGTTATACAAGATTAACTTTATCTAATGAGCCAAGTGCTGTCCCACAGTGTATCACATTGGCTAGTTACCGATATGGAGCCTGGAGAGTGCTTGGCTTTACTTTTATTAGTTGTTTATCCTTATACTGACTGGACGCTGTCAGGCAGAGCTGCACTACCAACACACACATGGGGATAGGCTTACCAGGATTTTGTATATCTCGGTTAGATTTCATAAAGGAAAAAGGTTGTTCAATGTTTGCTTCTGTATTTTATCTCCTTCCAGAGTAATTGGTTCAGAAAATGAGTTTGTCCACAGCCCGGGTTTAATTGGAATTAAACACAAATATATGAAACGGTGCGCCGCTCTCACTGTTAGATTAACTGGGTCTATTAATGTCCGGCGAGGTAATCGCATTACGAACATTTGTGTGGAACCACTGATGTGTAGATGTGTGTGTGTTTATGCTGTGCTGTGGGTTCCCATGTGTGCACAAACAATATGTTAAAGCGGCTACGAGTAACATTTAAATATCTTTTAAACAGCCTCATGTTTCCTCTGATAATCATAAATTACCTTTAACAGCAAACGAGACCATCAGTGCAAAGAAAGACGTTTTTAAATAGTTTTTATTACTGCTTTTGGTCTGGTCGCACACCCAGTCCGATTTTCGGTTCGCTCGAGCAGGCTCTATGGTCACATATCCGTATTGGTCGCAGATTTCAGTGTGGCGCAGAAACGCAATTTGAGAAGCCTATCCCTCCAGGTGAGGGAAGGGGAACGGGAGCCTTGTTTGACTGATAACGGGGCTGAACCATCAAAGATAAAAAAGAGAATGCAACGAAGAAAAGCTAAAAGGGAGAGTGATATAGGCTACGGGCGGGACGAGGGCGTTGCCAAGCAACGTGTATACAATTTCACGAGAGCGAAACTAGACTGCAGTGTTTACTCCTAAATGAATGAGCGGTTGGTACTAACACAAAGTTTGCTTTGCTTCACCATCATCAGATAACCATTATCTGAAACAGTCATTATCAACAACACAAACACATTACCGCATCGTGATCCATACTAACTGCCGTCTCTCGTTCATTTGCTTTCTGTGAGGACACGTAATCTTTCAGCTCCGTGAAAGAGAGTAGTTAGGTGACACTGCTGCATCAACTCATTGCAATCAGGTGTGTGTAGCACTGACTGGCATTAGTTGATGCAGTGTCAAAACCACTCTCACGGAGCCGAAAAGAGTCCTCACACTTTTAACACACTATATTGCGCCCTTCTCAGTTCACACTCGCACGCCTGGCACGAGCTAGAAAACAGCTTTGCGACAGCGGGCGTCGTAAAAATACTACCGCTTTTGTCCAAAGGGGACGCCAACGTACCATCTTACTCGTAGTGGCTTTAAGGTTAACCCATTCCGTGCAAGGTCAGTGCAAGCATGTAATTAGCTTTAGCACAGGGAACATCCACACCTCATTTTTCTTGGTACCTGCTAATGTCTAGTCATGACCATCATGTGTGTAATCTCTCAAGAGAGCCATGAAATATATTACCTGTTAATGTGATATGAATAGCTCATTTAGACCTCGTACCAGGATGTGAGAGAGAGCGGATGGAGTCCGCCTGATAAATGAATCACACCAGATGCTCGCATTAATTTTTCTGATGCCCCTACATTCCTGTGAATCTCTAATTAACACTGTTGATCCTTGTGTGTGTTACTAAATTAAATCAGAGAAGATCTAAGGGATGAATCCCAGCCTGTTATTGACAATGGACTTCAATTAGTTGAGTGCTCCTGAAGCATCTATCCATGCCACAGTGGCAAGCACCTGTTTGAATACACAATATGCTCAATTACTCAGTCAGTAGCTCCCCTTATACACTCTATGGAACTCTAGAAAATGCACAATACAGCTTTAATTTAAATACTATGGTTTAACTTTTCACATATTAACATAGGAAACAGAAACAACATAGGATATATGCAATATTTCAAAACCACAGATCCAATCCAAATTTGGTGTGCATTTTTGGGGGTTGGTGGAAGCTATCTGCCCCTCTCTTGCTACCTAGCTACGTTATTCATTGACATGCCTATCTGAGCAATCATACTTTTAAAACCAAAATTGGCACACTGAAAAATAAAGACTGTGAACCTGCCATGTGCAATAGCTGAGGCACTGGTACACTCAAAGTTAAATCACCAAAAGGAACAATCAACCCCCCAGAGGTTTAGTAACCTTTCCGGAAAACCACTGAATACAAAATAATTGTACTATTCAAAGTTTTTGATGCTTTTGAGTTTTACACACCATTATGCAGGCACACAGGCATATTCACATTGAGTATAATAACTTTGTAAAATTACTTTTCAAAGATGTATTTTTGAGGTTAATGTCAATTATCTGCAGCTGTGAACCATTTGGGGAGGCAAAGCAGTGGCCTGAATCACTGTTACAAAGCTCTGGAGAAAGAGAGAGTCTCTTTGTGTTAGACAGGTTCACTGTGGGTTGACTAGAGGACACATTGGGATGTAACAGAGGGACTGTCATAATGAGTTGGGTTGGAACGCAGGGGATATGAAGGACTATGCAGGGTTCGCCTTCTGGGTATCAGAAAAAAAAGAAAAAAAAGGGAAAGTAAAATAACTACCTCAGTTAAGAGAAAAAAGGTTGAGGCCTATGGAAGAGAGTGGATGCAAAACTGGAAACGGAAAATCAAATGCAGAAATATTTCTCGAGGCAGATTAAATTTTTTTGAGAAATACAAACATCTCTCGGAGACAGAGGTGCTCTGAACGCAGAAAGAATCTCAAAGGGTGCAAAGATATATATTTTTTTTATATTAATAATGTAAGACTGCACCTGATTACGTTTCAAGGTGTTGCCATTTGCCCATAGTTCCTACTATACCATTTAAGTCGGACTGTTAGCTAACTTGTTATCCAAGAGACCGGCAAGCAAGGTACAGCTCTGCCTAATAAAACAGAAACTAAGGGACTACATATTGAGATCGGGAGGCTATAATTAAAGGGGAGGGGAGAAGAAGACACACCAAAAAAGTTGAACATGGACATGCTGGATGGGGCCTTAAGGGTGTGGGGAGTGAAGTGGATGAGTGAATAACTAGTGAGGACAGCAGAAGGGAGTGGGAGAGAGGGGGACCAGAGTTGGAATAAAATAAAAGAGCAGAGGGGAAAAAGGAGAGGAATGAGTGGAGGGCTTGGAGAGCTAGGTTGGGGCTCTGGGGAGACATGAGTGAAGAGAGGCTGAGAGAGAGACACAAGTGTAGCTGCAGGGATGGTTGCTCCATTGCTCCGTTTGTGCTAGAAAAGAAGGCAGAGATGGAAGTCACTGCGAGCTCAGGGGCGTATACACTCCAGTGTGTGTGTATGTGTGTGCGCGGTTTCAGTGTGTGTGATTGTGTGTGTGTGTCAGTCAGTCAGTCAGGGGAGGAAAGTATATTTGCCCTGTCATTGAAGCTCCCAGGCCAACCACTAGTGCAGCGTTCCATAGCAAATGACCCTGCGGGAAAGAGCTGCGTTTGGGATTTGTCCACGTGTGTTTTGTGTGTGTGTAAGCGCTTTTGCATTTTTTTTTTGTATTTGCATCTTTTTTTTTTTACAGGATATACTGTCGTAGCCGCTCTCCAAAAGCAATAACCGAAGCTAAAGTATGCAGTGTTTGTTTACTATGAAAGTGACCTGCCACTCAGGATTTCAATTATCATCCTCTCTGCCTGTGAACCCAGCGCTTACACACGGAACGCAAGAAAGACACAGAGAGAAATAACACCCTGCGTCCCCGCACTGATAACGTATAGCAAACTTCGGCTCAAGCCAAAGCAGATATGACTTAATCCAACTAGATGACAGCACCTTTAGGACATTTTGAAGTGTTCATGTAGAGTTGCCGTTGCTGTTATCATCTGTCATTGGAGATGTCATTGTTGTCTGAAGTAAAAACAAGCAGTGGAAAAAAAGTGGATTGGATGAAATTTTTGAATGCAGTGCTCAAAGTTCTGTGTGGTTCTTATCTAAGTGTATGCCAGACAGAACAGTGACCAATTTCTATAATTATAACTTTTATCATAACAGAAAAGATAAGTGCGTTGCTAAGTGCATACCAGTCACATTTTACCAGACATCTTTGAAACCTAAAATCAGTTGTTGCACTATGAGTTTTTATTTATCAATATTATGATTCTGTTTTTTTTATAATGTATAATGTAATTCTACTGCCAGTCTTGTCACATAGGATGTGGCACATACTGAATGTCAGTCTTTCCTGGAGGAGAGGCCCTGTCTTTGTTGATTTTAATGACATTTATAGCGCTTCTTTTTTCTTTTTTTTTCCTTTATTCTGAATTTTTTAAAATCAAAAACAAGGATCTTAGCATAGAGTTTCTCCACTTAGAGATCATCCCTGAGACATACAGAGATATACCTTTTAATGTGATTGAATTATAAAGTGTGTATTTCAGATTTAGTCTACTACATATTCCAAAATTAAAAGTAATTTTCCTTGACATGGTTTGTGAATACCAGCATTCTTCATTATTACCAGGGACTGAATGACTTCTTGCACTAGAAGTAGGCCACGTTTTCAATATATGTTAATGATGCCAATAAGCAGTTTAGCTATTAATTAAACGCATGCCTGCACGTGCGCACACGCACACACACACACACACACACACACACACACACACACACACACACACACACACACACTTGTTTTATGTCACTGACTAAGGGTCTGCTGCAAACAGATTGTTTTTCGGTGAGTTGTGTGGAACAGCAGAATTAATTTAATGATTAGTCATTTGTCACAGTGGGGTCACGGGTTTGACCACTTGAGCGTACAAATGTTCTATAAAGTAAGCGATTAGTGAGAAACAAAGCCTCTCATCACTCGGTCAGACAAATGCTTAAAATGGATCAAATGATCGCAGATGGGTAAGCAGCCAAGCAAACACAATGCAGCATTAGTATCATGACTTATAAACATCCCTCACCTTCCAACCGGCTGTAAGTAATTCACTTGAAGTGCAGTGAGTAATTCATATGAAATCCACTAGTATCCATCACTGACTGGATCTCACATTGCTATCCAGCACACTTGAATAATGCAATGTATAGCATTGTAACGAGCGAGGCCAGGGATCACACTGGCATCCCAGCAACACGGAATATATAATGTTACATAAAGAATGTACAATATTCACACTGTACGGCTTGAATGTTTTTACAGCTATGGAGTCAAAGCTCAAACAGGTATTCTCAATGAATAACATGTTTTTGTAATAAAATCAGCCTAGGCTTGTAAACAGACATATTGCTATAGATATGGTGTTTGCTTACTAGTTTACAGAGCCAAGGCTGTGTATTAACACTGGGTTTTCTTTTCAGTGCACAGACAGTATGGACAGGTAGTGGATGGTTAGGAGAAATTCACTGATTTTGACAAAAAGTGAAATGACAGTGTCTTTTGTTCACCCAAGTGGATTGTTCCGTATGTGTGACATACCATAGGTTTGAAATGTGCAAAAAGTGCTACTAATGTATTGGTAGTTTATATTAAATTAACAAGGTTTTACTGTCATGAGAGCCAGGTGTTATCTTCAAAGCTGCGAGAACTACTGGCGCGGTGAAATGCCAAACCATCTTCTATAAGCTATGAAAAGCATACACTCTGACAAGGAGATGAGTTTATACTTGCACAGCCACTATTCATGCTCTCAGAGGAGCTAAATGATGTTATTGCCAATCACCATAGTTATGAATTGTCGGATGGTGCCAGAAAAAGAGCGAGTGTTGTTTTTATTTTTCCATCACTGCAAGACACTAGAAATATAAAAGCACCAATGAAATGCTGTATTTAACAGCCTTAGACAATCAAATGCAGCCCTCAGGTACAAACACTCAATCTAATTAGAGAGTGAATGATACATTGCAGTTTGCTGAATTGCCAGCATTGTTGTGTATCACGCCAGCAGGCATAGGAACAGCGGAGGGACCGTGACCAGATGGATTGTCATCTCAAGAGGAAGCCATTGGTCCCTGCTAGCATCAGTGACACCTGTAACTTAGGCGCTGAAACAAAAAGGTCAGCAGCATTCATCCATACTGCTCCTGCTCTCTGTGGAAACCATGTGGGATGAGCTTGAAAACAATAACACGGACTGATAACTTCCCCGAGGCAGATTTTGGAGTTGTCACTCCCTTTGGGTCTTAGAATTACAGCATTCTCTATAGTCAGTGACTGACATGCTGCGCTGGCTAATATTGAGCATCAAGGGCACAGTGTCAGCCTGTTTATATAGTCTAGTTAAAGATGGTATGAAATGACCGTTACATGAAGAATGTAAAGTCATTCTGCTTTTCTTAAAAATATGTAGGGGAGAACGGGGTAATCTGAGCCACTTTTTACATTTGCTCCCCTCTAAGGGAGCTAAAATGATATATCACTCAAATTTACACATTTCTCATTAATTCAGGATGTTTCCTAGAAATGGGCATTAGCAGAATTTTTTCAAGACAAAGGGCAGTGAAAATATGATTGTTTTAAAAAAAGTTGTCATGTGGCTCACTTTACCCCAGCTGTGGGGTAAACTGATCCACTTACCTTTTCCACTCTGAAACTACCATAACAACACATATTGTAACAGTAAGAATCCTGAAAGCTAGCCACACATTCCAGAACTAATGTCGGACTAGTAAAAGAATGATGGGGTTTGGTCAATTAAGCAAAGCACATTTTCTAAACACTTGAAAGTAACTCTGAACAAAATCAAATACAACATATTATAATTCAAAAGGTTTTAATAAGATTCAAATGGAAGATAGAACCAGTTAGATTAGAACACAGTCTGGATTAGAACACAGGACCCTTAGAGCAAGCTAGTGTCTGGGGGTCAAAGCATAGGAAAATCAGAACCAGCGAGAACAGCCTAGGACACACAGGAGAAGACCCAACTGAATTATAACATCAGTCATACTCTACAACTAGGCCTACTCTACATTCCAGCCCTGAAGGTTACAGGGAAAGATGAGAAGGTGCTCTTTCTGTGTGGTTGCCCCAGGTCGTCTTCCTGGTGTATTTCCTTGGCATGATGGCTTTTCTACAATGTGTATGACATTAAAATAAAACATATGTTATGTAATATTACATTGAAATATGTTTAAGACTAAACTTAACTTGTGCCTCATGGTGTGGGAAAGTGAGACAGTGGCTCACTTTCCCCCACAGCATTTGGCTCACTTTCCCCCACCACCACAATTTGAGAAAAAACTACCTCTCTTAGCATTTCAGGCTAATCTTCAGTTATCAGCATCTCATGGTTTCATATGTTGGTAGTTCATCAACACGTATGATAGAAGTGTTTCTACGTGAATACATTTGCTTTGGCACAACAGTTGATTAAGTTGACAGCAAGAACATTTACTTTTACATGCAAAATACCTATTTTGGTGAAAAAAACATGCTTACCACAGCACCATGAGGTCCTCTCTTTCAGGGCCATGGGGAAATGAGAGGGGCTTGACAACATATATCTCACATGACCACAAATGTTTTCCATTGCCTAGATACAGGGGGTGGCTCACATTACCCGATGCCTCAGATTCCCCCGTTCTCCCCTATATATTTTTTTTACCATTGCTGTAAAACTCAGCTCTGTTGCTCATATACACAAGTGACGTGTCAGCAATTCATAACTGCCGTTTATTGGGCACAGCAGAAAGCCACATAAAGACTGACTCATTACAGATGGCCTCTAATGTTGCTCTCAGGCGTCATGTTCTATTAAATCAACGCATCAGGTCACGGACCTTTGTCAAATACAAAGATTTGGTGCCCACATTTTTTAACTTCATTCTTTGGTGAACATAGTGTTGGGCTTAGGTAGCTCAACTGCCTTGGTCAAATAAAAGGCTATGTGAGCAGCTGGGCAGCCCACTAGTGATCATTCAGGCAGCTGGAGTTGGCAAATCAGCTGCTACAGCACATTGAGCCGGGCTAGTTGTCAATCTGTGCTGGTTTCTCTGCCCTCTGGTCAAACCGTTCAGCTAGCAGAGTGGAAATATAGAATCTGACAGCTCACATTACACAGGACAGAGGAGGCACCGTACAGCTTTACCATTAAGGGGAGAATGAGAGGCAGGGGGAGACAGAGAGAGAAAAGTGACTGTGTGAGCCCAGCAGTGCACCATTTAACTTGACTCCCCACTGTGATAACCTACGAAGGCATGAGAGCAAATAACACACGCTTTGCAATAAAATGTGCAAACTCTGATTTCCGATTTTAAAATCTGTATTATTAAGAAATTATTAGTAAGTGGATAACTATAGTTGCAAGTCTAATCTTTGGGATAGTTTTGATTTGTTTTATAATCATTTTCATATGGCTCTTGTTAGGAAAATATTTCATGTTCTTTTAACCAGAGTTGAAGAAGGAAAAACAAGTAGAAGATTTATTTCAATGCTTAAAGGTTTATTATCTAAATTGAGTGAGCGGAAACATGTAGGCCTACATGGAGGTTACTGGTTCTCAAAAAGCGTCCCCAGTAAGACTGAAGATAAAATGGTGGGACAAAGTGTTATATGGATTTCTGATTGGCTGACTATGTGTTAGAGGCTGGCCGATGACGTCTTCTGCTTGCTGGTCTTCATAAGATACATTTCATGTTTTACACTACCCTGCTCATAAGAGAGGTGAAGGGAGGGTGCGGGGTCGTTGCTAGGCCGGTTGTCATGTGCAGGCATATCCCACACAAATAGTTCTCCCCTGACCTTGGGCAAAGTATCTACTGAAACTGCCTGCCTCTGTATATACAGTGTGTGTTGTTATGTGCACTTAAAAATGGTGAATGAATGTGAAGTTACTAAACATACAAAAGTTTTTAAGTTTAAAAAGCAGAAGAGTACAAAATTAAGATTTATTCTCACACTCTCTTTGCATCCAGTGGTTCTGTAAAAAAAAAATTCAAACGAGAATATAAGTTATTTTGGCAGTCTACTTTGGATCTGTTGTGTTTACTTGTCAATTACATTAAAATATTTTTTTTTTCTTTTTGTGAAATTTTGCATTATGAACATACTTTGAATGCGATAAAAACAATCTGAATCCCATTTTATAACTTACTTCAGATGTTACTGTATTTCAATTAGAATAGGATCATCATTGTACGGCAATATACAGTCATATGAAAAAGTTTGGGAACCCCTCTCAGCCGGCATTATAATTGACTCTGCTTTCACAAAAAAAAGATAAAAGTGGTATGTCTTTAATTTACCAGGAACAGCTAAGTACTGGGGTGTTTTCCAAACAAAGATTTTTTGAAAAGCAGTATTTGGTTGTATGAAATAAAATAAAATGTGAAAAACTGGCTGTGCAAAAATATAGGAACCCTTGTGGTTTTGTTGATTTTAATGCCTGTAACAGCATGTAAAACTGATTACTTTAAACACAAAGTTGGTTGTATTATGTTGTTAAGCCTTGAACCTCATAGAAATGTCTGTTTAATCATGAGAAAAGGTATTTAGGTACCTAAATGCAAGTTGCACTTCTCTTTGACTCTCTGCTGAAGTGAGACAGAATGGGATCATCAAAACAGCTCCCAAAATATCTGAAAAACAAAGATTGTTCATTGTCATGGTTTAGGGGAAGGCTACAAGAAGCTTTCCCAAAGGTTTCAATTGTCAATTTTGACTGTAGGGAACGTTGTCAGGAAATGGAAGGACACAGGCATAGTGGCAGTTAAACCAAGGCATGGCAGACCAAGAAAAAAACAGGAGCGGCATAGGTGGAGGATTGTGAGAATGGTTGCACACAATCCACAGATCACCTCCAAAGGCCTGCAAGAACATCTGGCTGCAGATTGTGTATCTGTACATCGTTCAACCATTCAGCGCAATTTGCACCAAAACATCTGCTTTTTATAAAGACCAAATAACTTAATTTTTGTCTCATCAGTCCAAAGCATTTTCTTCCAATATGAATCTGGCTTGTCTAAATGAGCTTTTGCATACTCCATGCAACTGTATCTGTGGCGTGGGCGCAGAAAGGGCTTCCTTCTCATCACCCGGCCATACAGTGCAAATTGCACTGAATTGTAGAACCATGTACAGATACACAATCTGCAGCCATATGTTCTTGCAGGTCTTTGGATGTGATCTGTGGGTTGTGTGCAACCATTCTCACAATCCGCCGCATATGCCGCTCTTGTACTTTTCTTGGTCTGCTAGACCTGGGTTTAACTGCAACTGTGCCTGTGTCCTTCCATTCCCTGACAACGTTCCTTACAGTAGAAATTGACAATTGAAACCTTTGGGAAAGCTTCTTGTAGCCTTCCCCTAAACCATGACAATGAATAATCTTTGTTTTTAAGATCTTTTGGGAGCTGTTTTGATGATCCCATTCTGTCTCACTTCTGCAGAGAGTCAAAGAGAAGTGGAACTTGCATTTAGGCACCTAAAATACCTTTTCTCATGATTAAACAGACCTTTATATGAGGTTCAAGGCTTAACAACATAATCCAACCAATTTTGTGTTGAAAGTCCTCAGTTTTACATGCTGTTACAGGCATTAAAATCAGCAAGACCACAAGGGTTCCTATATTTTTGCACAGCCAGTTTTTCACATTTTATTTAATTTCATACAACCAAAAAACTTTTCAAAACATCTTTGTTTGGAAAACATCCCAGTACTTAGCTGTTCCTGGTAAATTAAAGACATACCACTTTTATCTTTTTTGTGTGAAAGCAGAGTCAATTATAATGCCGGCTGACAGGGGTTCCCAAACTTTTTCATATGATTGTATATATAGTTAGAATGAGCTTTCTTAGTTGGGACTCCATGTATAGTTCCCAACCTTGCCCAATGTTTTACTCAACCCCTGTGATGTGTGTCTTTCCTGTTTCCACTCTCACTGTGTACATGTATTATGTTCATACCGCAGTGCACCAATGTCAAAATCCAAGTTGTCTTATGAATAGGTTTGTCTATGCACCAGTTTGAAAGAAAATACTGCATAACACAATGCCGAAAAACTATTGTTGAAATGAAAAGGTGCATCACCTTCACATACTTTAATGTGAAAGAAAAAATCTCTAAAGACACCGCATAGGATTAGTAGTGAAGACAGCCACTGACTGTTTAGACTGAGCCGTGTGTGTGTGTGTGTGTGTGTGTGTGTGTGTGTGTGTGTGTGTGTGTGTGTGTGAGTGTGTGAGAGAGAGAGTTTGTCCCTGTCGAATGCAGATGTGTTTTCATACCCAGGGTCACTTTGCCTTGGAGGTGATGTTTGTATATATTTTTTTTTTCAGGCTCACATTCTACTTAAGCTCTGAAGCAGTTTAACACAGAGCGGGGAATGTAGAGAGAAGCTTGACAGAGTCACTCAAATCCCCGTCTGCACCATATCGGGCGCACATTGAGGGAAGAATGAGGGCGAAAGATATTGCGAAAGGAAAGTGCTCTATAAGGCGGGAGTGAAAATGGGTAAAGAAATAGATCTGCAATGCGTTTCCATCTTGTATAAAACACAGTTAACTACTGACAAAGAGTTGTCTGGAAAACAGCAAATGCATTACTTGATCGCTGTCCAAATGCTATTGCACAGAAAGAGGATAATTATCAATTTTTTTTAGTACTTCCCAACTTTGAAAAAATTGAAAAATAATAAAACATCTGATAAGTAAAGTTGTGTCCAGATCCACTGGCAGACATATGTATTTCCATTTTATTTGCCTATCAATACTAATTGATAAGATTTATATACAGCTATTCAGGACACTGAGAAACACTTAAACTGATGAAAGAATTGTGAAATAAAGGGAGTGGGCCAACTTTACTCATTTGTTACTTTCTAATCACTCAGTTGTTCAGATGTGTTTGCCAGCAGCATTAATAAAGTAGCTTTATGAATGGTAATAAAAGCAGACCATGTAGACGAAGTGCTTCTAAAATGTTGCAGTGCCACCTGTTAATTCAACAAGACAGAATGCCAAAATGGCTTCCCCCAAACAAAATAAACATAAGGGATCTGTTAATTACTGCTACGGAAACGATAGTTACGTATGTAACTACGGTTCTATGAGTTCCGGATGACCGCCAGAGGCGGTGCTTATAGCACTGGATATTCCATTGCGCGCATGCGCAGGTCGAGATCTTTATACCAACAAAGTCACCTGTGACACCCGGGTGACTCCAGGAATGTCTATATATTCCGGAAGTCACCAGAGGTTCTGTTCCACTGGATCTTCTCGCGGTGTCTGAGAAGTCTGAGTGACAGAGAACTCTGGCGGTCATCCGGAACTCATAGAACCGTAGTTACATACGTAACTATCGTTCTATTTCGTTCCTACTGACCGCCAGAGGCGGTGCTTATAGCACTGGATGACTTATACCAAAACGGTCACGAAGAGTACTCATCAATTAAGGGCTTGCAGCCATCAACAAGACAGCTGTCATTCCACCGGATGAGGTGCAGCAACATTTACTCTGTAGAGCCGCGCAACGTACATGATGAAGACCATGTAGCCGTGGCGCAAATGTCCTGCCGTGAAATCCGCTTCAAGGCAGCCCATGATGTAGCCATACTCCTGGTAGAGTGGCACTCAACGGCCAAGGCATGGGGAGCCCCTGTGCTCTATATGCATACAAGACCACATCCACAAGTCAGTGGGAGTGTCTCTGTTTGGACAGGGCAGCCCCCTCCCTGCGGCTCCCATAGCAGACAAAAAGGTATTTGTCTTACGCAAGCTGGTTGTTGCCACAACCTATGCCCTAAGCGCCCGCACCGGGCACAGTGGGTCTGACATTCTTTCTGCAGCCCCTGGTGCCCAGGGGATTGAAAGCAGCCAACTCGATCGATTGGTTTACATGGTGGGGAGACAATCGTTTGGATAGGAAGGATGGAGTTGGCGAGAGCACCACTCCTGACCCTTCTACATGCCAGCGCAAGCACGCCTGGCTTACTGACAAGGCATGGAGTTCACCGACCGATTGCAGTCGCAATGGCAAGGAGGAATGCCGTCTTCATCGACAGCCGCGTCAGGTCTGCCTGACTCAGCGGCCCAAATGGGGGTAGTCCTAAGGCCCTCAGGACTACTTGTAAGTCCCATGATGGTGCCCTCAGGGGTCATGGTGGCTGAATGAAGCCTCTGGCCTGACTAGGTAGTGGGACCCTACCGTCTGGTTGTCCACCCCTGCATGTGCGGCCGATATCGCAGCCACATAGACGCACAGGGTGGAAGCAGCTGTCCTGCTGCCCAACACAGACTGCAGAAAGTGTAGTATCACTACCACTGACAAGTCCATGGGACTTCGCCATGTGCCATGCACCACTGTGAAAACAACTTCCACCTGTCTGCATAGCGCCATGTAGTGGCGAGTGCCCCTGAAGTTAAAACGGTATGGACCTCTGACTGGTCGCAATACGTCAACAGTGGGTCCTGGCTACCAGGAGCCCCACGCACAGCTGCAGGCGCCCCGAGTTCGGGTGCCACATGTGCCCGCCTACCTGAGACAGAAGGTCCTGTCTCCCTGGAAGGCACCAAGGCTCTCCTTGAGGAGTTTAGTAACGCTGGGATCCATGGCCTTCCTGGCCAATGTGGAGCCACCAAACGTAGGCTGTAACTGCAATGCTGGACCCCATCCAGTGTTGTCAGTAACAAAAGCTACACACATAGTGTGTGGCACGGCTCATCCACTGGCAAGCAATAAGTAAGCTATGCACGCAAGGCTTAGGTGAGAGCCCACGCTGGTGGGACACAGCTCAATACACAGTGAAAGCGACTTCTGACCCGAAGCCGCCCACTTGACGAGCAAATTAGTAGCCTATGCAACCGCTCTAGGCGACAATGCTACAATACTGTGGCGGTGGCTTGGCTCACCCCAAGCCACTCGCTGTCGATTAAATCAAAGTAAGCAACCGGTCTAGGCGAACTTAGCACCCGATCACAGTGCAACAATGCTAGAAAGACAATACATTCGAGCATACAATTAGCAACCGGGCTTAGTGAAAAACACACAAGCAACGGTGCGAAGGAAATGCACAAAGCAGGATGACTGGCCAAGCACTAGCCAGAGCATCCTGCCTTAGGGGACTGGTCCTCTCCATCTAGGAGAACCCAGGGGGACAGTGGGTCATCTCTTCGGAAGCAAAGAGATATGCCACTGCCCTGCCATACTTGTCCCAATCATGCCCACCACCTCCGGATGGAGTCTCCACCCCCGGGGGTGGCCCTTTCTATCGCTGTGTTCCGGACACCTGGAACTTGGACAGCTTGGATAATGATAATTAGAATATGCTGAGGTCAGCATACTTATCAGTCGAAGGAAGAGGCTGTACTCCAGCAGCCTCCATTGCATGGAGTGCTGTAGTAGCTGCTGAACGGTAGCTACGCGCTATGGAGAAAGGCAGGCTCGCATGGCCGCCGACTCGAGCACCAGCTGAGCTGTAATGGTGGCAGGGATGCTGCCGCACACTGTATAATATCCGCAGAGCCAGGGACGGCCCAAACGGAGGAACCCTGAACCGGTACACCCTGCCCAGAAATGCAAAGGGGAGGACCACCTGTGACATTGGGCAGTAGGGACTTGAAAGTAGCATCTTTCAGGGCTATGACACAACCCAGTCCGCCTGAGCGATAGACTGGAGGACCCCTGCAACACGCAGCATGGGGAAAGGAAGCATCGTGAGGCATTGATTCCGCCGTCTTAGTCCAGAACGGGGCGACCCCGCCCCACCTCCTGGTACCTGAACTTCGGTTGAGTAGAACCTACCGAGCATCGAGTAGCACCCCCAAGGACTCTGGGGGAGGGCGGAGGCTGGACGCCGACCTCCTGGCGCCTGAAATGCAGCTGTAGCGCAGTGTACGGCGCTGTACAGAATGTGCTGAGAAGCACTGGCCCCTTGATTGTCCACCTGAACGTGGTCGAAGCTATTGGCACGGGGTACCACAGAGGTTCCCGGCCTGGAATCAGGCAGAGGTACACGTCGCAGCGTGTAACTACTGTTTAGCCTGGTCAACCTGAACACTTCGCACCTGGCCTGAAGAGCAGCTGGCCGAACGCCTGGCCTGGGATCACTGGAAGAGAACGGAGGGTCTGTCGACACACCTCCGACTGGGACGACTGCGCCAGCCAACCCTGGCGGCGCGCCTAGCCCTTTCCCTTGTGAAGCGCCCTTGGGTACCTTGAAAGGCGCTATATAAATTCAAATTATTATTATTATTAGCTCCCTAAGTCGTAATGCAAACCAGATGCGTAACTCCTAGTAAGGAGGTCGCCTGAAATCCGGCACTGGGGCCGAGGGCAGCGCACATCGGCTCTCAGAGCCTCGTCTGGGGAGACAACCAGGGATGCTATAGCAGGCTCAATCGGAGCTAACCAGTCCGAGCCCTAACTATCAGCATTATGCATGGCTGCCAGAGCTCTGCTGTCACTAGTGTGATGGAAGAGAGCCCTTAAATCTGGCCAGCATCTACGGAGCTCAGCGGAATAAGGCTCAGAGGGAGGCACACAGAACGGAGGATTGAGGGCCTGCCGAAAGAAGGCATTCGTGGGTGCAGATGAAACCAGAGCTTCATCTAACCCCATACTTGCGAGACGGACACTGACCCTCTAGCGGAGCTGCCCACCTGTAAGAGGTTACAGGACCTGGTTGGAGGCTAGTAGAAGAGCCTCTACCTAGCAACCTAAGTGCCTGATACATGAAACTACAGTTCATGCATGCGTTATCTGACAGCGCTTCCCTCAGGTGCTCAACCCTGAGACCTGCAGGGCACTTGTCATGGCCATTCCCCACTGTATGGAGGCCATGAAGGCGTAAGCTGCCCACTGTCGAGCCAACTAAATATGCATCTGACTAAGGTATGCAACCGGGCTTCAGGCGAGAACAACCGAGCCGCGGCGCGACACCGCCAGAATAATACAGCGGCGGTGCAAGACTATAGCGCCCACTGGCGAGCAAACTACAGTAGCCTGCACAGACGACAACCGTGTGTACAGCTAAAATAACACAGTGAAGGCGACTCTTGGAAACCCAAGACGCTCCCTGGCGAGCAACCAACGTATGCAACCGGGCTTTAGGCGAGAGCAACCGAGCCTCGGTGCGACACCCATGGACATATAAGAAGGGCGATACCGTTAGAATAATACAGTGGCGGCGTACAACTACGCCCACTGGTGAGCAAGTTACAGTAACATGCTAGAATTTAGCCAAAAGTCGAGCCAGCTAAAATATGCATCCGACTAAGGCATGCAACCGGGCCTCAGGCGAGAGCAACCGAGCCACGGTGCGACACCGCTAGAATAGCACAATGGCAGTGTAACCCTGCCGCCCACTGGCGAGCAAGTTACAGTAGGCTAGGCAATCGAGCTCTAGGCGAGAGCACACCCAAGCAACGACGCGACCTGTCGAGCCAATTAAAATATGTAATCCGAATAAGGTATGCAACCGGGCTTCAAGCGAGAGCAACCGAACCACGGTGCGACACCGCTAGAATAACACAGTGGCGGTGTAAACTATGCCGCCCAATGGCGAGAAAGTTACAGTAGGCTAGGCAATCGAGCTTTACGAGAGCGCACCCACACAGTTCAATTGAATTCAGTTTACTTAAGAAGGGGACAGTGCAAATCGATAAACCACATGATCATACATGGGTTAAAAAATGCTAGAATAGCCAAATGCTATTCTCCATCTGCAGTCCCCCGGCAGTGTCAGCGGCTCTTGGTGACGGCAACGACGTTCACTGGTGAGCAAATTAAGTAGCCTATGCCACAAAGTACTGTGGCGGCGGCTTGGTACCCCAAGCCGCTCGCTGTCGATTAAATCAGAGTAGGCAACCGGTCGGGGCGACGTAGCACCCGATCAACAGTGCACAATGCTAGAAAGACAATACATTCGAGCATACAATTAGCAACCGGGCTAGCGAACACACAAGCAACGGTGCGAACGAAAGAATAACACGGCGACTGTGAACCCAGCCGCCGCCTGATCTAATCAAACTAGCCTATGCAGTCAGGCTAAGGCGTGAGCTACCGTGCAACACGGCTATAATAACACAGCGGCACAGACACGACACCCGTGCCGTGAAACTAAGCTGCCAACTGGCGACACACTACAGCAGCCTACACACGAGCAACAGTGTGACACGGCTAAATAACACGGTGAAGGCGATTTAGGAAACTAATTCGTTCACCGGCGAGCAATACAGCAGCATACAGTGTATAACAGCATACTAGTGTGTGGCACGGCTCACCCACTGGTACGAGCAAATTAAGTAGCCTATGCAACCGCTCTAGGCTACTCACAATGCTACAAAGTACTGTGGCGGCGGCTTGGTACCCCCAAGCCGCTCGCTGTCGATTAAATCAAAGTAAGCAACCGGTCGGGGCGAACGTAGCACCCGATCAACAGTGCAACAATGCTAGAAAGACAATACATTCGAGCATACAATTAGCCACCGGGCTTAGCGAAACACACAAGCAACGGTGCGAACGAAAGAATAACACGGCGACTGTGAACCCAGCCGCCGCCTGATCTAATCAAAGCAAGGTGGAAAGGTGATATTAGCTTCCGCGGTAGCCTCGGGCTACGCGTAGCCTTCACACTTTACTCACCCCTACCGGCCGCAGCCAAGTCGAACGAATTGCAAGTCGCAGCCCTTGGTGGTCGAAGTCAAATCGAAGCACCAACCCTTAGGTACGAGCTACTTGCGACAAGCTAATGGTATATTAGCACACAACAATGTGTGCGACCTGCTTCCGCGAGAATATAGAAGGAACAGAACCTCTGGTGACTTCCGGAATATATAGACATTCCTGGAGTCACCCGGGTGTCACAGGTGACTTTGTTGGTATAAAGATCTCGACCTGCGCATGCGCGCAATGGAATATCCAGTGCTATAAGCACCGCCTCTGGCGGTCAGTAGGAACGAAATAGAACAAAGAGGGCCTGTGTTGGTGAGTGTTTGTTTGTTTGAGAAATACAGAGAGAAATAATGAAACATATTTTTAAATAATAGGGTCATTTCAATACATTCACTCATGTCTAACTTTTTCAATTTCAACATGAATCAACAGCCAAAGCTATGCAGTTGATCCTAGGGGTCCATTGTGGTTCTGCAGCGTACAGCTCACAACTGCAGTGGCAAAGTGACAGGCAATGCCAGTGTTGTGACAAGCATGTCAAAATCTCATAGGCATGCATAAACATTCCGTTTCAAAAGAGATTATTTTGTTTTTGTCAAGACAGATGTGTGCATTCATTGCTCTGCGAGTATGTCTGTATGTGCAATTGGCTGTTTGTGTTGGCGTGTTTGTTGTGTGTGTGTGTGTGTGTGTGTGTGTGCGTATGTCTGTGTGTGTCTGCGTGAGTACGTGCGTGCGTGCGTGCGTGCATGCATGTGTGTGTGTGTGTGTGTGTGTGTGTGTGTGTGTGTGCATGGACCAAAAAAAGGATGAGTAGGCAGTGGGTGTTAGAGGTGAAGAATAATAGAACAAAAAGCGGGCTGTGCAGTAAGAGAAGAAAGCTTCTGGGATGAGAATGAGGATTGAGGAAAAAACTTAAAGCGTCTGCAGTTTCAATTATATGAATCATAAAAGATGCAGCTCATAAAATGTGAAAAGGTCTTTAAAAAGGCAGGGCGTTTTAAAGTCATCTTCAAGTGCTCTGTAACTATAGAAACTCAGAGAATCGGCTGTATTGATCAGAGAAGACTATACACTAATACATTAGTTTGCTAGTCTACAAGAGTAATCAGTTAATTGACTTTGTTTGCTGACCAAAGGATAAAGGATTGCGCCGAGAAGGATTTGATTCTGATGTCTTCAGTATTCATTTGGGTTCATCCTTTTTTTGTGTGAAAGCCTGTGGGGAACCAGACAAAATTATACTCGTATTCACCGGTGACAATATGTTTTTACTGTGAAGATTAATTAATCAGTGGAAAGAAGATTGTTGCTTTTTGTTTGTAAGCTTTTCATACAATTATTGGTTATCATAAAAATGTTCAGGCGTCTCTATTCTAAATCCAAAAAAGACATCCGTCTGAAAAAGTGACACTTATATAAGGTCATTAAACTACTCTCTCTCACACAGACTCTTGCACACCAAGGTTCGACGATAGGACCAACAATGCCAGACACACTTAAAAATCTTGTGTAAATTTACTATTACACTAAGTATTACTCTCTGAGCTTGAATAAAGTGTGTCCCTCCAGTATTGATTGAGTGAAGAGATTTCCCTATAGCCCAACAAATATTGGTGCTGTTGTGTGTGCAAGAACTATATATTTCTTCCTCTCATCAACAAGGCCCACAAACCCCAATGTGTCTGACTCTGATCCCCATTATCTCTGCACATTTGATTTGATCTCTATACTTCCTACTGTGAACCTTGCATATTCGTTGGCCAATATTCTGCAAACTATCTTGATCTATCTTATTGTGAGTTGGGTTCTTTTGGTGCAGTATCCTTGAAGATTCCACACAACCACAACAGTAGGGGAGGACATATGTGGCCGAAGAGAGCTTTGCATTTCCATAGGGGGATACTGATGCTTATGAGGCAGGGGACCAGAGCCGGACCAGGGGACATCTCTATCTGGGACAGGGCATCCATTTTATACAGCTAATACTTCTGCCGTAATGACTCTACGGGGAGGAAATTGACTTAATGAGTTAAGACCATGTTATTGTTGAGGACATAAAATGAGGGGGGGGGGGGGTGTTGGGAATGGGAGGGGATTGGAAAGAAAGATGGGGATAGTTGGTGTGCTCGTTAATAAGCCCACTGTAACAAATACAGGCCTGTCAGGGGAGCTGGGTGTGTTTGTGTGTGAGTGCCACACCTGGTAAAGCCAGTCCGGATTTAGTCCTTATTAAGCCAAAAGAGAGTTGGAAGTCAACTTCTGATCCAATGCGTTATGTGAGCTACACAACTTTAAACCCCTGCTAAAACAGTTAAGTTTAATTGTGAGCAACAATACAACATGTCATTGGGATGTAGCGCTTAAATTAGGTCACATAACTTGACTAAGGGTGTATTCACACATGCCGTGTTTAGTTCGGTTGAAACGAACTCAGATGCACTTCTGCCTTCGGTGCGCATCTTTCAGGCAGGTGTGAATACAGCAATCGCACTCGGGGGCGGACCAAACAAACGCTCCGAGACCCAGCTGAAGAGGTAGTCTCGGTGCGTTTCCAAACGCACTCTGCTGCAGTTCGTTTGTGGTGTGAATTTGTCCGGACTCGATCCGACCCAAATGCAGGAGGCACTGTGCCTTTTCTTTCCTTTCTTTTTTATTAAATAGCCGTCAGCTTCACATTATGGGAAAGTGCTGTTGTCGCCATTGTTAGGACGATAAGTTGTGGTTTGACCGGGAGCCCAGAACAATATAGTACATTTGATCGAGAGGACGCGTAAAAATGCTGAATGTGTTCAGCGATCAGATGAAGGAGAGGGGAGCATCTCCCGCACAGTGCCAACAGGTTCACACTGCGCTTTGCATGAAGTGTGTGTTTTTATTTTGCTTCCCATATAGGCCTACGGACCGTCAATAGGCTACTATCCCCGTGTCAGTTTGGAGCTGAACTGCGCCGACCCAGCTGATACACAGCTTAATCAGCTGAGTGTCAGCTTGAGCCTATTCTTCTCGCGTGTCTTTATTTATAGGTTAGATGTAGGCCCTTTTATTATTTTTAACCCCATATTATATCAATGATATATATTTCGCAGTTTTAACTTCGTGCTTCCTGTTTCTCTCCACCCCTGAATGTCTGTCCAATGAATGAATGACCTCAGATCACGTGTGGTTTTGCTTCGTAATGCTGGTTCACTTGCAAAAGGGGAAATATGAAAGTGGACCACACCAAACAAAAAAAATCAAACCTCTATTTGGTCTGGACCAAAGCAAGTGAACTAGCGGACTTTCCAAGTGTGAATACACCCTAAAAAATAAACAAAGGTCATTTTACAGGAATTGGAGAGTCTGCTCAACTCAAGCTGATCATGCTTTAATCATATAGTCCAAGCATGTTATGTGAACCAATTCTAATCAGTTCATTATACACCAAATATACTGTTAAGAGGTTTAACAAAAGGCCCCTGCAGAGTTCAACTCATTGTGAAAAGATGATTCACTGGTCAGGTTGTATGTGTAATCAACTTGTTTCAAGAATGTTCTAGTAGTGTCAGAATCTTTAAGACAGGAGATAGACCTCTACACCAGAATCAGGCAAATGTACTATCATTTCTAAAAAAGTTCAGTTTATCTGTAAAGTTTAAAGTTTATCGCAATGTTGATTTAAGTTTTCTGGCTTCTTTAAATAACAGCACACACACTTTTTTTGCACAACATTTAAACCAGTGTACTTTATAGCATATCTTACATCAGAGTTAGGAGAACTTCAGATTTGAAAAAAGACCAAAAACCAGCAGAGCATGAAACCAAAAAAGTGGATCATGAGCATCCTGCAAGCGAACACACCCGGTTGGTAAAAGCATTTTGCCGTGACCCTATCTAGCCCTATGTAATCACATCCCAAGCTGCCGGGCTGGAGCTCACTGCAAAGTTGATCGTCCCTGTGAGGGCTGTGTGTTTGTGTGACCGAATTAATGGCCTCAGTCACAGGACGGGGCGGGGGGTTAGTGAGCAATAAGATGGACGGCTGAGGCAGAACACTGCCACGGGCTGCAGAGAGAGAGAGAGAGAGATAGAGAGGAAGACTAGTGGGGGGCAGCTTTGATGGCTAATGCAATGAGCACAGCTGCTGTCAAATGAGGTGGGATGATACAGAGGAATCAGAAAAGTGACAGTGAAACACACGGCCAACATGGATAGATGATGGAAGGCCAAAGGGATGGACAACATTTTCTTAGATCTCAAGGAGACAATGATGACATCATTCAACCTGGACCCCGATTGGTTTGTTAATTTACTAGGGCTTAGTTATAATCTGGAAATTATTTGATCAACAAAACAATTAATCAATTAATCATTTTGTTGATAAAAAGTCAGAGAATATTGACAAAAATGTCCTCTAGTAGTCAAGAGTCCAAGGTGACATCATGAAAATCTGTATTATCCAGTAAAAAAAAAACTGAATTACTATTTTATGATTGCCTGTGATTTTTTATAATTCAAAAAACCACAACAAACAAAAACTAACAGTGATGTGGAAGCAGAACCAATATTTTTTTCAAGGAGGGACAAGGCAAAATGGATGGATTGATGAATGGATCAATGCCCTATCCCAAGCCAAACATTACTCACTGTGACCCTCGGGAGACTTGTGTCTAATTCCGGTCTGGCAGATGGCAACACGTTACCAATCTGATCTGAAAGTCAACTGCATCACGGCCTAGTATCAGCAGTACAATACTCCCCTAATGAAGTGGGTATTGCGGGTTACATTAAAGGGCCCTCTGCTGGGTGCCTTACCCCGACCAAGTAGATCTCTTTGGTATGCTTTTTTTCTGGAACTTCCTACTCATCAGGAAGATGAAAGCGAATAATCCGCTGTGGTAGTACTTTTTCAAATGATTTCAGAAGGATGGGGTTACTATCAAAGCCAGGGCCAGAAGGGGGGCGAAAACCCAGAGAAAAGCCTCAGCTTTTGATGCTAGATTCATAAATTAGCAGAGTGCTTGGCTGTGGATTTAACTGATTGTCTATGACTTTCTAATAAGTCGACTGGTTGCACACTGCCAATGACACAATATGTGAGTGTTTGCATTGTAGATTAATTTACAGTACTCAGTTTCAGGGTCTGAATCAACAGAAATGTATAGTTTTAGCAACTACAATTACTTTAATAAAATCACAAAAAGAAGGCTACACAGTGATGGGTGGTAAACAAGTGATGAAACATAGGCATTCAGTGTTAAGATAACGCAGGTTATCCAACACCTCAATCTTCAAATACTGTTTTTTACAATGTTTTGACAAAAGCCTAATACTGTAAAAAACTTGGTCTCTGTGATACACACATGTTTATGCTTAGTTTACTCAAGTGGTGGCATTGCCTCTCAATGAAAATATATAATTGTATGGCATGAATTATTAGACGCCATTTTTCACCTGGTAAAAAATAAAATAGACATCCTCAAGGAAAATCCTTCTTTATGACTTTGCCCATTACAATCTGAATGGGTTATTAGGTTCGAGTGCAGCCGGCATATCACTCTTCTTTATTGATAATGTGCCCTTTCTCAAGCAATTTAGGGTTGAATAACTTTATACCATCCGAGCTCTCTATCAAACTTCCATCCAGGAGAAGACGTGATGACTTTCACCTGTGTGGGCTAACCATTTGTAGCCTGGCACCGCCCGCCTACTACTTCCGCTCAATTTTAATTTCCCTTCAGTAGTCAGTCTGGGTGCGCGGTATATTCTTAGGTTTTCTCCGGACAGATTTCTGACGGTCCAATCAGCGAACAGAAGGAGTGGCTCAGAAGCCGGCGCATGACATGGTTGGTTGGCAGATCCAGAGTGGCACTGGGCAGATCCAATAGTTTTAAACTTCAACAGACACCCGCCTTCAAGTGAGTTAACGTTTGTCAATTGAGCGATTCCAGACCTTCTGTACAAATGAAATGAAGTACGATGGTCTGGTAGAACCAGGCTAAGCCATTTGTAGTTTATGCCTATTCTTTAGGTCTTCAGAAAGTGGAAAGCTTAAGCCTGCTCACAGTAATCTTATATGTGCAGAATTCTGCTTATTGAAAAATTGCTAAAAATTTAAATCCCTTTCTCCTGTTTGGCTTCCTATGTACCAGTGAATATGGCATTGTATAAGACTTTTTCACTTTTTTCATTGTTATTCTAATGTAATTCTTCTCTTGTGCAGTCATGGTTGAGTCAATATGGATTGGAGCTAAACAGACTGTGTGCAAATATAAAAGAGTCAGAGACAGGGCAGAACAAAGAGCCCCATGCAGAGGTTCAGAGTCATCCTCTCCCTCCCTGTATGCAATCACCTCTCCTGCCTGTCAAATACATCAAATCCACAAACACTTATTGTACACTTGAGTGACACAGACTCTTCCAAGCTGCATTTAATAGAATATTTGCATACCTACATACCTATTTGCTTCACCCTGTTCCCACCGACCAAGACAAAAATTAAAGAAAACTCTTTCCTGTGAGTGGTACATTTGTCCAACCAGGTGTTTGTTAAAAGTTCATGTTGCCAAAGCCAGTCATCCCTTGTGCGTTCTACTTGAAGGGATACTTGTCTCCATGAAAAGTCTGCAGAAGTACTCGCAATGTTCAAGACTGCAACTTTGACTGTAGCCCTGAGCTGAAGGGAATTGGCTTTCACACCAAAGCTTTTAGGTTTATCAAATCCGAAAGCAAGATTACAGGGAAAAATAGAAGGAAAAAGAGCCTCAAAGATGTTTGCATGTGGCAAAATGCATAACTGCAGGCACCAAAGACATCAATTTTCCCCTGTGAGGGTCTTGTTCTCAGACTACAGAGTGAGAATTGTTTTTTTTTCATCTAGCCTTTAATGAGCTCCAGGCTTTCAAAAATGGGATCCACAACAAATAAAAGAAATACAGGGGAAAAAATACCTATGTTCGAAAGGTAGGACACAATGTCATTCCATCTAATCTCAACAATACAACACTTGGTGAGTCACACAGGTGTCTGTAAAAAACTGTTCTGATGTTCCAGTACAATTATTGAGATTTTCTAATTTCTTTATGTAGATGTTTTTTATACATATGCCTGACAACTAAAGCAAATGTTAAGCAGCACAAGCTCCATCCATGGGGTAACGAGGGAAAGGCGTCACGATGGCACATACACAAACACACACACAAAAACAATAATTGTGAACAATGACTATCAGAGCACTCTGAGACATAATTTGAAAAGATGCCTTTGTACGTCAAGTGCAATAATTACTTCCAAATTACACACACACACACACACACACACACACACACACACACACACACACACACACACACACACACACACACACACACACACACACACCACGATTCCCGTGACGTCTGAATGATTTCCAACATTTTTCATATCCTGCTGGTTTGCATTCAGACATCCGGATTTTAAGCCTAATGTGCCGACTGAACATCCCTAATGTGGATTAGCTATGCATGGTGCTGTCTGCCAGGAATCCTCCCCTCCCTAATGTGAAATGACTGAAAGTGCTTCGATGTTTGTGTGTGCCAGTGTGTTTTTGCACTGCCTTGACATGATGCCCTGCACACTAAATAACCACAGCCTTACTTACTATTTTAACATTCGCACCCGGAGGGATTATACAGATATATTTAATACTGGTCTGACCTGGAAAACTACATTTAAAGAGGAGTCAACAGGTGTACTGTACTTACGTGTGCATGCACATGCCAGCAGTAAATGCCAGCAGTAAATGCCACCCGCTCCCAGACAGTTCTCATATACGCTGAACAAATTATTTTGCGTTTGTAAAAATTAGTAGAAGTCCCATCCGGCTCTTTCACCTTCAAAATCAAAGTCATGATCAAGCGACTTGGCACTTTGTTGAAGTGATAATGCTTGATGTTGGTGCTGAGCGTGCACTTGTGCTAATGAGTGAAAGTCAAGAAGTGAAGATTCTAACGATTTGCAAATGAGAACTGGTGATCCACATTAAACCTAGCGGTGATTTGTGAGTGCTAGGGTATTGATGCGATACAGTTTGTAGACGGGAGGAGACTATGTGTTGTTAGGCATTTTTGTGGACACACCATATGGATTTATATGCACAAATGTTTCGCTGAGCACTGACATAAATTTTGTTTTTTTGAATTATTTAATTAGAATTACCCTTAAATACCTGTGTATGACATATATACACTGCTTTAACATTGTTCACCTTCTGAATGAAAACTCCCCATTGAAAGTCCACAGTTAGATTAAACATTAAATCAACTTTAAAGGGATCTTCTGTTAATGATTAAATATTTTTGATCAGGGCCAAGTGCCAAATAAATATGCTGACTTGAATTGTAACAACAGCGGCAGGGCACACAATAGAGATAAATAAAGCACCTGATGAAAAACGCTAACTTTCTGAGTGCCAGTGTCAGCGCTTATCTATCGTTTCCCCAGAAAAAAAAAAAAATACTTGACCCTGAGCCAAAGCCTTCAGCTCCCAAACTACAAATGATTTCCTTCTTTCATCTTGATTGAATAGGTGTCTGACAGCAAACAGCGTGGTTGCAAAAAGTGACTGATACTGGTGACAAGGCTTTGATGGCGGCATCGCGTAACAAAACAATCGTTTTGTTTGTCTGTACGTCTCTGTTTCAGTTTAAATGTTTAAACATCAAACTGAAGTCAAAGCCCCCGCTGCAGCCTTCAAGTTGCTCAGAAGTCTGCCTCACACAGGTTTAAAATTCTCACTTACAAAAAGCATCAAAAGTGTTCACATGTGCCACGCGTAGTGAGGCACAAACAGCCTCTGCAAATCACTGTGTTCTTTTTGTATGGTAACAAATATACTCGCCTAAATGATGTGTGCGAAAGCTTATCGTCTTATGTCTGGAGATTAAACAAGTTCCTGAGATTTAAAATCAACTATTTTTCCTTGATCATTTAAATAATGCATTAGATTTTTTGTTAGAATATTTTTGTAGCAAAAAAATGCATAAATATGAACTAATTAATCGAAAGTCCACTTTTGAATAAAAATTATGTAACACAAGATTAAAATTGCTATATGCAACACTTCAATCAATAAGCCCCTCACATTCATTTTGAGATAACAGCATAACTAAAAATAAATTAACAATACAATGATGGAACCGTTCTTCAAACACGACCAGAATGCCATGCTTTCAGAGTTTTTGCAGCAGCAGCATTGAATGTTGAGAGACATATTTTGAAGAGAACTGTTCAATGTCACAGTCAAGGGGGTTACCTTTGAAGAAGCAGTCCTTGCTGTGCACCACGTAGATGCGCCTCCGCTCCAGGCAGGCGGTGCGGTAAACCTCGCAGTGGTTCTCGTAGAACCGGCCGTCGGAGCCGCACACCGGCACGAAGGAGGGCCGGCATTTCTCCTGACACACGCACTCTGCCCGGCCCGTCTCTGCCATCAGCACACACTGTCTGCCCCGGCCACAGTAGGTCCTCCGACAGGGGTCTCCATCTGGGTCAGAGTGGGCTGGGGGAGAGAACACAAAGAGGTTTATTCAAGGAGGCAAGAAATGAAATGGAAGAAAGAAAAAGAACATTTATTTGTCCACAGTTTTACTTTTGTGCTAAGAATGTATCTCTCTCTCTCTCTCTCTCTCTCTCTCTCTCTCTCTCTCTCTCTCTCTCTTCATGAGCCAGGTAGGAGATAGACATCAGCGGCATTTGCATAATGCATGAATACATTCCACTGTCTGTATTGCATCATTGTTGATTTATATCAAGCATATTTCCCCTATTTGATAACTGCAGTATATTTTTACATTTACTGTACCCGATTAAAACAAATACTGGATGACATATGCGAGTACAATAAAGCAAAAGCAAAGAGTTCTTATATGTCTGTCTGGGACTGTCAGTCTATCCATCTAATTAAAACCCTGTATACAACACCAGGTGTGCAGGATGCTTCAGGAATAGAAAAAGTGTAAACCTCCAGACGAACACCTTCAATCCAACAATAACAATGAGTTATAAGACGACGCTAACAAGGAGACACTTTTTTTTTCAAAAACAATATGAAGTCATAGAAATCAAACAGCCAGGTGTCCTAATTAACAACTCAGCACCCATTCTCACAAACATGTCAACCCAATTATATGCAAGCTGAGCGTGAAGGTACACTCAAAGCACACACAAGTAGAGCTACTTTTTTTTAGACTGTACTCTAGCCCTGGACAACGCACATGTGTGCGAACACACACACACAGCAAACACAGCAAACACACAGGCACTAATGCACACGCAAGCATTCCCATCATCACCACTCGCTGCATAGGACACTCTGCTGGCTAATCTATTTGCACTTTAAGCAAGTCAAAAAGCTGCTGATCCAGCCAGACGCTCCACCTTGGATTGATCTTTCCTGATTTGCTGAGCTTGACCAGGGACCCCCGTCTCTTGTTGTGATCTGAGGGCTGGATTTATAGGCCCAAGTGCCTCGGGGGGTTATCGCACTAAAAGCTATGCTCAAGCAGGTACAAGCAGGCAAATTGGTTCCTCTCGAGCCCGTCTGGCAAATGCCAACGGAAATAACCTAGACATAAAAAATTGAAATGAAAACCTTTGTGGAGTTTACAGCATCGTATAAAAGTTAAATAAATATGAGCAAACAGGAACAACTTGTACATGGGGTGAATTCATTGTCAGAGTGGCAGCTCCAGTTCAGACTGTATTTGATTACGATTTAAGGTAGTATGCATATTAAAACATTTAATTTTCTCTAGACCTTTCATTAGACCCATACATTCACCCATTAAAGTCCTTATCCTTCTTAACCCCCTGAGCCCTCTAACAATGTGTATGCTGTCACAGAATACCTCATTTGTATAATAAAAATAAAAATAATAAAACATTGTATTACACTTTGAGGACTACAGGAATCAAAGGACATTAGCTTGGTGTTTATTCTTCATAATGTACAGTTCTGATATCAAACAAAAATAACTTACAGTTTTGTTATTAAAGCGAGCTTGGCCGCTGACTGACCCAGTAGAGTTTTAGCACAGTTTCTTCTTTTTTAAAATGTTGTTACCTTTGATGTTTACAGGCTCACTAATTTACCACAGAAACCAGAGTGAATAAAGAGGGTTAGACTGATGGCTGCAGCAATATGAGAAACAAATTGCTCTATGTGAATAAACTTGATTTCAAGGTAGAGGCAAAATGACACTATTAATGGTGAAAATTAAATCATTATTCAGCAAACTGCTAAACTAAGGAAGTAAGCACATACAACAGCCTCCTAAGTTACTGGACACCGTAAAGGCCATTTCACCAGTACAAGGGAATGAGTACCCATCCCAACGGGACTTTTAAGCCATTGTGTTGATGCTGTTTTATGGCTGAGTCAGGTTAAGATGCTGAGAAGGGGTCAGTTCCATTATCCCTCTTTGGGATAACGGCTAAAACCGCATTGGCTTAACTTAAAATAGCCCAGTACAGGCACTTATAATCAAACTGTTGAAAACAGAAATTTAATTTTCCTCGAGTATAATCATATCTCTACTCTCAGCATATTGAATAATAGAGGTAATGCGCTGTTATCGGAATACAAAAGTCCCTTAATTACATCAAGGAGTTTTCAGGGCCAATAGAAGGCACACACACACACACACACACACACACACACAAATATACTGGCACCCTCCTACTCACTTTGAGGTGTCAGTATGCAGGCAAGCATACACTCTTGTGATCAGTCAATACACAACATTTGTGCTTGTGAACATGTGCACATTGTCAAAAACAACTGCAGACAGTGCTTACAGAATGACCACCTATCAACTGGCCGATCAATGATTGACTGACAACCATATTACGAGTGTTTAAGTCATTTATCAAGCAAAAAAGCCAAACAGTTTCTGGATCAGGCTTCAGAAGCTACATTTCTGTCATTAAAGTGTCATATCGTTGTAAAATGGATATCTTTGGGTTTTTGAACTGTTAGTCGGACAAGACAAGAATTTTGAAGACAAATGAGCACTATTCACTACTAAAAAGATTTTACAGAAAAAAGTTTAATGCATTCAAAGAAAATAATCAAGAGACTAGTCAATCAATAGTTGCAGCCATACACTTGGGGGGAAAAAACACACAGCACAGGTATGTGTTGTCTAACTTGACTTGATAGCACTGTCTTCCACTTCATCAGGTGCCTATACCACGAGGGGGAGAGGAGGGGCGGGGAGAAGAAGTAAAGTGAAGACGGACTCAATTCCTTTTTATATAGTTTACTAATTGTTCTACATGTCTCGGCCAAACATCGGTGGGAAATGCAAAGTAGGCCCGGCTCCCCCGCGACCTTGCTGCTCATGTCAAGGTCAGGGGACGATTACAAGATGGTTTGTATTCTCTCAGCGTCGGAGATTAAACGCTTAGCATCAACCGTCCGACAGCCGTTATACCCGCTGGTGGTTGTTTCTCTTGTTTTTTCTCTCTCTCCCTCCCTCCCTGCCTTCTCTCCTTTCACTCCATCAGCCCAACTCGCCCTTTCACCATTCTGCTCAGAGAAAAGAGTACATGAACAGCCGCCCGCTCAAACAACGGAAAACAATAGCAGTGTGAAAGTTGCGTCGACAATGCGAAAACTAGTCTGACATTTAGCTAAGTCCTAGCGCTCGCTGTAAGCCCTTTGTCCGGCGTTCTCTTGGACCATGTTAGCTTCAGTTGTGGCATGGCTAAGAGGCTAAAAGTGTCATTTGGTAATCCGGGCCCGTCTAAACTGCGGGCGCAGTGCTCAGAAAACTCCTCTTACAAGATCAGACGCTCAGCTGTGCCAACAGAATGCCACGCTGGCCATCCGGTTTCCAGGCTATTCCTTTTATTCTTCATTGCATCCTCTGTTTTTTTCTCTCTTTTCTTTTTGCTGGACATGTGTAGACTCTACTCCGTCTTTGGTTGCTAAGCTCTGCTGGGCAACCAAAGGGAATTGACTGGGCATTGTCCACTATAATAATCAGATTTTGCAGGACATTTTTTGCCAGGAACACTGTTGACAATTGCACAGGGAAACATGAGGGGATTTTGTTTGTACCATTTCGCCTTTATCTTGCTGACACTTTTCGACACACAAAGATAACAATACCCCCCCCCCCTTTCATTTCCTTTTTATGCAAGTGTGAGTGGATGAAAGCATACTGTCAGCCTGACTGACTTGCTCTTCATTTGACGGGAGACGCTGCAATCTTGTCAGTCTAAAGCCCTCACTGTATCATTGTGTTGAGGCCATTGGTAATAGGAATTGAGAGGGAGGCATACAATCTGTTTGCAAGCTATTGGATATGCATTGTACACCACCGCTCGCATAAAGGACTCTGCGCACACACACACACACACACACACGCACACACGCACACACACACACGCACACACACACACACAGGCAGACAGGAAAAGAGAGAAATACTGTATGTGTCACTTCACTTTGGCAGCAAAGCAATAATGTCTAAACTCTCTCTCTATTGAGCAACTAACATAGGCCGAAATATATTAATACCTGAGGCTAGACTCTCAAGCTCTTTAAATCCCTTTAACATTTAAAAGCCGATTGCAACAAACTTTTATTTATTTTGTGTTTAATCCAGCTCATCAGAGGGGGAGCTTGTTGTTTTTAATACATTCTCCTCAGAGATAGAGAGAGACAGAAGGACACTGCCGAGCCGCTTACTAATTAGACTGGAAGAACATTTGCACTGCTGATGTGGAACTCTCTGCCTACAGCCCAACCATATTATAAACCTTCCTGATCCACCAAGAGCACAGAAAGCTCTAGTCCCAAACCCTTCAGGATAAAAATGTATGACATTTACAGAAACAAAGAGTGGCCATTATTTGCCAGAAGACAGCTTTTTGTAAGATGTAAGTTCAGCCCCCAAAAAGTGCCTTTGTGTCAACTTTTCATTTCACTCGTGGGATGATAGTTATAGTGTCCATGTGTATGAAGTACATGGGCTTATGTATATGTGTTTTTTTTCCCAGCGCAGGAAACAGCTTTTGTCACATCTGCTGAGCCTACAGATCCTTCTATTTGCTCTGAAGCAGCTGTAGATAATTAAATTCAGAGACGCGCCGTCAAACACTGTCTCCCCTGTGCCGCGCAGTCGGACAAAGCGCTTCTGACATGCACGCTGAGCCGGAATATCAATGGACAACAGCAGCCCTTGGTGGTAGGTGAAATATGCTGTGGCATACACAAAGATAAGGACAAACTCTGTCCATTTTGCTGCATTGTACCCAAACTGATTTTGAGCAAATCAAAATTGTAATACAAATAACCAAAGATAGAATGTATTGCAGATATATATTGTGAGCTGCATGTTTTGAGCTCTATTTTTGTATGACAAGAATTGATGATAGATCCAATCGAACAAAAAAATCCATCAAAGTCAACTGTCTGCAAGTTTTTTTTAGGGCAAAAACTATAAGGCGATTTCACATTCACCCACCACCACAAAAAACAAATATAATAATATAAAATTAAATAGATAAATTGATTGAAATATCTTTCGTGTTGGGGTTTTTAGTTTTTGTCATGAACCAAAACAACAAGGTGAAATGTTCACCTGAGGATGGCACTAGAGAAACAGTGATGTGATCGTGGAAGTTATTATCTCTAAATGTGTTGCAATCAAACCAACTGTTGTCAAGACATTCCCCCCAAAACTATCTACAGTACCTGATGGTGGCGCTAGAGGAAGACTCAGTGTAGCACCACATTATTTAGGATTCATCATCTGACATTTGAGATATTTTGGTCCAGAGTAAAAGTAGGACCCAACACCAAATGACCCAACCAGACAGTAGACCTGACTTTGAAACATTCCGTCTCTTTCTGACTCACCCTGGACACGGAAGACAACTACAGCGACACCACTACATTAGATAACTGTGGAAGATAATTACATTTAATATAAAGTAAGAGCCATTTTTCTCCATTAAGTGCCGCAAATTACCAATTAGCCCCATGACCTCTTTATTAATGGCAGGTTAGCCAGTACCTTGGTGTTCACTGCATTGAGAGGATGAGCTCTGAAGCCATTTCAGTCAGCCAACTCGCGTAGGTCTTTAAATGATAAATGCATGGTGATAATGTACTGTAATGACTACCATAAAGGCTCTGACATACTCAGCCCCAACAGCAAAAATAAGCCTTTACGCATACAGACATGTACACACAAGATGATTGCTTACAATTTGCAACAACAACGTGCTAGCCGTGATGACACACACACCATTTGAACTTTTCCAGTCAACAGTATACAGCCCAATATCACCTTAATTAACTTGCTTCAAATTACTGTCACATAGAAGTAGTAGCTCAAAGTTATCTAGGAGTTTTACTGATCATGCCAAATCCATTGATTTTTGACCTTTCTATTATTTTCGCACAGGAAAATGATTGATGATCACTGACCTTCACTCATTTCTGAGGCGACACAGCTAATGATCAAAGGAAGCAGTCATAGCTGATTAGATACACCTGTCAGGTCCCATATTAACACATGGGGACTCTGTTTTCCTTCTCGTGTCTTGATGTTTCTCTTGCCCTTGCCCCGCCCCTCCCAGATTATTGATTAAGAAGGATGCAAATGGTGGAAGCAATCAAGCAAAAGGAAGTGCTGGTCCCAGCTGCCATTTATGAGGTCCTACTGTGTGTTTGAACACATGTAATGTGGTTACTTCCTCGATAATGAGGCGAGCGGAGGGAAGGAATTTACTTTGCATCGACATTGCTCCTGCATGACAAGGCACCCCGCCGGCAGACGCTCGGTAATTTATTTCTTCAGCAGTGTACAACTCATTTGCTCATGTGTGTCTGTTTAATTTAAAGACACCGCTGAGTTAAGATTTAAAAAGTAGTTAGATACATCTGTTTAAGTGAGGTATAGGCCGGTCAGCTAGAATATAAAGGAAAACAATGATGTGAGTATTATAAGGCACCAAGAAAATGGGAAGTAAATTAAAGGCGGAGTCAGCGATTCTGAAGGAAGCTTACTGTCAAAGTCACGTTTTGTCAAACTCAGTAAATATCTCCTCATGACCGGCCACCTGTCCATATTGTGTGTGCCATGAAAAAAATCAAGTTTTAATACACAGCCTAGGCTATGGGTATGTTGCAAGCTACGGTGGGCCTTTTTGTTTATATACCCCTTAAAACGAGGCTGTGGATTAACACCACAAACATTCAGTGCACACACAGTACAGATAGGTACAGGTACAAGACCGTCAAAGTGATTTTGGCAACAAGCGTTCTCCAGAACTGCTGACTCCACCTTTACTTGAGGAAAAAGGCAAAGATAATAGACAGAGAGGGACCAAAGCAGGATTGAGAGAGGTGAAAGACAGAAAAATAAAAATAAAAACCAAAAAATGTGTGAACAGAAATCCCATTTGCACTTAATATGGAATTTCTTCGAGAGATGGACAAAGATTCCCTTCGAGACACGATGTAATGGTGCAAGGCAAAGAGAAAGGCTGACTGGGCCTCCACAGAGCGGGGATATTGGGCCTGGGCCTCACACTAAATGTCAGTGGGCCCATCTGGGCTGGTGCAGCTGATAGGCCTGTATTGATCTTCTGATCCCTGAGTATCTGTGAGGCTCAGCTCCCTTGAAAGGGAGACCTGGGAGAGCCGGCCTGCTGCTGTTATCTGGGGGCTCCCACATGATCCACCACAAACCAGATAGATGGGGATTTCTTTAGGGGGTTTATGGGTAATGTTTCTGTTTGTGATTGGCAAGAAGCTAAGTCACAATGCAGGGTAGGCTCAGAAGAGAAAACATGTGCTTCTGCAATGATTCAAGCTGGCCATGAAATATGCCCTATTTTATACACATTTTCACTTTTTTGTTTCTATCCACCAAGAAGTGTTCAGGTTCGGCAAAAAACACATAAATCCAAGAACTTGCTGAAAAGAATGTAGAAAAAAATAGTTTTTTGTGAACTACAAGACTAGCACAGACAGATCAACTATTTTCATAAAATTAAGGAGGGGGAATTGTTTGGATGTTGTTATGATGCACAATGTTTGCTTTTGGGCAACTGGAGAGCATGACAGGGTACGAAAATGAAACTGAAATCAGAAATCAAACTTAATTTAAGGACGCATAAAGGCTAAAAGAGCTGGTGAATCATCTGGGAATACAACACTTTGACAACGAGGGGAAACTACTGTGGGACCAGAGTGATCTGGCATTAGCACTAGGCAGCAGTCAGTCACATGGTCACATTGGTTCAGGTATGACAGGTATTCGTTTCACACTGTGGGGTGCCCTACCCATGGGGACTCAACATGATCCTGAAAGGGGTGGCAGGGCAATCAATTGCAGTCAATGGGCCTTTCCCTATTAATTAAGTATAAGAATACAAGCTGGAAAACATTATTGTTTGGTATGACAATATGAATGCCCAGCTAAGCCTAAATCAAGGGTGCCCGCAAGATTGGCATTTGATCAATTACAATTATTTCAATTGTGACATCGGACCACATGGCCTACTACGTGGTCGGCATTCTACAGATTAGGTTATACATTTTTCAATATTAAAGTGACTTGAAAAACGTACATTTTACCTACTCACTAATTTCACTGACTGCTTATTTCATCCCATCATAACTTTTTTTGTATTCAGGACTTAACTAACTACATGCTATGCTAGTAGTATGATGCATGTTAGATTATGTTTTTGCATCCATATTCATAGATCCAAACATTTGTACAACAGTCACCCACACTCACACTGAATACAAACTAACCAGAGTGTCATGCTTTGTTCATTAAAACAACTGACAAGTATACACAAGTGTTAGTTGCACACCATCTGCTCCAATTCCAGAGGGATCAAAGTTCTAGTTTACTTTTCAGTGCCTTAAGTGGCTTTGTGTCGGTGTGTATACTAGGGTGTATGCTACGTGTTTACATGAAGTGCACTTAATAAAAAGGCACCTATAGCAGCCTGCCATTTATTTCTCAGACTCAGAGAAGCAGGTCCACATCGTCTGCTGTGTTATTTGTTGCAGTTTCACTGCTGCTGCAGCAGCTACAACTAAGGCTACAGCAATGCAGGGCCTGAGCATCCGTCCTATTCAGCTACCACACTCATATTTTCACATTAATGCCAGCAGGGCCGAGTATTTTTCGGCTATAGATTTCAGCAAAGTGAGTGTGTGTGTGTGTGTGTGTGTGTGTGTGTGTGTGTGTGTGTGTGTGTGTGTGTGTGTGTGTGTGTGTGTGTGTGTGTGTGTGTGTGTGTGTGTGTGTGTGTGTTGAGAGAGTGTGGGGAAAGGGGAATATAATCTCTCCTGGGGAAAAAAATACAATCCCTTCACATCCCTTCAATCTGTAGCATACAAATAGAAACTGTTTCAAACAGGGGGGGATCCCTCCTGTGTCCTATACACAAGTATTTGGAGCTATATGATATTCAAGAGATTAGTTAAATTTTCATCCAAGTTGTTTGTCTGCAAAAGTATTTATGGGTTTGGGACAAAGGAAATAAGCTGTGCTCCAGTCCGTGCAATTTTCTTTTGTTTTCTACTATAAAAAAAAACATTTCTTTTCAATACTGTAGCTGTAAAACCTTCCCATGTTATCGTCCCTCTGAGCTTGTCACTATTTCAACGACATCTAAATCCCTTGGACTTATCCTCAGCCTCATCTTGCTCTCACCTCGCACTATTTTCCTCTCTATTTATACACCTCTCCACAGAATAGAGTGTGTTTCTGCTGACACCAAACCTGCACCTCCCCTCACTGCAGGGCTGTGGGAGAACACAGACCAAGCGCCCCCAATGGCCTTGCTCCCACAGCCAGGATGACTAATGGCCCCCGCAGGGCGAGAGGCCACTGAGGTGAGGAGCGAAGGTGAGAGAGAGAGAGAAGATCAAGAAGCAACATCTCACCTTTTATAAAAGCTACCTCCTCTGTTAGGGGAAGGCTTCCGCTGCTTAATGCTCTGTTGTTCACACAGAAATGCTGTTGCGAATTAAATCCTCTGAGTCCATTTAGAGCGGCAAGGTATTGAGATAAGATAACATAAACCTGTATTGATCCCTAGTGGAGGAAGTTGCAGCAGCACAAGGACACACATAAGAGCAAATAAATAGAAGAGGAAGAGAAATAAAGGAATAACGTGGGGCGTATGAGAATAGAATAAAGGATAGAAGAATATAAACTTCAAATGACAGTGGTTTGTTTAACAGCAGCAGAATCAACAAGTCTACGTTACTGTAACAGTGCACATCAGACATTATAAGACATGATAGAATTTGGTACTTTACTATGATATCAAATATGGTGCAAAAAATAATATTGTTTAATATGGTAAATTAAGAAAGATAGTATGGAGTGCACTGCAGTCTCTCTCAACACTCAGCTTTTGCTTCTCCGCTCCCTCCCCCCCCCCCCCCCCCCCCTCCTGCAAACCCCACTCCGTTGTGATTGGTTACCTTCCTTCCGGAACACTTTCAGTGGCGCGATGGAAACATCCGCTTTTCGTGACGACAAGAATATCAGGAAATTCTGAAACGATTTGATCACGTGACTTCTCGACCGGCTGCCCTAGTGTTTAGTGCTCTGCAAAGACACCCCAGATGGTCAGCAGGGAATACGTCTTAATGCATGTACGTCATTATTTGATACGCTAGTATGGTTAAACATGACTATAAATCATTATAACAACGTTTATAGGTCATAAGATTCAAAAACTATAATAGGTCCTCTTTAAACAGGGCTGTGGCATATCCTGGCAGTGCAGCACACCAACATGCAATGACACACTTGCCATCACTGCCGAAGTGCAGGCTTGAACAGGAAACACTAACGTCAGCTGTTTTGATGCACACCATATGCCATAGATACTTTTACCCTTTATTTTATATCATCTGCATATATATCATTCTGCATCGGCTTGATCATTGGTACAGGACATCAAGAACCTCAGGATTTCCTGGGGACATGGGTCTGGGAGTTTTCACTGAAGGCATTCTCAAAGCTTCTATGGCAGAAAAAAGTAAACTAGATACATTTCACATCTATATTATGAAATAGATAGGAATCTGTGGTTAAAAAATACATCATGTTTGAGACCAAACCATTTTCATAAGATTAGTATAGTCAACGGGACTTCCATCTTGGAAGACACGGGAGATTTACACAAGATCCAAAAATGAGATGATCCGTGTTTTTATTTCAAAATCACTGGTCGTCCACCAGGTAATATTGGTCACATTTCTTTTCACTTCACCTCATCTCAAGCTTTGCACTCCGATAGGCTGTTTAAGGACTGGAGGAGATACTGTATGCTCGCTGAATTACTTTGTGCGAGATGAGTGAAGATATAGATAGCAGTGCATCCCCTATTGATTTTTGCCTTTGTGCTCGCAAGAGTGAACTATGAATATTATTTTAACTACACCTGCCAACTGCTTGCCACAATCGTATTAATTTATTCAAACATTTATCAATTTTTCTGCCAATATGTTTGCAGATCAAACTGAGCCTACCCTATTCAGGCGGTAATGGTATTGGATTGAAGTCCATATATTCTTGACATTATATAAACAAGTAGTATTGCACTTACCTTGCTAGTGTTTTGTTACAAATATATACTCCTTGATGTGACACAGAACACTAAATTCCCTGCAGCTTTACACACTGAAGGACCCTTAAGCAGAAACAGCTTTTTTAGCCTAATAAAAATCTCTATCCGCACTAAAAATGCCGTAACCTTCGATTTTGCAATCACACAATGTTTAAGCCCAAACACATTATAAAGAGCGTGGATCGTAAGGATTGTGTCGTGCATACACCAATACGCCTTGGTATATTTAACCGACTTTGCTTAAGTTACACAGATTGTTCTACATCTGTCTGCTCCGTATGCCTGTTTTAATGTTGAAGGAGAAGAAGAAGAAAAAAATCCAATTACATGAACGATGAGTCAGACCCAATACCACAAGGGGAGTTAATCAGACTAATCCCATTAAGCAGGCTGGAATTTGGCTCTCTTTAAACTGAGGTGAGGATGTTGCAGTGATGCAAAGAGAAAACAATGACTAATTTAAGAGGGAAGAAGTATAGGTAAAAAGTAACTTTCCATTGCCTTTTTACAAAGCCAAATATGGTGTGAGGATTTTATGAAATTCAGTTATGAAAGAGCTCACAGAGAGAGTGTTCCCTCGAAAATAAATAAAGAGATGTGAGATGTGTATTGAGGTTGTGAGATTCCAGAGTTGGTACACAGACTATTTCCATTGAGATAAATAAGAAAAAGAAAAAATAATGCATTGCCGACCGAGATGGAGAGATAGAGAGGGAGAAAGATGATGACAACTACAGGATGAAGCAGAGTGAGGTTTCAACTAGAAAAAATGAAAAATCCTTTTAAAAAGATTGCGGAAGGATGGCGAAAGATATGGAGGGCTGCATAGGTCTTTATGGACCACCACTAAGAAATATAAGATAAGGTTAAAAGAAATACAGTGCAGCCCACAGTGCTAAAAGCTAGAAGCCACACAGCTCTGTTTTAAGAAGCAGTGTTCGCCGAGCCTTTCAACACAGTGACCCGAGCGAGGGCACTATAGCACTGGCTCCTGCTAACATGGAGTTTGTTCTGGAACGACATCATCGCACTATGCAACCAAGAGTGTTCCCAGACTGGTAAACTGAGCCCAAATTATTAAGATGGAGGAATAACCGAAAAACAATTAGGCGTGGAAAATGATTAGACCGATGGTGGTGGCAGTCACCAGATCTCAAAAGCTCCCTATTGAACACCTATGGAAGATAAGCAATGTGTCAAATGTGGCCCAACATTTGACTTAGTACAATTGTTGATGTATGGTATTGAGGAATTGGCAAATTCCTGAACATATCGTACTTTAAGTCAGTATCTAAATAGCTTGGACTGAGACCACATTTCTCTTTTTTTGAGCTCTACTACTACTACAACACATACTACAGCGGTAGCATTACATGCTTAAACACAGTGGCGTTTCTATATTGGTGTATCTCAGCACAAATAACATAATAAAAAAAATCTGGCATTTGTGTAATTTTTGGCATTTTCAAGCTTTATTAGACAGTACATAGTTGAAATGGGGATATAGAGAGAGAGGGGGGATGCCCTGCAGTAAAGGTCCACGGGTCGGATTCGAACCCGCGACCACTGCAACGAAGGCCGGAGCTGATATGGTACGCACTCTATCCACTACGCCACCGGAGCATCTTTTCTGAACCATTATTAATGCTATTTAAGGTAAAGTCAATTTCACATGGTTGTGCACTCATCTATCTATCTAGTTATAGTTATGTTTATTTTTTTAAGATGGTGGCCTTTTGACTGATTCAGGAGCAGCAGAAACCCCAGCAGACACCTGATAGAGACAATGCTGAGCCAGACAGGTAAAGACGGAGCCATAAAAGGAACAGCCCAGAATTAGAAATACTGAATAATACATTCCCCCCCTTTCACTCTCTTATACAACTGACAGGTCTTATGTTTAAATGATGATTTGCCAAAAGTACCAAAGAAAATCAAACAGTGAGATAGATTTTTTTCTTCTTTAAATATTCAGAAAAATACAAAAACAAGAAAGAGTTAGGCACGCACCCATTAAAAAACACACCAGACACATAACGTGGACCAAAAGAAGGAGGCTAATGAATAAATGAAACAGAACAACTGCCATCTGAAATAGCTCTGACCGCGCTCTGCCCTGAGAGACACTCGGTGAGTGATCTCATCAGTGCCGCTGTCCACTCCGCTCAGAGCTCACCAGAGCCGGTTGCGGTGTTGACAGCAGGCTGTCATTTCTCCAGGAGTCAGGGGCAACAGATGGACAGGAGGTAGAAAGAGAGAGAGTAAAAGGAAAGAAAGTAAGGAGGTGAAGAGGAGATGGACAAGATAGAGGTCCAGGGGAAGAAGCAGGGAAGAAAAAGAAGAATAAAAAGAGGTAGAATAGGAGCCAAAGTGACCTCTTGACCTTGGGTTAGAGGTGGACTTGTGTGCCAGCAGTCGAATTTCATGGCGCTTGACTAGGGTTGTGTTTTTATTTTGTCTGTGTAGCTTTTCATTCCTCATTTTGTTTCTTTGCAAGTTATTTTTTTTTCATTAACACTGCTCCAGAATTTCTTTTTACAAATCTGATCGTCTATAATTGTCACTGATCCCTGTATGTATTTGCATGTAGATCTTAATTGAGATGCAGAATAAGTTATATAATGACATGTTTTGCCATTATAATTATATGCATAGAGGATCGTGGATCCTTTCCGGAGGTATACTCTCGAGTGTGTTCTAGTTAGCACCTTTTTATATGCACTTCAAACTGTCATTGTTTTATTTGTTGCATTTCATTTACACAGTTTTTCCTAACACCTTTACAGTACCTGTTTCAATCTCACACAAACTTATACAGTACGTATGCAAATTGATTTTACTTGCAAATTACGTGCGATACAGTGCTTCCTTTGAGGCACTTTAGATTTATTATATATTATACTTAACTTTTTCTTCTGAAGAAAACACCATGTTGAACTTGCAATGTTACAGAAAAAGAAGAAGAAAATAGAGTGCAAAGAGATGAAGATGACAGACAGGAACATGGGAGGCATGAGAGATGAGAGAGGAGGATGGAGGATGAAAAGAAGATGGAGCAAGGGAAATCAGACAGAGATAGATGGACACCAATCATCTGAGGGACCACCACTGAGCGGGCAGTGCGTGCATTTGCGTGGGTGTTTCGACCACTTTTCTTTCCGTGAACACGAGGCATAATGTGCTGACAGAAAGTTAAAGTGAGTGGGGACAAGAGAGTTTGAGAGCGGGAGAGAGGAAGAGGAAAGACAAAAGTTTGAAAAGATAGAGAGAGGTGAGGAGAGAGAGAGAGACAGGAGAGAGGTGGATCTGGCACAATGTGTTGAGGATTAGGGATTTAGGGGGCTTGTTGGAACAGCCAGTGTGTTTATATGAGGCCAGAAAATATGCTTCTCTTGCCTGGAGATGCAGGCATTCTCTGAATCCAAGTTGGATTTAGATATAGTTGTTAAATGGGGAGTGAGGCTATACAGTTAACATAAGCAGCAAAAATTCAGATGATTTGTAGTTGGTGGAAATGCCGATGGCATAGCTTTTGCTGACTTTAAACTCTGCACACCAGAGTGCGACCACCATAAAATGAAGCATTCAATAATTGTTTTGACGATTTATTTTGCCTTTCTTACGTTTCCCCATATTCAGCAAAGGAGGCACTATGTCAAAAACAACACAGGAGGCACTAAACAATTTCAGAATTTTAAAAAGAAAGTATGAGACACCATAGTCTTCACCAGTGCTTTGTTTTGCTTTGGACACAGAAATGAGGCTGAATGCGGTTCCTTTCAAAAACTTGGTGCTCGTGTGTGGTGAGTTCACAGAGGGGGCATGATGGGACCACTCAGCTTCAATCAGATCACAATCCATAATATATGTCTGTGTAAATATCTTATGAGGGAGAGCCATGGAGAAAATGACTCTTACTCTGGATAACACACACACACACATACACACAAAGAACCCACAAATGCAGACAGCAGAACCACAAAGAGCAGATGTCCCTCTCTGTCTTTCAAGGGGGAAAAAATGTGTAATACAGTGTTTGTATCTAATATTCATGCACTATCCTAATGGAGCTTTTGTATGAATGCTTTCTTGTTTTTGATGTTGTCTATGCGAAGTCAGAAAAGGAAAAAGAAAAAAAAAACAAGACTGCTTGTAAAAGACTTAAGGTAGCTTCTAAATGTGATTTTCATGTCAAAATGGAAAAAAAAACATAAATAACAAATGTTCCATGGATCTTACTTATATACAAGTGCTGGTATTAAAAAGTAAATATAGTTGCAACAAAGAAATAAAACATACTCGTGTGAACTCAGCAAACTGTGAAACACTTTTGATGGATGCTGGAAATGGGAGAAGACATGCATGTAAGCCCACAAAAAGGAACTGCCTGAATACTTGAGGTTTGCTAGTATTCTTAAGGTCCCATCAATAATACTGTATCTGCTGTTTGGAAGTTTGCATTAAAAACGTATTTTGTTGGAAAACCTGGGGAAATATTAGAAAAACCTTTCCTTGTGAAAATGATTAACTCAAATTGCTATAAACCCATCAGATAGTTTTGAAATGATGATGTACCTTTAGCATCCAGCATTAAGAGCAATTTAATATATTTTTGACACATTTTCAATTGATTTTTTTCTAATCTGCTTCAGGGTGATTTCATACTAGTTTTAACCGTTAACAGCCACAATGTTTTGAAGATTGTGCTTTTTCCCATAGAACACATTCATTTTATAATAAAAAACAAAATAATAAAGTTCAGTTAAATATGAATTAGTCAAAACACCAATTATTATAAAATTATTATTTAAAAAAAACTAGGAAACGTTAAGGTATGAATTCCCAATGAAATGCAACCATATAAACCCAAGAGGCCCAAACCCTGATAATTTGTCTTGTTGGAATAATGAAATAGTCAAAAGAGCAACTTTATTTGCCAGGAATTTATTGGATATAAAAGGGCAGGGGAAGGATTTTGTTGAGAGTTGATGGGCACAGTCATAAAGAACAGTTTCAACCTTTTGCACACCTTTGACAGACATATAGTTCCTGTTATGCTCATGTGGTTCTAATGGCAGAATCATTAATAAAGTTCCATATTCAAGTTGAAAATGAGGCTCACTCAATCATAATGAGTGTTATCAATAGTGAAGTACATTAGTTAACTTTGGACCTGAACAAACCACTGGCCCGCTGTGGTAGGAAATATATATGTTTTGCATGGACATGGTGGAAGTCAATATCTAGAAGGATTGTTAAAAAATTTTTGAACTGGAAATTGCATGCAGAATTTATCTCTTTGCCAATTAGACACAGCTGTCTAAATAAACTAATTGCCTCTCAACAGTAGGCAACACGATTTTAATTTGTTGTTCATATGCATAATTGAAAAGGGTACGGTTGGCACAGATTGTCAGGTGTGAGCAGTCTTCACTTCAATTACAAAATTAACTGATTGGCTTGACTTCATGTTTGCACATTTTATTCATCCATTATTTCCCCCTGCTCTGTTTGTTGTTCCCGTCTTCTCATTAAAGTCGTTTGTGCATTTTTCTGGAGCAAGCTCTCACTAAAATAAATATGTAAAAATGGCGACTAGAGAGACACGGGCGCACCCTCGCACTATGTCCACCTATTCACTTACAAGCCCATTACTTCAAAACATGGAAGTTTGGCTGCTCTGAGAGTCCATTCTGTACCGTCTGGGTGGTGATGATATTATGAATGCAGATGTAGCTTAAAGCCCTGCAAAAGCCCCACATGGGAGCACTAAAAGCAAACCCTGACCCTGTTGATCATCAATAATTCAGTATAAATAGGGGTTAGCGTAAGTGCAGAACCGAGCGACACATTTTTACAGCATGCCGAAGAGACGGCGGTCTCCACCCTCATAAAGTTTGAATAAGGCCCAAGCCACACTGTTAGCTGTCCACAAGGTTGAACATTAGCTCCATTACGTTTTGAAAAGAAGGGAGGCTGACGGGGGGACAATGATGGGGGAAGCGGTGGTGAGTCATCCACCATTTTGGGTGTTTTCTGAGCACCGCCTGGCAGGGAGAAAAGTGGAGCTGGACGCCACCATTGTGGGGATATGAGGCCATCAGTGGCTGAGTGGCCAACTGGACTGCTGGTAACACAGTCAGCCATGTCACCATGGAGCCAAACTGAAGACCCAGGAATAGAGGGAGGGTGTTAGGGACGGATGGGGCTAAGAATGATGGACGGATGAAAAGGCAAAAAAAAAGGACAAGGATGGGAGAAAACTAAATACCCAACAGAGAAGCCATTAACCCACACACACACTGACAGCAGTGGGCTAATACGCACTTGCCCGGTGCTTGACAATCATTTGGGGCAATATGTGGTTCAACAAGGGTTTGTTGACATGTCGGCAGGAGAAATAAACATAACATTATAGATCAAATATCACATTGTTATACCATGTTCAAAGAGTGGTAGAATTCCACATACTTATTATAACTCCAATATATGCAGTATCAAGTAGGATTATAAAACCATATGGCTGTAGTGCTACTTCAAGTATTATGATCATGCTTACAGAGCGTGTTAGCATGTTAATGAGCACTTCAACTGGGGACACATGCAATGGTTAGCTGAATATGATAAGAAAATGATTTATGTAACATATCATTTAATATTTTCAGCCACTGTCTGTCTGCATTTTTCATCTATGCAAACATGAATGACATTTATTTTAACAAAGCAAATTATATGAGCAAAATGGAGAAAAAAAAGTTGCTGATAGCGGATGAGAAAGTTTAAATTAAACTGGATTTAAGTTGACCTCTGCGATATTTGCATTAAGCAGGTGACTGAGATTTGCATTTTTATGGAGTTCCCATGGCCTTCTTTTGCCCTTAACTCTCTTTGAACAGGCAAGGCAGGAGATAGGGATGTTAATTATGGTCCACAATGGGAATGATCTCAATGGCTTCATTGCGCTATCCCAGAATGGTTTTAATTGAATTATGGACATGATGGAAGGAACCACTGTGGAGGGAAATGCTAACACAGTGCTCTCATATTATAACAACCAAATTACACCAATCAATTACACTAACAAAGTTAAAGGAAAAAAATTCCGAGCAATGCAATCATTACTGATTTCATGTAATGAATAAAACTGTTTTTATGGCAAGAGAAATATAATGAGGTCTCCATTCAAGGTCATGGGTGTTTTTGCGTCATAATACAGAGACTGGAGGTAGGTAAATGGAAAATGATTCAAGCAAAGTAAACTGCCCCAAATAATGCAGCTTTAACGGCATGGAAATGGTGAACAAATAATGATTAAAGAGAATGAGTTTTTTAGGAGCCAATCATTCAGCTTCTGACATCAGACCAGTAATATAGGAAACAACTTTATCTACAAAAAAAAATTATATTTCTCAATGTATTTAATCTTGTTTTTGTATATCAATAAACAACCAATTTACATTCATTGAAAGTGTTATACAAGTGACAGTTTACTTTTACTGCCAACTGCTGAGTGCTTTGAAAAGTAAATTGAAAAAATATGTAACACTTCGATCATATTAAAGTGATATACAGCGTCAAAACGTCTTAAAGGGGCACTGTGTAATATGACATCATCTAGAAAGTTCTAGAATGCAATGCTCCCCGGGTAACCCCACCCCTTTTGAATAATAACAGAAGCTACAGTGGCCTTCAAGGACAAGAACAATTCTAAATTCTAAACAATGCACCTGATGACATTCCAAAAACATGGATGCCTCCATAAGACTTGCCTGCTCAATGTACAAAATGTAATATTAATATAGTAATTCTCCGCTCAGGAGGATAATTCAGATTATTGGCAGAGGTGATTTTACACCAATGAGGACATATTTATGAATGAGGATATTGATTTTTGATAATAAATTACTTAAAATGTTACACAGTGCCCCTTTAAGTTAAAATTCTATTTTCTGACATATGCAATCCGATAACTGTTATTAATATTCATGAATGCAACTTTGTAGCCAGCAGGGCTTCAAAACTGACAGCCATGCACAGATCCACTTCCATGCTTCAATTTTATTCCATACTTCAGATGATGTCCGTGTCTATATTCTGCTTTAACTCAAATTTTAAAAAAGACCGAAGGGAGTATAGAAAAAACTATTTCCCCATCACTTTACTGTGTATGTACTGTATATAAAGCATATAGGGAAGTTATGCACATACCCACACACCATCATACATTTATGTATGTAAACAAGCATACAGTAAACAAAGCAAAACAGACATGCAGGAAAACAATGACACATATTAAGGCTACAAAACAAGACAGTTGCACACCATAGCTGTAGACACACACACATTAACTTATAGAAAATGCAGAAACACTGGGCCTCTGGCAGAGAGAGTGAGACAGGGGTCCCAGAGGACACCAGTGGGAGGAATACAGGGGTAAACAACACGATCATATGACACTTTTAATAATGTCCTTTTTGCTCTCCCCACCTCCGCCTACATATTTTTCTACTCATTCTCAATACAGACTATATGTCCCTTCGCTTCTAGTGCTTTTTTCTCTGTCTTTCAGCCTTTTTCATTGGCCCTTACCGAAAAAGACACCCCATCCTTACCACAGGAATACATTGAGAAATACTCACGTGTGCATAAACATTAATTAATCGTTTCCACTTTCTTAATCGTTAGTTGACAACACAAACAGCATGAGAGAGAGAGAGAGATAGCTCATGGTGTTGGAAAATGACTCAGAGCTTTTCAACAAAGTCAAAATTACACGACACTCAATTGGAGTCGGGGGGGGGGGGGTAAAATAATGATGGCTGTTAATTGATGTCGACAGTTGTATTCACTCTCTTGCAGGGAGTGAAACGAATTAAAACATTGTGGCACCTCAGGAATCGAATCCCAACAACCTCCCAGTCCCTACCCATCCACCTACCTTCTATCATATTTTATATTCTCTTTTTGGCTTTTTCCTCACGTGCCTGCATAGCAATAAGACACTAAAGTCCTTCATCACACTTCGGTACGGATACAGATGCAGACTTGCCTATTGGGAGTGGACACGTTTCTATACATAGTACAATCTGGAATCTGCATACGCATACAAATTCCACACATGTGCTCTAGAAAAAAAGAAAAAAAAAACTACGGCAATATCTTTGTTCAGCAAGATAGTATTTCATTACCAGGAATGTACCTTGGGCAAATCACTGACAAGATGTATTATCCCTTCAGCACCGAGGGTGTCTGGCATGTTTGAGATTAAACATTCGACCTCTAGTTATAGATCTTATAGTTGCATTGTATCTGCTTATAACAGAATTTCGAAGGTTAGCTGAATGTATTAAATATCATATAAATCTTATATTTAGCACATTGCAAGATTTTTTTAGACAACAAAGGGGCTGTCCAAGATTACAGCAGTGTATTGATGCCACTAGAGAAATAAAGAAAATCAGTATCAAAACGTTAACACACATGTGATAGAAGCTGATATTGTTTTGTCAAAATGAGAAATGTGGAAGATGAATATCTGTGTTGTTTGCCATGTTCTTTCCTGTTTCCATGCGAAACGCCAAGTGCAACTCCGTTTAAGACTTTTGAAGTGAGGGCCAACAGGCGGCTAGCTGTCACTCAAGAGACCGCGCCCCTAATTTTTCATACATTTTAACCTCCAATAGAATAAAAACTAGTCTGCTAGAAAAAATCCACCCCCTTCAGTGTTGTCATGGAGGGACACAATCCATAACCTTTCAGTTATGATGGCAATCACTGCATTAGGCCAACCTGCCATGGCTTTCATCAAAAGGGCCTACATATAGGAAGACAGACATATATGAGCCGGCCCCTAAGACTACAGACACACCCGCCATTTAAAATATCAATGAATGAGTGTGAGAAGTAAATTGTACTTTACAGCAATTCACATATCCACAGACTCACAGGCAAATCCATTGAGCATCTGCTCGCTCTCTCGAAATATTTATCTGTCTACTCAGCAAAGCTGCACACATATACGGTATGATGTACATCATTTGAATACAGAACTAATTTACACCATTGCAGAAAATTCATAAATTCATAGACGCTCAACATGCAAAACTTTCTTATCTCTTCAACATTATGAAAGCGTAGGTGAAGACACAATTTCATTACCTATAACTGCATCAGGACACCTACACATAAATCTTTCTCTGCAGTTTTATATTAACCTGCAAAGATGCACACACACAGGAACGTATTATTCGAATGTTCAATTACAAAATATGCGGTACATACACACACGCACACACACGCACACTTGTATTTTGTGATACAATGGCCCAGAGATCCATGACGAATAATTAAGTGACTCCCAGCACTTTTGCTCCTCATATTGACTAATCTAAAGACCATTAGCAACAGTGTACGCTTGACTTGTGTTATCTATTATGCCATATTCTGTTTCCTATTAAAAATTCCGGCTGTATTGTGATTGATGCGGAGGCGCCTCCATGCATGTACTGTATGTGTCCATGCAGGTTTGGTGTTAACAGGCGACGTGTTTGATTTCCGCCAGTCAAGGATCTCTCTCACAGAGGAAATTGCTTTGAAGTTGTGGTTAGCTCTCATCATTGGCACATTATGAAACCTCAAGGTTTGAGTTCCAGCCATAGGGAGGAAAACAATGGCTCTTCTCGCAGCAGGGAAACATTTATCCAGAGTAATTTTTTTTGGTTTATAATATTATCTGATATATTGTTGTTCTAGCTCAATTTTGCTCCTCAGTCTAAATTATAAATTCATATCTTCAAAGCATCACTGACTTCTTATAAAGCTGTTCCATCTCTTTCAGTGACGCCTTCTAAATTCAGCTGGATTGTGTGCCAAAGAGTTTTGAGTGCCAGAAAAGTGGTATACAGTGAGTGCAGCGTTGGTCTAGTCATTACTCCGCGGAAGATGCTATCAGACAAAAGCAGTTTCCAAAGAAAATTATGAGGTGTGAGGTTTCCAATCAGAAGAAATAAAATAAAAAAAGTACATTTGCTAAAGTAGTGCCAAATTGGCTACTATTTCAAAAAAGAAGCTCACACAAACTCTCTTTTTGACACAGCTCTTTGGTGCAAAGTTTTATTCCCCACTATCACAAAATATGTCTCTGTAGAAAGCTTCACCTTTGCTTTTCAAGCAATTTCATTGGAGAAGAGGTGGCATGGCAGGAGAAAAAAAAGTGTACGATAACAGCAGCAATTCTCAATAAGGTAAGTAGCCAACCAAATCCCACATGAGATGGCGTGCCGATACTCTTTTCCCTGATCCACAGAGCCACATGCTGCATGAAAGCCAATGGAGATGGATGGGGCTTGTCGGGTCCCTGAACAACATAGGATGCAGTCAACCACACAACTAGTGATAAAAGCCAACGTTATCACCATCCAGTCTTGTCCCCATGGGGTGGTGCTTCACAGTGCTGCTGACTTCCCTTACGCGGGCAACTTCAATCTGCTTTAAATACACCCCCCACCCCCTAAGAATCCACCACTCTTTACCAGCAATTTGGTCTTGAACGATGAAGATATGGGTAAAATGTCAGACTAAGGTCAGTTTGTCACTTTCAAAATGTCACATGCACTTTTCACTCGAACTATATCCAGAAAAGAATTATGCCGCAAATATGTCTCACATCATTTGACCAAGACTACTGTGCTACTGTTTATGCAGTTAAAAACTATCTATAGTATGTAACACATTGTTAAGCATGCAGCCCTTGAAAATCCGACCTTTATTATTTCATATGAAGAATGGCCCATAACATTTTTTTCTGTTTATCTATTGCAAGTTCTTTACCTTTTTCCATATGCAAAATGAATGTCACCTTGAAAATGAAGAGAATAGCGCACCATTCAGTGAATGGTGCGCTATTCTCTAAAATTGTAATACAGTTGGGGAACAAAGCATACTGTATGTGGATCTGCAAATGAGAGGACATTTTTGGTGTTGTATGTGAGATGAACTCTCAGGATTCAATGTGTTTATCAGAATACAGATGAGATAACAGGAAAAGTAGAGGATAAAGCACTGCTAAAAAGTATTCTTATTGTGCATACGCAGTCTAATTAGGTTTTGGGAGATATATGTGATTTCCACACCTTTCCATAAACACGTTACTGGAGTTGTTAAAGAACTGAAGGCATGCAGTAGCAGTACGCCTTAGGCTGGTACATGCCTATGTGATGCTCAAGGACACCTTTATAAGTGTTGACAACTAGCTTCTGCATAGTCTTTTTCACATTTAGTCAACATTTGAACCTATCTTTTCTTTCATATAATGATGTGAATCATATAAACTCAACCAAGATGGTTTATTCTGTTTTTGTTACTTTTTTTCCAGTAAAGGAAGTGACACCAGGTTTAAAAATACCATATCTATAAAAAATAGAACAATAATCTGTCAGATCAAAGGAAAGCACAGAGTACCAAACATAATCATTCTCTGGGCCTGAATAATAATATTTGGGTCAGTTATAGAGTGTTTTCTTTTTTCCTTTTGTGTGTTGTTAAACTATTTAACACTAGACAAGGGGCAGACAAGGTCAAGCAATAAACACTGGCTGCTTACATCCCGGCAGTATTGCCATTGGTAGGAACATCATTATGCACATGAATGCTTTTGTTGTAGGAAGATGCAGTGTCTAAATAGCTCTATATTTTTGATAATAATAATATAATAATATTGACTATTATAAAATGGAAAAACCATATTGTAACTTGTTTAGCAGCAATCCTATTAAGGGCAACAGAGCTAATGTCTCTGGTGCACTGACTTCAAATGCCAAGGCTGGTTTGGGGCCTTTGGGTGAAATCTTTCACATCACATCTCTCAGTACAGTATCTACTGACATAACCAATTAAAATGCACAGCACAGTGGGGAGTTTTGCTGTATCAAGCTGTAAGCCTCACAGGCCTAACCAATAGCTTTTAACTGTGGGTATTGGTTAATAAAACATCTCAATGTGTTATACAATTGCAGCAGTACTCTGGATGATCGTTTGTCTAAAGTGTGTGAAAAGTGAAAGGTCATCCAGTTGATCATCAGGTATCACACATCTGAGTCCAACATTTAAGTAAAGGAATACCACGTGCTGTGTAATTCATTACTTTTTTTTCTTTCACTCTTTCCCTGCTATACCATTTAGAACAAATGCATTCATAAATCATTTTAAATATGTATTTTTCTGATTTAAATGTTCCTTTTTCTCAGCAAGTATACCAACCGGAAAAAAAAAAATCAATGCTCAGTGAGGCTGGGGGCATACTTTGCAAGTAGAATTGGTGTGTCAAGTGTTCATTCCAAGTGTTTGTTTAAGCCAAGCCTTCTCCTCTCATTCTCCCGCCATGGTTAGCTGCGCACCTGATAATGAAACCCAGCAATAAGTAATGCTGTGTAAGCAGATAGAGAAGAGCTGGAAATACAAATAGGATCAGCAGTGGGATTGATTACAAATGGGAAGCGGGCCACTCACAGGCGCAAGTGAAGCCAAACATTGCCAACATTATTAGGGTAAATTATTGACCGAGTTAGAGACTGAGCTGGAAAAAAAAACCTTGATAGTGTGGGACACGGGACAAAAAAAGTTAGAATAGAAAATTATGATTGAATGAAGGCACACAGCAACGACTTAGACACTGTTAAACTACTACTACTGCTGCTACTTAAAATGTACAATATCAATCATTAGTTCAAAATCTACAAATTGCTTATTGAAAGTGTTATAATCTGGTCAATTTTGATTTAAGTAAGAATTATGTATATATTTTTAAAGAAAACGAGACCATGTTGGCCAGCAGCATACATGGTTTAAAATGGTGGTTCTTTCATTTTTGAATAAAAAAAGATAAATGTTTCACTCTTATATAGATACCTTAATAACAAGACCTACTAAATCACATGTAGTTCACACAATCTACTTCACATTTTGTCTTTTGACCCAAGCAGTTGGTGCCACTCTAAAATACAGTTCTCTTTGAAAAACACCCAATTTCTTCGGCCTCTAGGTCAATTGGCTGCACTGATACAAGTAAAAACAGCTCCAGCCGATTGTTTCCTCCAGGCATTTCAGGTGATCAAAGGTGAGCCAACAGAGCTGCATCACCACGAGAACACAGGCCATCACCATTATTGGACCCTCTATCATCAAGGTCTGACCGTCATCACAGGTGATCTATTATCTTCAATCAAGTCTCATGATTGCTGCTGATTAGGGGTGAAGCCGACCAATCAATTGTTCTCCCAAATCAAGGTAGCTAGATGGATTTGGCCTCCCTTGACCTTAAACATGTCCACCATCTTAACTCCAATAGAGGATACCACACACATATATTTTTCCCAGATAGGATGTTACAGAGAAACACGATAACAGCAGTCATATTTGTCCTTCAAGGCAGAATTGAGGAGAGCAGTTAGTCGTATGAGAGAGAGAGAGATAGTGGCATAATGAGTGAGGGAGAGAGACAGCGACGACTACAGCAATTAATGAAAACAAAGCCCCAATCCCCAGATGCCTTTGAATTGTCCACTCTCTTGATATGCACCTGCCTTGCTATGCCGTGCATACTCTCCCCAGCTGCCATCACGGCTATAAATATCACTTATCGCACTGACTAGAGAAAGAGAGAGAGAGAGAGAATAGAGGGGACCAAAAAATACTGGCCTAGGTATGATTGCTTGCCAAGACAAATGGCATCCATCAACTTTAGCTGAGCTCCATATTCATCTGTGATTGGAAACAGGGAGGGAGGAAGGGAGAGAGAAGATAGCAGGTTGGGCGCGGTCATTTCTACTCCGCAAGCTCCCAACCACTTTCTCTGATTCCATAGAAAAAACAAGTTTTCCACCATAAGTAAGTGCTGATTTTAATGTCACAATCACTTATGGCTGAGTCAAGTGCGAAGGCAACTTTCCACTCAACTCATGGAGCTCATACCGTTGATGTTTTTCTTAAACACGTCAAAAAGCATTTAAATAGCTGTGACAGATGTGGAATGAAAGAAACCCTGGCAGGGTGTTGATTCTAACACTCTCAGAAGTTAAATTAACATTGATGATTTTTGGTGTGTAGTAGAGCACTTGCTGTTCTGATCAATGCGAGTGATGAGTGCCAGAGGCATGGTGAGTGTGTGTGTGAGTGCATGTGCGCGAATGTGTGGGTGCATAGGCATATTTTGCACATGTTAATGTGGGCGAGGGAAGCTTTGGCCTTCAACACACACACACACACACACACACACACACACACACACACACACACACACACACGGAGGCAGCATGAGCTTGCTAGCACAAACACACAGCACGGGTTGTGAAGGTTTTTTTTTTTTTTCATTCAGTGCTGTGTGTGTCACTGTTCATTAACTGTAGCTATAGAGCAGTGCCTGGTCTACGGCTCATCTCCCAGTGTGAACAAAGTCTGTCCGCACACAGACACCCTTGCTGGCCTACCCAGCATGCCTCAATATGGCACAGCAGGACCTGGCAACGCTGCTGCACCCTGAAGGTAAGCGCATGCCTCTGCACGCGGCCAGTACATCTAGCTTCAGCATCAGAGTCTCAGGGGGCCATCAGTGGGTGTATTGAGATCCACTCATCATAGTCCTTCCCAAGTTATATAGCTGTCCACCCACCCTTTGTACCACGGCAATATTCAAGACTGCTATTCAGTCGTGTTCTGTAGCTTCACTGTACTCTACTCTGTTTGTATATGGCTACAGTCTGACAGCAAGATGAAAGGTAAATAATGAATATATATGTGTATGCAAAGCTACCGCCCCGCCGCCTTGTCAATTAACTTTGTTCTCGACAAAGTCAGCGGAGGAAGCGGGGAATGAAAATACTGGCTTTGTTTAGTTCACAGCAGGGGGTCATGAATGGTACAACGAAACACCAAGGAACATATGCAGCTAAAGATGAAACAGCATTGACAAATAATCCTGCAACGTTACTGCAAATGGTAAATCAGGACTGCACACTCAAATACTACCGCCTGATCCATATGGAAAGCAATGCTGACAACAATATATTCATATTTTACTTAAAGTAAAGTGGTTATGGTGTTAAGATCCCTCATGTGATTGTTAAAAAGTTAAGACAAAGATATTGGACTTACATTTTGTATCAGTTAATGTATTTAAAATCAAATCAATAGTCTTCACCTAAGACAGTTGCTTGTGGTATGATTGGTTTATTTTTGTCTAAGTCACTAACATTACTGTAAGGATTGCTCTTTCTCTAACTTTGAAAATGACATTAAGCCCAGTATCTCTGCTTTCTAAGGGTTGTATTACTTCTAAACTCTACATAGCAGAAGTCTCGGGAATACCAATGGAAAAATAGTAGTAGTATCGTACTGCCGCACTTCGGAAGTACTGCACTGGGATTTAGCTTGGCTGAAGCTACCTTTGGGCAATGAACGACTGAATGACCCATACCTCATTCATTCTCCCTGTCTGTCACTATGAACTTCAGAGAGTCTTTTAAAGGTGCCTTTGGGGGTTAACCTCAGAGTTGGGTGAGAGTATGTTGTGGACTAAATCCAATAGAGATCGATACAGCTTGGCAATGGGGCTGAAGCAAGCAGTGAGTTGCTGCACTTTTCTCATCTGTGGTCCGGCCACCACAATCATCACTGGATCCAGGGAGCATTCTTCAAGTGGAGTCACTTAAGCAATCATAGTCAAGGGGCGAAATAAAAAAACCTGACCTCAACCTCACTCTGTGCCTTTGAGAGGAAGTGACTGATCACAGACTGTCATCAAGACTGTTTTACCCAGCATCAGTGCCCAACCTCACTGATCCGGTGGTATTACAGAGAATTATTGCACCAAGTTTTCAACAATGGTATAGAAGTCCTACCTGAAGGCTGTCATAGCAGAATTTACTAAATGTTTAACAAGATGTGAGATGTTAAGGTATCTTCATTGCTTTGTGCCATATTAGCTTTAGTGGTAGCTCCTCGGTTAGTAAAATAATAAAATATAGAAATACTTATGGAAGTTCCTGATCCACATACATTAACAAGAGTGCAGAAAACAAACATCAAAGTGGCTGGGGGAAAACCTGCATGACAGGTAAGCGGCGTAATCCAGTTTCAATGCTCCTCTTCTATTGATCCCCGGGCAGCGATGAAAAGCTTTCTTCTAAATATTTTTGCAAGGAAGGTGTTCCAATAGTCTTTTTGTTGTTTTCTCCTGAGCCTCTTTGGAAGCACACACTTCCACTCTCATTTGATGCGTATAATACAGAAAATGAAACATGTTGGTATACATAGTTTACGCTTCGCCAAATGAAACATACATTTTTTTTAATGAGTGGTACGCTAGTTTTGAATATGACTCATGCTCTGTATGAAAATAGATCTTCTGTTTGGCATCATATACCAGCAGGGTTTCTTATTAATAATCCAACTCAGATATTTCTCAAAAATTATCCATCTTAAAAAATGTGAGGAGCACAGAGAGACAATTAAAAAACATATTTTAAAAAGTGCTTCTTCATTGGCATTCCGAAGAAAAAACTAATGAAAAGCCATAACGGAGACAGCAGGCATGTTTTAGACAGACTTTATTCCAAACTAACGATTGCCGGGTACTTCTTGCGTAGTGATTTGCAAATCTATGAAAAACAGAAATTGGCCAAAATCCTTATGAATACTAAGTATGAGGACAGCATACAGTAGATCTGAATACAGACCTATCCCATAATCCTCGATACAAATGGCTCTGCTAGAATAATACAACGCCTTCTCTTCCTCTTAAATGCAAAAAAGGGGAAATGACAGATGTTATTACATTGTCTCCACAGCTTATGACATCACCGCGTTCCTCCTCTCGGGAAATAATTTAAATTAGGTATAACTTTATTGAAAGATTATGTGACTGAGTCATGCACAATCTTTGAGCGAGACACACTGTGGGGCACAAGTCCATAATTCTCTCTTACCTATCTAAATAACACAAAGATATGCTATTAATGATACATGGATATAATTACATTTCTTAGAGCATTTTGCCTAACGTGCCAAATGAGTGGGGAAGGAGACTGATGAGAACACAGCAGGAGTTAATTAGTCTCATCCATGCGCATAAGAGCTACTATTTTGCAGCGACGTAATGTTATTGCTTCAAGTTGATACGAGTTCAGACTGGTGCAAATAAATTACTTCAAATGCATGTTGGCTCCCTGATTTAATAGAGGTCAGGATTTGAACGTTTCTTTCCAATGCGGGAAAAAGGGGGAAGATTCATTATGTAATTTAACTCCGTCACACTGTTTGATTGGAGAGTAGCCTGCAGAAACTAGTGCTTCTTTTGAACTGAAGGTTTTTTTCTCCCGAGTCTGTAATGACTGCAGGTTTTTCAGATTCAACAATCACCTCATGCGATGTACACGGCTGTTCATTTGTCCCAGAAGGGATTACTGTTACAAAGGCAAGAACAGAAGCCAAAAAATCCAGACGTCTGTGAGTACACCATCATTGCCAAAAGGATGGAGGACACCTGCATACCTGCGATGGCTATCTTGCTATTAAAGTCAGCGCTCTGTTTCCTCTATAATAATTAATAAAAACACAATGACCAGTGAAGTGGAACTTCATTTTCCAAATTTCAAACATTCTAAATGAATGGGCATAGTGAATCTAATGGGCTTTATGGAATGACATTGAATAACTGCAACAGTGCTTTAATATTAATTGTCAAGGGTTTACTTCGTGTTTGCACCTGGAACCCTCTGCTGCACAAGTCTCCAATCTCCAACTAATCTAGTCCACAGATTTCAAAGCAAAGGGCTGATACAAAACTATCAGACACAACCCTGTCTGATAGTGCAGATAGAATTGAGATGTTCTTCCAGTAAGTTCTTAATCAATCATTTTAAGAGCAAGATAATTAAAATTAGGCTTTGGCTATCTTCTCGGAAAAATTAAGACACAGTGATAATCGCAGCATGGTCAATGCATAGTAAAGCAGAAGGTAGTTTCTACGTCAAAAAAATTTGCCCAGCAGTGGACAATACCCTCACTGCTGCATAATTGAGCCAGAGAAATTCCGCATTATCTATAAAACTGTGCAGCTACATTTTCTATTAATTAAGCATATAGTGTGATTGTTTTGGTTAGTCGATTCTGTTCACACATCTATTGCATGCATGTCCATCCTGTAAGAAGGATTCCTCATCTGCTGCTCTTCCTGATGTTTCTTCCATGTTGTTTTGGTTGAGTTGTTCCTTATTCAAACCAAGCGATTAGGGACAGAAGGTGTTGCATGCTGTATATATTGATAAGCCTCCTGAGCGAAATTGTGATTTAGTGATATTGTTCTATACAAATACAATTGACTTGACTATGTACCAAGCACTGTGCATTGGTAGTTCACTCTTTTGCTAATGCTAAAGTTGTGTGCTCCACATCGCTAATGTCTTTGGACAACAAAGTGTGGATAACAAATCAATCTTTTTTCTTTCCCCACCCATTCTTTCCCCTAAAAATCTATTGATAATACTATGCATGACCTTGGAAAGTTAGGGGACTAGCCAACTAGCTTATCAACAAAGCTATAAACCTTTTAAAATAGTGACAAATATACCTTGAATCTTTCCAGTCACTAGCAAGAGAAAATGGCTTCTGATGGCTATGTCGACATTTGTGCCATCCTCTCTTTGCCCTTTGTCTTTTCCAGACGTCTTATGTCATATAGTCAAAAAAACTGCTTCTTAGGCTCCATTCACTGATTTCAGATCTAAAGATGACAATCATGTTTGGCCCCACAGATGAAAATGAAATACAGTAGTGCAAGCTTTAAGTGGAGGTGTTTACATAAATGCACCTTAAGGAAAAAGAGGGAAAAAAACTAAGTGCGGTATCATAGAATATGTATCAGATACTATTGGGTCACAGTTTTCCATCCTAATCTTTCATTCATCACTTTAAATAATTCTTGATACAGTCGGTCATATCTCAGGGGAGCACTTAAAGAGAGATTCATATATTTTTCAACAGTTTCGACTGCGCGTCTACTTACTAGAACACACTAAGGAACACATGACACAATAAAGCTTAATTTCCATGCATGAATAATCATACCTTACACAAAAGGCAGACATTACAAGACTGCAAACCCTAAACCTATTCAGTCTGAACTAACTGAACTGAACCAAGCACCGCGCCCCAGATTAAAGATATATCACAGCAGCCCAAACAGCAGCTTCGCCTTAGCCAAGAGACCATTAAATCAGGGTGGAAAGGCTTCACATTACCAGGAATGAGATGGACATGAGTTGTGTGATGTGACCCTGCAAGCCATTCTCCATACACACTGCATCACTATCGGTGGATATTAAACGCTGGGCGCTTTGGGCATCTGTTAAACTCAGCACATTTTAAAGCATTCATTGCCATGCACACTTTCATCAGCATTTCTTTTTAATTGTTTTTTTTAAAGGGGGGAAAAAATCACTTTTTCTGACAGGACAATTGTTGTCCAAATAAAAAAATAGAAAACATTCAGCTTCTTCACTGGCGAAACGAGCTTGAGTGTAAATCCGCCTGGGTTAAAATAAGTACACGTACACACACAAAACTATTTGAGAGTTAGAAATACAAAGAGAAACAGACAAAGAAATATAGAAGGTAGTTGTAAAAAGGCAACTAAGGCACACCAGGAGGGTGGATAAAACAACAATACATTGTCTGCAGTTGCTGGTGCTACTATAAATGCATATGCTATCATCAAAGCCATCTGAAAATGATGGCAAACTGTGATTAAGGTCAGGACTCTGGAACACCTACTCTGAATAATAAACACCTGTGTGTAATATGGGTTTTTTCTCCACTGTACAGGCGACGTGGGTTGTCTTGTGTGGGTACACACCTTTAGTATATGACCTCCATTCCTACAACTGGTCCTTATGCTCTCCATTTATAATACATGCTAATTACATTGTCTGCCTGTACCAAAGTCTTGGAGGCAAAGTATGGATGTAACATGCAGCAGATGACAAAGATGAACATTTTAAAAGAACCTTTACTTAACTTTAATGTGCTAATGAGCTTTCCAAGGTATTGAGTGCCAAATAAAAAAAATTTAAGAAAATCTAGATCAATAAAATAATTAAGATAGCTAGAGCAAAATCCTGGCATAGCTTGAAAGAAATAATATGTCAGGCGAGGCTTGCATATCTCAATGCATTGAAATTTAAAAAAATGTAATACCCAGTATTAAAAATATAATGTTAAGAGTTTGCGTCAGTCTATTATTTTTAAAACACTTGCAATTTGTCACAAATGCTAGCATTTTGTCTTGGTAGTTTTAGAAGGGTAATTTAAAGCCTAAAATAAGGCTCTATTTTTCTTCCTTTAAAATGTGATTCCTTTCCAGGCCGACGGCAGAATTTAAATTAGACAGAGGTGCTTTGAAGAACAACAAAACATGTAAAGAGGTGGCCTGCAGGTGTGAGTCTGACGTTAATTATTCTTTAATTAGTCTTATCAGAAAATGAGGTTGGGTTGATTGCTCTGATCCCTGCGCCCTCTTTCAACCTTCTGAGGAATGTGGTATTTATCTGGTCCCCGTCAGGATGACAGCTGAATTATCACTGAGCTCACCGAGAGACAGCTCATTCCAGCACGTCAAAATAACTGTGCTAGCCACCGCCAGCTCGATCTGATTTCACACTTTACTTACTGCTCCTGCTTAGTATGGCAAGTGGCAATTTCATTACAGATCTCTCTCACACAGTCTCCCTCTCTTTTTCCCCTTCAATTTTGTCCTTAACCAATGACACCCTAACTCATTCACTGCCCTATTTCTATGTGCTTGGGGCATTCGTTGCTGATGCATTTAGGGTGAAGAGCCTCAGTCCTCCAGGGCCACGGCCGTCGGGCACACACCTGGGAGTGCGGCCCTACTATTACGCATGCTATTTGCACAAATTGCTCCATTTGTGTTTGAATATGAAATGCATTTCCAGAATATGAATGGAGACCTCATCTCTCCCCTAAGAGAGCAGCTGAGAAGTGGGGGGATATTTTATTCTGAGGTGATATTGGCCCTTCATCTCCTCTCTGTCATTAACTGTGAGGGAAATTTTTTGAGGAATTTCACACGTGAAATTGCATGGAACAATCCAAATCCATTTGCAGGACCCAAATTGCTATCATTCGATGGATAACAATTGGTACTGTGCAAGTGAAAGGGAAAAAGTAAATCCCTAAACACTATGAAAGAGCACACAGAGCATTTCATTTAATGAGATGACTGGAGTACTAAAAAATTGTTCATTTTTGGGTGCATTAAATTTGAGCCATTGAGGTCAGATTATAAATATTTATTTTGCTGAATCTATTTGTATCAGCTATGATGTTCTAGAGCACATTGCCAACATGCTCAACCCATCAGTGAAATGAAACATTTTGACTGTGGCTATTAGTTTGAAACATTACTAATGTGATATGCTCTGTGCAGTTCTTTGAGCCCATGGGCAATCATCCCAAATTATAAACTTTATCATATCCTCTTCTACAGATATCCCAACTGCACCCAAGTCAGTAAACACTCTGTTTACGTGTATCACTTTGCGCATAAAACCAGACCACCTTGTGCATAAAACGGAGCGTAGCGCTGGCACAGCATCAGAGCGCATTGCCGTATAGCCTAGAGCTGTTATTTTCTCTACAATTTGGCGGCCAGTAGTGACTTTAACCATTAATAGATTGTGATTAACTTGTGATTTCATGTGTTTTTAAGTTCTTTCTTGCTACATAAATGGTTCCTTTTGAGCCTCCAGCCGTTGCTCCAAAACACACCTGGGTTAACGTGACTGCATAACCAAGTCATGCACTCTTGTGGAGTGTATTGTCCGTAAGATCCGATACAAACAATACAAATACAGTTATAATGACATTTGATTCTGCTGGGTTTTAACTTTATTTCAACTCATAGGATTGTACTGTTTATAATTATAACTTGGTCATGAATTAACTGTAAACTTGTGATTAACCATATGAGAAATTAGAAAATAAGGATTTCCAGGCAAAAGCAAATCAATGCACAGCCTGACCTGAAGGCCTGAGGCGTTCCTTGTAAACTTAAAGTCCAAACAGCATAACCTTGTCATCAGGGGCAAACACCTCGTCTGGAGATTCTTAATTATCTGCTTAATAATGTATCTGCCCAACAGCACTTATCTGCAAAGCAGGAGAACTCAAGCTATAGACCTTTGAGAAGAAATACGACCTCTCCAGCCGGGTGGGACTTTTAATTATGAGGAAAAAAACTTGATAACACGAGGTGATTGCAATTTAGACAATTTGACACCATAATTAATCTTGTGATACTGATCATATACCATATATGACCTACCAAATTTAACCTGTCTTCCATTTCATCAGATCCCCATGACCTTATCACATTACATATTCATCATTCTAGTCACCTTTCTGGACACTGCAGCAATCCTTTGCTCACTATGAGAATAGAGAAATGCCCAAGAAAAAAAAACAGCTAACCGCTATATTTGCTACCATTGCAGCTGCTGTACTGGTCCCTGCCCCGTTAGCTGGCTGCCAGGGCCATTTTATATTTAAATTTGTTGGATGATAAATTATTCAGTGATTTAATTCCAAAGAAAAGGGGCAAATATTTCTAAGAACAAGCAACGCACCTGCCTAGCCATGGGTGCCATTCCTTCACTGGCTTGTTTTTTTAAATAACATCCACGGTAGGATTCTCATTAATCTTCATGTATTTCAAAAGGCTTCAGGGATCATAACACATTTTTAAAATAGATTTCCGTATATACGCTATGACAGCAATCACACAGTCCTGCATGTCTACGAGGCTATTTCTAGAGACTACTCCGTGGGATACTGGTATACAGAAATTTGTCGAGATCAAAATGACTTGTCACAGGAACTGCAGCTCTTTTATGTGCTGTCTTGTCGCTTGAAAAAAGAGGAGTGAATATGGACAAAGAGCTTGTGAAAAAATCGCAAATTGCATATTGAATTCTAAAAGCAAACCCTCAAAGGCAGGATGCTGGCAGGGCCCGCTCGCTCATCATGCCAAAAAAACGCACAATGGTAATTGCTTGTCATATTTAGGAAGATTATGTAGGAAATACAAATGCCATATGAAAACCTTTTTTTTTTTTAAATCACACTCAAAACCCATTTGATACAATTTCATCTCACTATCCTGGCGAGGGGCATAGTGATCACCATCTGGGTTCTTTATGGACTCACTGTTTTTAATATTGTCTCATGTACTTCTTCTAAGCCCTAATCCCTGAGTATGGCAAATTACATTTTTGTAATTTTCTTTGAATTTGACGGTTTATCAATTTCAAAACACCAATACCTACTCATACAAACTGCTCAAAAGCACAATATAAGCTGGATTCTCCCCCCCCCCTCCCCCCCCAATGGCTATACACAGTAATCCGAAGTATAAACAGATCTTGATGATGAGGCTGCACACCAGTACATAATATGATCTCCATATCAGGGAGAATAAGGTTGACCATAACCGGGTTAATTAAATACATATAGATTTAATAAAAATATACAAGTTTGAAATACAGTACTATGTTTAAACATAAAACAACTACAAATTAATGCATGTGTAGTTTTAGTTACTGTTGCCCTTCCCCTGAGCATTTAGTTGCCCAATCAGTCTCTCATTTACTTTCTGCCTGGTAGCAAAGTTCTCCTCAGATGACCCGAATGCAAATTATTTTAGTCCACTGCATGGTTGCCACATCGGCATGCAGTGCATATTTACTGTTAGCTGACTCTGATTCAATTTGAGTTTCTAGGACAGAGGGCGAACTACTATGCTGGTCTAAGTTGCTGGCATTAACACCCCTTTTGCTAAAATTGCAAACCATCTCAACCAGTCTGCAGCAATAAAATATCCAACTATATTAGGGAAGAAATCAGGAATACCTGACAAATGAGCAGCATTCTCTTATATACATGTATGTTGTGATTGATAAAATCATGTAAACCTAAGGGAGGCGTTGATTACATCTGAGGTGTATGAAAGTTTAAGAGTGAACGTGTTTACTCATAGGAATGTGACCTGACACCGGCTTTTTAAGATTTCCACTTCCCTGGGGGTAAACAAATACACCTTGTCCTCTGCAAAGTGCTACCAAAGACATTGCTGCTTGAGATCCAAATCACAATAACTCATCCCCAAACTTCTCCATGCATTAAATGTGTGTTTGTGTGTGTGTGTGTGTGTGTGTGTGGTGTATGCGTGTGCGTATCTGTGTCAGTGTGTTCGTATATTTGAACCCGTGCTTTTGCATGCATGTGTGTGTTGGAGGTGGGAAAGAGGTCGACAAGGAAAAGACAGAGCTGAGTGCAGATGCATATAATCTGAATTCAAAAGCAATAATTTTTCTTCTCAGCTCATAAAGTTGTCTGCTGTTGATGGGTTAGGCTGTAAAAATCAAGGCAGGGAAGGTAAAGAATTGATCTGAAGGTTTGCAGTGATGTTTGCACTGACACAGCAGATGCTGGTAACATCCAGAAGTTGACCTCCAGTGAGTTCAGCATAAAGCATAATGTGTAGGACTCAAAATACAAGTTGATTAATATAAAATGTAATGAAAAAAAATTAATCAGTTGGACAGAACAAGCAATAGATTATGTTACCTTGGGCTGTCGGAACTGGAAAAAAAACCTGCCCTCACATTTTAGAGACCTAAGAAATAATCACTTAATAAAAAATAAAAAAAAGCGTTTACGAAAATAATTGTCAGTTAAAGCCCTAAAACTGGCCCTATAATAATAATAATAATAATAATAATAATAATAATAATAATAATAATAATAATAATAATAATAATAATAATACTAATAATAATAATAATAATAATAATAATAATAATAATAATAATAATAATAATAATAATATATTGTATTTATATAGCGTTTTTTTTTAAAGTCGCTTCAGCAAATGCTAGGGGCTCCATGGTTCTAAATGGGCAGACAACAACTAAGTGAGAAACAGCACTATTCTTTTTCAGGGCACCATGCGTCAAACACCTGAAAGGCTTGAAAAATATCCCTGAAGGTTAAAGATAGAAAAGTCTAAGTGGGTCAAAATATTTAAAATCCACCTGTGGAACAACATGTGCTATCTTTTGTGTTATCTCTCTTTGGAGGTATGCAAATAGCTGTCACATCAGCTGTATTTTTCTGTGCCAAATAGGAAGGCATGATAATGCAGTGATATATAACAAGCTCATTAAAGATCAAAAGGAGCTATATGAGGGCGCTCTCATCCATCCAAATAGATGTCTACCTTTGACTGCTGATGCTTATGGTATGGCAATCTCCACACAACCTCTGTTTGATGTCATTCCAGTCTGTGCGTGTGTGTGTGTGTGCGCGTGTATGTGTGCGTGAGCGTGTGTGCGCACGCGCGTGCATGTGTGTGTGTGTACTTCTGTGCATGTGTGAGTGTGTGTGTGTGTTCATCCAAGAGGCCCACTGGTGCAGCTTGCCCCAGTCAGTGTAAAGTGTTATTCCGAGTGCTATACTGGCAGTCCCTCTTAAGTCCCTGGAGAAGGCTGTGTGTCCTCCTTAAGCCCTTCAGCGGTGTCTGCAGGCACGTTCAACATGGAGCTTACACTGCCGTTACAAACCCCTTTCGTCTTTGACTTTCAGTTTTTTGGCAACAAAATGATCATAATTATCACAGCGTGAAACGTTGGCTCCATGCACGTGAATTAAATAAGAAAATAAATGAGCCATAACTCCCTGGCCCCCGATGACATTAAAGTTCATGACGTGATGTTAAATATTGTGAAATTTATGGAGCGAATCTTCACTTTTTACTAGAGGATATTCTAATGTTGTCACCACGTCTATATAAAAGGCGGGTCTGATTTGAGCACAGCCGGTTTGGTTTTACTATTTTGATTAATAAGTCCTCAGTGAACTTTTCGCCCGTTGATCATTATTGCGCCACAGCTCAATGGCACCGTCACATTGCACAAATTTACGACGCGACTGAGATTGTGACCTACAACTTTTAGCTGTGAAAATGTATTCTGTTGTGCACGTTCTAAATTAGGCAGGATTACTATGGGAGATTCATGTAAAACAGTACTGTATGTCAGACATGAGAGTTCCTTAAAACGGTTGTTAACCAAGACCTTGTGTGTATGAAGTGTGAACATATCCAGCAGGGAACAGTGGTCTTTGATATACACCATGCTCAAACTGATGGAAGACTAAGAGAGAAATAAATGAAGAGATTAAAGTTAACATTTAGACCTACACCGTACAGTAGAATAATCAACATTCTAGCGTTTTAATTTGCGTTGCTTGTGGAAGTGAGAGATTCGTGACTGAGAAAATGTAGATGTGGGAGTATTTTGTTTCTCCCACCCAGCGATTTAATGATTTCCCTTCTCAACCTTGAATACAGTTATAGGTGAAAGCATTCCACCTCCCCCATGCATCGAACACTATCATCCCTCACAACTCCTTCCCTTCTCCAACTACACACATCTGTTCTACAATCTTGTTTCCTCATCACATCTTCCCCCTACGCTTTCTGAAAACCTGCAAACCTTCTAAAAAATTATAAAGTGCTACCTTGAGAGGCACAATTTTTCAGCTCATTTATACAGCATGGGCAAAAGAAAAAAAAACCTGGGGTATACAATGCATTTTGGATCTGTAATGTATTCACTCATAAATGATGCCAAAAGTTTGACTTAAATAAATGAATTTATGCATTACCAAAAAAGTTTCATAAATTCCTTAAAAAAATGTCAGTAGAAAGTCAAAAAGACTTTGAGTTCAAGTTGTCTTTAGTTTGAACAACTCCTAGCGCCGCTGTTTAAGACCATCTGGATACTTGCCAACTCAGCAAGAACACCATTAAATGTTCTCAAAAGCAACTAAAGAAAACTGTTTCAGTCCAAAGGGAACACTATTATTACATTTCTCTCTCAGTATTTGGCTATAAATGAGTTCATCTGATTCAAAGGCCACAATTCAACTTCACTGTATTGGATAAGATGTATTTTCTTCAATCATGGACAACAAGTCAAAGCGGGGTTTCTTCCTTGACTGTGTGAGCCATTAACTTGTTTTTAATGCATGTGTGTTTTGTGTGGTGAGGTCATAAGGCGTACATTTATGGATAGATTTTTTTAATCCATATAATATTTTGTGGAGTTTTCTTTCCTCCAAGGTTTTTTTCGATACAGGATACATATAGGATACAGCATTCTCATAGTTTTTTGGACAACATGAAATACAGTATATCTAAGCTTCTTTTTTTACCTTCTATTTTATTTTAGCCTTTACCTATTTATTTCCGTATCATCTTTTCTTTCTTTGGTATCTTCTATGCATGCATTTTTATTTCTTACGTCAGCCCTATGAATTTCCTTGTTTTGGAAAGTGTCTACTATGCAAACAGCTCTTCATATATTTCTTACAGAGACTGCCTGGCTGGTTGTAACACATGTAACTCCAGTTCCATTAGCTTAACACAACTAAATGCACTACAATCACATTTACATCAGCAGCTGTAATAGAAAAACACCTGCCGTACACTGTTGAACACATTAGCAGTTCTCTTTTATTAGTGACTGGCCGACAGCCATCTTTTCCTCACGCAAGCTTCACCAGCTGTCTTCATCACACCAGTGCTTTCTCTCTCTCTTTGTTTTAATCCAACCCTAACAGTTTTCTGCTGCTATCCCCCTGTTCCCTCTCTCCCTCCATGTCTGTCTTCTATGATATGTCAGGTTGGCTATCAGGCTTGACTGTTGAGGCATCAGCAATTTCTGGGCAGGATGTTATAAGTCAGCGTGCGCACACAGTTGAAGCAACTCTTTGTGACTGGTCAAGGACAATACAGATGCTGTATAGGTGGGGAAAAATCCAACTACAATTGCTCCAGGTCATAACACCTTCAATTAATTGTCCCTAAGGCAATCTTGTGAGTCTTAAGTTAGGAATCTTGAACCTCCGAATATTAAAACAAATGAACATGGGGGCTAAAGCTAAATGTTACTTATCCTTTCTTCCCATGTTTTCCATTTTCTTCTTTTCTTTCATGTTTTCTTTTTATCATCTAGTCCTGTTCTCTCTTCCTCATGTCTACTTATTTGTTCATGTGTGAAGTGGTTCCCTTCTGATTACCCTTGCCAATGTCTGTCCAAATGGTAATTTTTTTAATTTTTGCGATAGAATAAAATACATAGGCCTATATGCCATGACCACGTTTTGATTTCAGTTAGCATTACAGAGCTAAACACAGTCTCAAAGCATTATGTGTCTGAAGTGACGACAGGCACAATATGTAGAAGTCAAGATGGTAATAGGTCCTAGCATGATACAAAAAAAGACAATTAAAAGACTTGAGTCATTAAGCCAGGAGATGACTTTCAGGCTAACACGTTTCCCTGCCCCTCCCCCCCCCCCCTTTTTTCCTGCTTCTTTGAGCTTCCTCCACTATCTTCTGGCCTCATCTTTTCCTCCTCGCGGCTTCCTCCCCAGTCATTTGCTGCTTATTAGAAAGTCTCTCTCTGTCAACCTTGTCCCATTTAATTCTCAGCCAATTACAATCTAAATGAACCACAGGACTGCTTAACTTTGCTTTGCCTCTTCCCATTGTTCAATTTGTGACGGTAACAAACCCCCGATTAGGTCTCCGCAAAGGTTCGTAAATTAAACACCCCAGGCCAAATTAATCGCCAATCCCAGGGAAGATATATTGCTAATATTCAATTTTTAACGTATGGATCCCACCGACAACAATAGCATGCTGTACATTTTTTTTAAAAGAACCCTTGATGACAATGACTGCATATTTTGACCAAGGATCGTTGTTCATCATCAGGCAGTAAAATGTCACCTATAGAGATGTTCTATCTCAGCTAGCATACAACCTTCATTGTATGCACTTAAGCAGTTTCCACAAGTAGCATCTAGGTTCCAAAGGTAAGACGAGTGGGCAGATTTGATTAAAGGAGAAGTTACATTTTTTGGTAAATATATGTAATTGGATTGTAGACAGCACAATAAAATGTAAGCCAAAGAGTCAAGAGAAAAATAAGAGGAAAAAATGGAAAGCGATTGACTTGAGAAAGAGCAAAAGATAAACACATAACGTAGAAATAAAGAAAAAAAAGGGGAGACTAGAGAATGTGCAAACATCAAAAAATTGGGAGAAGAAACCAGTCGATGGCGGTGAAAACAAACAGACCCGAAAGAAATACACTGATCCTCATCCAAAGAAAATGGAGAGCACAACAAGAAATGGTTGGCTGACAGGGGATCTAGTTTAGCATACAAACTCAGGCAGCAGATAATTAGTCTCAAGAGGTAAATTAGCACACATTAAGGGGGGGGGGGGGGGGGCGGACTCACATTATTATTAAAGCGGCTGTCCTAAGATGACAGAGTAGACATATCAAAGGCCTAACTGTCAGCTTGTTAGAGAGTTTTACCCTTCTCTCACTTTACTACTAAATCACTTTATCTCCGCTCATTAAATATACATTTTTTTAAATAAATATATAATGAAATCATTCAAATAGCTTACATCATTTTGTTGATACCAATAAGAGTCTAGGCTTATTTGATCCTGTAGCAGTATAGCTGTGTGATAGACTACTGACTAATGGGAGGTGGTGCCATGTGTCTCGTTGACTGTATTTTCTTATATCTTTTACCCGAGAACTGGGAGGCCTCCAGCTCCAAAATATATCAAACTATATAGCTATGCATTAAGAGAGAGAGAGCAATAGTGCATATACATATATAGTCACTATAAAGGTACATTTGACAGTGCTGCAGAACCTTCCACTAGGCAATGCATCTCGTCTAGGTACCTGTGCTGTCTTCCAGGCACAAATATATGCAGACATGCAGAGAATAAAATTATATGCCAAACAAGCACGACAAATCCTACATATTCATAGACACTGTCACATGCTATATACTGTACTGTTCATTCTTATAACAATGTAAACCAGGGCCTAGAAAGCAACAGTAGACAGTTTAGACAGTATACATTGCAGCAATATAAATGTTTTTGTAGTGTGATAGATTATTTTTGGGACCAAGCAAAGTAAGATAATGTCTTTAGATGTTTTGACATATTTTATTGGCCTATTGATCTTTATATGTAGTAATCCCAGATCCCAGGATGCCAGTGATCCCACTGGCATCCAAAAGTTGTCATGGTTGATATCAATAACATAACGTTATCTTCTAAACCTGACAAAGGCTCCTGTATACCAGTATACATGCCTTATAGCTTAGAATATTACAGCCTATTCAATTAGTCTGCAAGTGTTTCCAAATTCAATAATAAGAATAACACCTTTGCCATTTCTAGCAGATCTCAAAGTCACAGTATGGCAAAAAAAGCCTTAGTTGCTTTTTCAATGCAGATGCCTCTAACACATTCATCATATGTGTAACCAATACAGTAGAACAGTGCTGATGTAAAGCCAGCCACAATAACGCCATGTTATCACTTTATCTTTTTTTGAAATGTAAAGCCCACTGAGACAAATGTATTTGTGATTTTGGGCTATACAAATAAAACTGATTTGATTTTGATTTGATTATCCATTGTTATCACTTCCTGCTCTCTAATGTGAGTTACTTAGTTCTCAGTGAGTGAATAGTGATTTTTCTCTGGCCTGGGTTCTTAACAATCAAGGGGCTCTCAAAGAATGGTACCTAAATAGTATTGTTCAATGGGTATTAGATGAAAGATGCATTGCATTGCCCACATATGGACACACCTTCATATCCACAGAACAGAAGAAAGATCCCACACACAAAAGCACAGAAAAACGGCAGTATACTGCAGGTCGTTGCAACTGTAAATTCAGGACAAACTTACTTTGTCACTTGGACCTTAAGCCCCAGAGACAAATATTAAAATGTCCTGTGCCCAGACAGTGTATGTAAATCCCAATCCATGACCTTCAATCCATTGTTTTCCTCTTCTAGTGTTTCCACCAATTTACCCGGTTACTGCATACTAAATACTTTTTTCTGCTAAACATGTTTGTATGCTACCGTACAACAAAAGAGTTTGCGCCTTTACTGAGCAACTGAAATTTTTTTGCAGCTCACGTGTTGGCTATTATTCTGATTCATTTTATCTTTTCTTATCTTTTTGTACTTTGCAACTGGATACCAAGTATTCTGTTTGCTGGTATCCATTTTCTTTTCCTATACTACATATATAGTGGAGTACAATGTAGACACGTGTCTCAAGAAAGACCTTACAGTGTTTCTCTCATCATCAGTATGTGTGTTACTGCAGCAGAACTGTAAGAGGCAGGTGCAGAAAACACACACATACATACACACACAAATAGTTTTAGAAAAAGCAATTATGATTTAGAAAGATACATTGCCTGCGAATAACACAGTCGTAAAAGAAATCAACTAACAAACAAACAGAGGTAGAACTAATAAAAGAAACATATGCTGCACATGACATTGCATAATAAACCCGAAAGATATAATGTCCTCTGGGTCATGTTTAGGTTTAACAGAAGCAGACACAAAGAAAAACCTCTCCACTGCAAACATATAAACAGTGCGTTACTGTGGAGATGTAGACAATGCATCATAATGGGCCTAATGCTCACAGAGGAAGTCACTTGTCAGACAGCAGTCAGCCCTGGAGATATTGCTGTTGCAGTAACTTACACACAAAATGCTCCAGCTCACAAAACAGCAAGCTTAGCAGAAGGGAACGTATGTGAACTCCCAGGCTATAAACAGCATAGTGTAAAATAAAAAGAAAATAAGAAAGAATCTCATATACATGCCAATGCAGATATATAACTTTAGTTTTAATATAACAACTCAGCCAGCCACTCAAAACTGATGTTTAACAATGCCAAATGCCAAATGAAAAAGCCACCAGGAGAGAATAACCCAAGGCAAATACACAAACATCGCCGGTTGCCAGTAATGAAGTGTAACACTCAAGATTGTCTTCTCTGATGCAACGTGCACCTGTAGCAACCAAGGACTAGATCTCTCTACTGACGTTTAATTGCATTGACAACAGTAGTTTTATGCTTGGTTAAAGATTGCATTTAGACATGAACTGAAAGTCTGCATCATGACTGCCTGTAGTGAGCATAAGATGACATACATTATTGTCGCACAAATTATGTCAGAAATGTTACATCTGAATGCTTTGGAGCACTTCCCCTGAGCATAGCAGAGAAACAGAGCAATCTGATGCAGTAACAAGTAGGATTTTTTCGGCTTGTCAGTTATATCACCATCAGAGGTCTATTCCATAACTGGCTGCATGGTTTGGTTTTATGGGAGCCGTTTAGATTGGAATTACTTCCCCGCAGCATTTTTTCCGAGCAATCAGGAAAGCAACGTCTATGCCAGAATAATAGCACAAGAAACAAAACAGACTTTTTCATGGGGCAACAACGTGGCATATTTTGAAAAATGGAGTTTGGTTTTGAACACCGTAAAGTGTACTCACATTGATCGATGTTCCCGTCTGCTTTCCCCTTCTCCTGCAAACACAGAGCACACACACACAAAAGTGGTTATTACAGGCTCGGAGGAGGGAGGCAAAAAAACAGCCCTTTCCGCAGCTTTTTCGCACACAACATTCGTTACTGTGCGGTTTTTCTCTTTCCCAGGATGAGAGAAAGGTGATGACAGGAACACAAAGGTGAAAAGACGGAAACAGAATGACAAAGAAAAGAAAAGAGAGTGACAGAGAGAAAGAGAAAGAGAGACAGAGAGAGATAGGCAGACAGGGAGTGACAGAGAATATATATTGTGAATGACAGCACAGGAACGAGACCTTTACAAAGGCAGATTCCAGAATCAATGCAATTACCCCAATTGGAAATACACTTGCGAACAGGCTGCGAGATGGCAGGTGTCACCATATCATATAGTGGAATGTGTATGAGGATGTCAAACAATTGATACCGCAAGGATAACAAATGGTGCAATTGTCACTCGTCACTGTGAGAGCGATGTCGATTTGCAGTTTGAATTTGTCAAAATAAATGTCACTTTCAGTCATGGCTTCTCCAAATGTCACATAGTGATCGGATGAACAAATAGAGGACAGCCATGTCCAACTGTATTAAAAAAGGTGCAGTACAGAAACTTGTCAGACTTTTATGCAGCCAAAAATAATAATAAGGAATATATCATCATTGCCCAATAATTGGTTTCATTACTAAAAAAAATTCCACTGTTAACCAACCACTGGTTTGTTTTACACATCAGATGTCATCAATACAAAATTGATAATTGTAAACAGTAGATTCAAAAGCTTTAGAAAAACTTTACTAATAGTATCAAACATTATATTAAAGGTTTTGTGGCCAATATACACTTGCAAGGTTAGAAAAAAAGAGGCACAATTGTAGCCCTGCATCGAATAAATATATATATATAGATAGATCCTCATGTGATAAACAACAGGAGCCTGGATATAAATAAGTCACTATTTATATCTTTTTGAAAGCAGAAGGTGAATGTCTGGCAGTATACATCTATAATGCAAGTGGAAAAAATGTTGGTTTGTGAAAACTTGTAATGGTTGGAGCCAACAGCTGTGTAGTGCAATCCACTGCAACTCAAATGTTATATTTGTTGTTATGCCGGAGTCCAGCTAACGTGTGTGTGTGTGTGTGTGTGTGTGTGTGTGTGTGTGTGTGTGTGTGTGTGTGTGTGTGTGTGTGTGTGTGTGTGCGTGCGTGCGTGCGTGCGTGCTCGCAAATTGTTAGCATTTTGGTGTGCATTGTGTGCGTGTTAGCTTCTGATCATTTGCGCTTGTTAGAGCACCAGGAAAGTCGCTTTGCATAAACTTAATCTGAACTTGAGATGCAATTTAACGAACACTGGCAAAACAAAGGATCGACATGCCGTTTAAAAATAGAACACAAGCAGGTGTTCCAACGCAGCGCTGCTTCTGAAGAAGCCAATATGTGGCAGCAATTGAAGTGTTGTGACAATTTGCATTGGTGTCCCTCAGTGTAGATGTCAACGGTAATGAGGCTCCAGTGATAAAAAGTGTGTTTGTTTCTGCGAAGGCCCCGCAAAGACGCCCCAGGAGACTCTGAGCCTCATACAAAAACCCCAGCAGTTTTAGTGCCTCTTGTCAGTGCCTCCTTCTTTTGTCTCTACATCGCTATCCTTCTCTTTCTGCCATCTGTCCATCTTAATTGTAGACGTGCTTCCTCATGACAGCAGGATAGAATTTGGTGTGCTCATCAGCACAGCCTTCCATCATCTCGAGTGGCGCTGTTTGATCAGTTGATTAGAGAATCAAACCAAGCAGAGAGGTGAAAGAAAGGATATGTGCTTCTTAACTAAAAATACTGTCCTTTCTTTCCATACTTCTATCTATCATTTTCCCTTAAAGATCCAGCCTTAGGGGATTTTCATGGCGGAAAAAAATTTAAATCTGTTTTTCGATGTTTTGTTTGGATTAAATCCAAATTAGAACTGTATCAAGTAACCGCGCCGCAGTACTGTTACTATGGTAACCTGCTGCAGATTTACATTGTGTAATAAAAATGTGTTACAGTTATTGAGTTGAATTGTGTCCTGCTACACAATTTTAACATTAGAGATGAATCATTTCTGTGGCGGCAGAATAGTGTGGAAAGCTATGGATATGTGCCCTTAACTACAGCTCAACAAACTAAATAAGCTGTCATGGTCACTGTGAGCTGAATCAAAATAAAAACACCCTCTAAATGTTATTGTGGTGAAGTGTTATCGATGTCAAAGTCTGTTCCACGTTTGCCTACTTTATTGGATTTTGTGGTGGCAACAGGAATTAAGTGTACATCTCAATGGGATTGTTTTAGCCTCTCAAAACAAAAAAGTGCAATCAAATCTCTGAGTGCTCCATGTCTCCATCTTGGATGCCATTTTAAACACTCACACATAACAAGAATCTGACATAGCCGCCACCAAGCGAGGCTAACATATAGGAATGCAATTTGAACAGAAGGGCAATTCAAGCCAAGCTGGTTTTCCGTAGTCTGCTGCTTGAATATGTCTTTTCGTTGCACCCTTAAATGTGTTGCTATAAAGGCACTCTTCATTCAAGGACTCATATGTATAGTGTGTGCCCACTTACTCGCTCTTTCCATCTCTATATACGGCTCTTTAATTCCAGTCAACTCTCTGCTTGAATTGACTGCCTGTGTGCCGACACAGCGTTGCAGCTGAAGTTATTGTTTGGTATGTGGAGCGTATATTGATACTTTGACCTTTCTGAGATACTGCCTGATTAGAACAAACAGACAGCCAGCCAGAAGACAAGAGAGGAGAAGCCAAGCTAAATCTATGCGCTTGTGTTTTTACAAGAGTTCATCTATCTACATTCAATACAGTTGTTCCCTGATGTCTGTTGCTTAGAGAGAAGAGACCTGTCTTATCTAACAGTAATTCATCATTGCACCAACAAGCTACCTAATGAGCTACATGAAAAGGAGCCAAAAAGAAAAAATTAAAAAATGGGCATGGAAATATCTTTGCAGCTGCAAATTTGATGAATCTTAAAATAGGGCTAAAGCCTGACAAATTTCAGCTTTTTAGGAACTGCTTAATTAGCTGGAGTGATGTATCTGTCCTCTGCATTTTTAATTTATTCAAATTAGTCATAGCTTCTAGAGACAAAGTCATTGTCAACACAACAGTGTAACTTCAACACTCTTTATACCCTGCCAGATAGCACTTGGTAATTCATTTGCTGATCACCTCGCCTGCATTAAAAGTGTTGAGTTGTCATAGAGATGGTTCAGTAACAAGGGACGTAGGAACGCATTGCAATATCAAGGACGCCAATGACATACACACACTGAACTTCAAGAGAAAATAATACACTGCTATATCCAGGCCTGTGTGCACAAAGCTAGGGGGGGAAATCCACTTTTATTCAGCAGGCTTGCTCTCTTCAAACAAAGTCCAGACAACATGATAATCACAGTAAGCGTCTAGGAGGGTGGAGGGGTTGCCACTGCCTTAATGTTGACACATCACCTTTATTCATCAGCATCCCTTTCATCTTTTCTTTTCCCTCACTGCCATTGCCCAATTTCACAATGTTTTCTTTCTCAATAAAGTCCCCGTTAGTATGACTCATTTCATTGTGACTACTCTACCTACTCCTAGTATTTTCTCAGTTTTTCTTCCCTAAAATATCTGTTGGGAAAAAAACAAGATCAAATAAGGTGACTATATTTGAACACTATGGTTGTTTTATTTATGAATTAAGGATTTTACAACAGCATATGATCATATACAAGCATCTGACAGTGTACTTGTTCTACAAATATGCAAATAACTCATTCAGCAAACATTACTTCCCACCTTTATTAAGTTAGACAACACTCCTGGCCCCAATGACTGATGTTCCTTGTGTATCCCATTGCATGTAGCTCAGTACACAAAACAGTTGCTGAAAAACATACCTGGGGGTTGTACTGTGCACAGAGAAGAATCACCTTCCAATATAATTGTAGTAGAGAAGAGTATTATTGCCTCACATAATGGCAAACATTGCACTTGTTCTGGCTGCCTGAAAGGCTTTCTTCTGCTTTGAGTACAAATTCACCCAAGACAGGCAAAGAAAACTGTGAACTCCCTCTGGGACTGCACACAAAATGAAAACTCAACCTTTATGGGTTCCAAGTCATAATCAAAATGTTAATGTAGTGCGGGATAGCCCCGCCAGTGAAAGTTCAAAAACACAACAAAGAAACCCGCTCTCACAGAGGAAAGGCTGTTTTCTTTTATTATTTCCCATTGTCCCCACATTACCCTCTTATTCAATGCACAATCCTTTTACTGCTGAATTTTTCATCCAATAAGCACAATTTCCTTTTTCTCTGTAATTACTGGAAAAGCATTCTCCTCCATTCTTTAGCCTATTAATAGAGGCCACTCACAAACAGAATTACAACATCACACTATATTCAAAACCCTACACACTCTGTAGTGTTATCAAAACTCTGTTTATTGCAACACTTCTCAAAGCCAAGACAATAATCCAGGACCAAGACCACTGCATCATCCACAGTAGGGCCTACATCATCCCAGCTACTCCTTCAACATCGCACAGTTAAATGTTAAGATATTTTTTCAGCATTCATCTCTATAGAAAAATGTGGGACTGCATATAGTATAAAAGGCCTCTTTTATGCATATTTTGATTCGCAATAATTTAATTTGATTCAATTGTATATTGTTTTGCATGTCCAATGAAATGTTCTGTATATTTTGACAAGCCTTGGAACACTTTATTAAACAAAACATCTATATCTACAACTGTGTACGAATACGTGCTTAAGGTTCATTCTCGTATCAGTCGACTAAATGCGTTATGGACTAAGTATCTTCCGGTGGAAGAAATAAACTGCACTTCAACACGGATGCTGGAAAAAAAAATCCTAGGGGAAACACTGATATCATATCAATAATTTAAGGTTATCAGCTCAATATTTCTGAATTGGGAAAGCTAAGGCAGGTCCAAGTCAGTTGGCTGCATTTTTTGTTTTGGTGTGCCAGATAAATATTTAATCAACACTATACTGTATGTCCTCTGTCCCCTGCTACTATGAACATTTATTTTACTATGTATAAAAAGCATCTTTGGCCCAAATATGTATTCTACCTTATTTTTATGTTCAGTTTGAAGCTGTGAACATTAATTAAACTGCAAGCCAAAACTGTTTCTGTCCTCCCAGCCTACATATTTCAGCTGGATCTAATGAGTTGCAGTTGTTTACTTTAGTTTCTTCAAAAGTTGACTGCCGAATCCAAATGAAATCAACGAAGGATTCAAATGGTGAATTAAAACGGTAGCTCTGTAGGTAGTCATGGGGAAGACAAAATTAAAAAAAAATTCTTTTTGGACTTTTTAACTCCATTTCTTTCACCGCTCCTAAGAGATATACGTGGCATATGTGGCAGTGTTTACACATTTTGCATTGTTTTGACGGGATCTTAGTCATCAAGAAAAAAACTTGCAGTGCATCTGCATTCCCGAAAGGCTTGGAGAATGCATCCTGCATAATCATTAGAATCCACGGATCCACATGATTTCACCCCCAGGGTCGACTTTAAATTGTGGCACCAGTTTGACAGTTATTTTAAGTTCCAGTTCTGGCCAGATAGACAGAGTGTGGGAGGGGGGCGGGGGGGGAACTGCCTGGGAGTTTGTTCTTGTTTTTTAGTCATTTCAAAAGGGAAGGAACCACCGGGCAAAATTATATTTCACAGCCGGCTGCCAACTTGGCAAAGCCCAAAGTGAGTTTGAGTTAGAACAGTCCAGGGGGTTTATATATGCTTCATATCACACAAAAATGAAGATGACTGCAGGGCTGTGTGGTATGTGTCTGTATTTTCTTTAAGGAAACTGTTAGGGCTGTATGTATTTTGTTATGCACAGAGTGTTTGTTAAAGAAGGGTTCATTCTCACTGGCATGGCCCCCTTGGCTCACAGGGTCTAGTCTTTTTATTCGCCTTTCTTTAGCCTGCGAACCCATTATGTGCCATCATGATAGACAGAGCCACTCGACACTCATTCAGAAAACTTGAGCTTTTAAGCAATTACTGGTCTGCTGTTGTAAATCAATGAACAAACAAAAGCTGGGTTTGAAAATAAAGTAACCACAGTTACGGTAATAGAATGCAGAAGCAAGGTCATTCAAATGTTGTTAAGTGTAATAAAAAAAACAAATTAAATAGAGAAGAGCTAGGTGTAAGATGTTAATTGTTTCCACAGCACACATAGCAGGGAGTGAAAACACAGAATTCAATTCTGTACTTTTAAACTTTCCAGAACTTTGGCTCTTGACGATGTTTGGAAGACCTTTAGGTCTAAGTTAATGTAGCCAGGCACATTAATGTCGACAAACTTTTTACAGACACCAGCAGAAAGATGACTGCTATAGCAGTAGTTGACAATAACTTCTGCTGTCACCCACCATGCACACCACTCTCACGATGCCTTTCTAGTGGAGACAGAGCTAAACAGTGATGGCTAAGGGTTTCTTCCTGACTAAAAGCACTGTAGGCTCAGAGGTAATGATCCACACTTGCAGAGTGCATACTGTCAGTCAGTGTCCCTCATATCACCACACCCCTCCTCACAAGGTCATTCTTCATAGCCACAAGGCACACCCTCATAAAGGGCTTATCCCCCATGAAAATCCCAATGCCCTATTAGATCTATTATAAGTGATGTAGGGATAACACATAGAGTGTATAAATGTAGGCTATGTAGGCCAATGTCTGCCTTTGATTTGTTTGAAATCGTTTGGTTAAGGTTAAATAAACAGTATTCAGACTTTGATTTGACCTGCTACTTAATGTTCAACTTTCCTTTCCTCTGTTATTGCTCTTCCCAGTTATTACACTTTTACACTCAAAACTATTTTAAGTGTTCAGCTTGAAAGTCAGATTTGTATAAATGCAATGGAGATCACTTGAGTTCAATGTTTCAATGTGTATGACTTAAGCTAGAAATCACACAATAAACAAGAAAACAGCAACAAATCTGTTTCAACACAAGTAGCTCTGTCAATTACCGCCTAACCCATTACCTGCCTTCTTTTTAATTTGACAATCTCTGGTTACCATAGGTACGAGAAACAACAAACACACTGTTAATAGCAGCCTGTTGTAAAGAGCAAAGCTTTAATGTCCCAAATGGGCACTTTGGAATAAACAAACAAACACAAGAGCAAATGTTAAAACGTAATTGTCACAAAAAGAAATCAGTTGAAGCAGCCACGAATAAAAAGCCAGAAAGAAGTGGACACAACATCACAACCACAGCTAGTAACAGGCCCCAAAAAGTGTGGGGACACAGACAGAGACTATTACATTCCATGTCCCATTAGTTTCTCTCTTTAGAATGACCTAACAGTGTTGTCGGGATTTTCACGGAGTAATGTAGTCCTTTCATCCTCACTGTCTGTCCATTTGTTCTGTTAATGTCTTCTTCTCTTCCAGGGTGAGCAGACAGACAGACAGACAGACAGACAGACAGACAGACAGACAGACAGACAGACAGACATGAAGTGATAAGGAATAATGATTTCTGTTTCACACAACAAGGTAACTAAGCAACCTAGTGTCCCTATTCTCTCACTTTATTCACTTTGTTTTTCTTTCCAACCCTCTATGATTGATTTGTACCACGCTGAGTGTTTCTCTTGCTTGACAGTGAAGGTGCTGGCCTCGGTGGGTCACAGGGCAACGTGTGTGTGTGTGTGTGTGTGTGTGTGTGTGTGTGTGTGTGTGTGTGTGTGTGTGTGTGTGTGTGTGTGTGTGTGTGTGTGTGTGTGTGTGTGTGTGTGTGTGTGCGTGTGCGTGTGTGCGTGTGTGTGTGTCTGAGTTGTACAGAATATTTACCATGGAGTGATGTGGTTCCTGCGAGGAGGTACGTGAGACGCTGGCTGTGTCCACTCTTTCTCTCCTGCTGCTCTTGAGTCCGTCAGCCAGCCAGCACCCTGAGGTGCCCAGCAGAGCCGCCACGGCCACAGCCCAAACACCAAGGCTGCCCATCACTCTCTACCTGTGCGGAAAAGGTAAAAAAAACAACGATAAAAACAAATTCCTTAGACTCACTTTGTTGTTCACAAATAACATGTCGCATACGTTCTCATTATCATTTGGGCCAAATGGTAACACAATGATTAAATGGACGATGTCAGAGGTGTGTTGCGGTGTATTATTACAACACTTTAAGTGTAAATCCTTATGCTCCCGTAATCCTATTTGTATGCAAATTGATTGCGGAGCTAAGAGTTCAGTCATTTCCAATCAAGCATGATGACAAAACACTGTGTTCATCGGTGGCCCCTCAACGCAATGCAACTTAAGTAAATGCAAATGCAAATAGAGAAAATGTAACCACATACAGAAATGCTGCAAGTAGCAACGACAAAACTGTTTCCAGGGAACACTTGGTTACATAGTGTTGAGCTCTTGGGGCCACTGTGGTGTGAAGAAGATAAAGACGGAAAAGAGCTGGAATAACACTAAAGAAAACGTGTTATGTGTTCAGAGGGGCATACAGTTGACATTGTAATGTACAGAATTGGTTTCAAAACATCTGCCGCATAATTAAGACAGAGGAGAGTACATTTTGACAGTGTCCAGAGAGCCTTTTGTCAGTTAAGACAGGATATGCTTTGGAAGAAGAAAGTAAGCAAATAGGTATAGGCTAAAAATGATATCAATAACTTAAAAACTGCATAATTAATGTGTTTATAGCAATCTGAACGGGCACTGTGTAATTTTCCAACAATTGTAATTTGGCAACAATAACAACAAATCCTATATTGTTAATGATGATGTGATGTGAAAGGACGACAACGGAACACATACTTTACACTCCCTTGCATTCATTGGGCGCACATATGCACACAAACACACAGCATAATACGGCTATGTAAACATCAAAGGGCACACTGATGGGGATAATTATCTGTATTACAAAGGACACGGAAAATCTTTTGATGTCAACAAAGAGACAACCCTCTGTAGTCGCAAATGGCGGAGGGCTGGCATGGAGGCTTAAAATAAAAACTCGGAAGATTAATTTCACCGTTGTGACACATTCATTCACACACGCGGACACACAACACACACTGGAACACAAAAAACATACAGAAAGCTTTCCAACCACTCACGCATCGCATTTACAATAGCACAGGACAACACTCAACTGCCACGTTACCATTATGCCCCTTTTGGATGCAGGTACAGGTCCCTGTTGTGCAGGAGGGCTCGCTATGGCGAAAGCCTGGTGCCTGCAGCCATAGCAGCACTTAACAAAAGGCCAAGATTAAACACCCCAGTCCCACTCTGTGTATATCTGTATGCATGTTATTTTGTTGTCTGTCTATTGTCTGTCGGCGTGCGGCCCATAAATGTACTTATGATGTGAAGAAGAATTTCCCCTTGGGGACAATAATGTCTAAAGTCTTAAGTCTGTTGTGTTGTTGTTTCTGTTATTGTGTCCACCCCCTGTTGTGTCTAATTCCCTTTCAGGAGAACAGCATTTTGCACTGATAAGAAGTATGTATTGGTCTTCATCAAAGCACTGACATCTATCCTGGTCTCTTCAGCTGATGCGGGTCTTTATGGTTGTACTGCGTGACACGGCACTTTGTTATTGTGCTTTCAGGTAATGTGTTTATTGTTTATACTGCCAGTCTTATACTTTATTATGTGACTTTATATTGTGTGTTTTACTGCCGAACCACTCTGAAAACAAATTTCCCTCAGGGGGCCATAAAGTTCCCAATTGAACTGAAACAAGGGCACGAACGGCACATGATGCATTTCAATCAGTGCACGCGTTTACGGTGTTAAATGTCTGTCTGCCGCAGCGCTTCACCAGAATATTGAGTATTGAGTATTACAAAGCTGCCGTGAATCACCTTGACCTGTAATTCTCTGCTGCTCCTGCTAGCTGAAAATGTATTCTCCGCTTTGCATACATATTTTTTGCAATAAACAAATCTTTATTCTTACTTTGACTTTTAAAACCAATAGGATTCAGATCCTTGTCTTAAGAAAAAGTAGCAACACTGCCTGCAATTTAAAAAAAACACTCCTGCAGTGACAATTTCTCTGTTTCAAAATAATTGATAATAATGTCATAATTAATTGATGTTTTTATGGGGCAGTGGTACAGGCTCAGCAACACATCATCATAGGGGGTTAGGGTTATAATATGATATGTGAACAATATAGCTTAGCAAAAGTGCTTGCAGTAAGAGTTGCCCTTGTCAATGTTGCTCTAGTGAGTTGGGATTATTTACAGTAGTCCTCTGTGCCTAGAGATGCTCATCATAGGTTTTTAAAAATCATGATCTTCAATGAAAACTAAAGTCAATAGTAGAGGTATGTAATGTAATGTGTTAAAAAGTACAACAATTGCCTCTGACTTATATTGTATAATAAAGCTTAACATTGAAATACTCAAGCAACCCGGAAATATACATCATCATTGTATTCCCTGTGAATTTGCTACCACTGACAGAACCACAGAAGAACCTGCCATTGTAAACATCAGTCGACAAGGTAGCGCCGGCATCACTCAGTTGGCTAGCCCGAGGCTAATGGGCCCTCACAGATAGCCCGCAGTGTAGTGAAATTAAACACCAAATGAGATCTGCCAGTCACTGTCTTAATGTGCTGCCTGGCCCCATGGCATTGGCCCACACACAGCTACACACATGTATAGTTGAGTGAATGTGCACACTCACAGAGAGAGAGAGAGCGAGAGAGCGAGAGAGAGAGAGAGAGAGCCCTGTTGGTGTGGAATGAATGGTCCATTTTGAAATTCATCAGGAGGTAAGAAAATCTATGAGGGAGCCATTATTTGACCAGCATATTAAAAAGCTTAAAGAGACAGACTCTTCATAACCAATGCACCTATTTGGGCGGTATGCTTCGGATCAGACTAGTTCAGCGAGGGAGCTGCATTATAAACAGTCTCAATGCGGCGAAAGGTAAATACTATCTATCTATACCAAGCTCTGTGACCAAAAAAGTCTTAATAAGGTCCCAAAGCGCAATGTACAGGCCCCCCTGCAGCAGGCGTGTTTTGTTTTTTCAGACACTTACTTTCTGGAAGGATATTTCATACTCATTCTTTATTCCTTTAAAGCAAAATATTGGATCCATGGTGTTTTAAATTATAAACACAAGTAGCCAGTTATTAGTTGAATCCTGAGCTTGTAATAAAAGCTAGAGAAAGGAGAAACATAAAACGTTTTGAGAATATGAGACAAGAGGAAATTAACTACTTGTATTACACAGCACGGAATTATACAGCCAAGGAATCTTTGTTCTTGCACTGGAGGTTTGTTTGAAAGGGAATCATGGACTTTAAGATCAATTACAACAACCAAATAAATGTATCAATATGTTTTTTTTTCTTGTGAAATAAAAAAAGGAAAAAAAGATTTTGTGTTCCATTACTTTCTTGGGATGTTACCACTGCAGGGAACAGAAGAAGCCCATTTGGGTAGTCAGTCAGCTACTGTATATGTCTATAAAGGGCAGTACTGCGCCACAGTAACAAGGCATCTGCTAGCCATTTTAAAATAACACATTCAGCGGAACGTCACGTTACATGTGCCTTTGAGACATATCAGCTTCGTTCAGACAGGAGCTCCTTTTTTGTCGAGGTTTTGGTGAATATTGTTATTATTATTGAAGACAAGTTAACGTTTGGCATCAAGTTCATCTTGATAGAGTAGGTCCCTTCAATAGTGTTTGTTTCAGATTCAATGTTGTGTCTCAGTGGGAGAAATAGAGATGCAAATAGCTCAAAGGCACCTTGTTATGTGATAATAATATACACCAAGGAAAGCTTAATGTTTGACTTTATATTGCTATTGTTTTAAATGACTTATTTTGACTCCAAACGCATGCGGTAGTGACCCCCTGGACTGCTTCATCCTGCCTAGAAAACCATCCTAAAAAAGAAACTGCATCCAGCATTTTCTCAGAATGAAAAACTCAGAAGCAAAATTGGTGTTTCAATTATAGGTTGACAGATTAATTTAACTAGACTTTATATCTTAAATCTGCAGCTTGGGGAAAATAAGAGATGATTACAGACATGGAAAACAAGACATCAAAAAAACAATTTAGACAAAATTAGACGCAATTTGGACCCGGGGCCAGGGAGAGTTAGTCTGTGTTTCGGTAAAATGAAAATTGGACGATTATGTGTCTAATTCTGATTCTTCCATGAATTCAAGTCAAAGCCACTCTCTTACTCAGTGGGAAAAACTACAAAACATCTGTCTCAGCTCTGAAGCGCAGAAAGAAGCTGTCAGGCTGTCGCTAATGCTGATATGTGTCAGCAATATCATGTATAGATCCTAGAGAGCAAACGGCCGTGATGTAGACTAATGTGTCTTTTTGTGGCAAGCATTTTTTCATTTACAATGTTCAGTGTTTTCCTAGTGTGTAGATCCAATTATCTATTGATTAAACTGATGCTAGTGTCAGGGCTCCTCTCAGCCAGACACTATAAGAACAGGTGCCATGGTATATAGGCTTAGAACACACTTTTCATATTGAAAAGCCTCTCCTTTCTAAAGTATACACTTTATACTCAAACAATGGTTAAAATAGCATTTTAAAATGACATAATTGCATTGCCTTGGAGGACAATCGTCCATTACCAACACATCATGCAAATATACTATGCAGACCATATAGCATAGCATACCATGCATACCAGTCTTTGAGTATACTAACTAGTCAAAGGATTAGTATGTAGTACGATAGTAGCACACAGTAAATGTTTCTAATAACTTTGGTAAAGCCTTTTTTTATCTCTGCATGTCTGAAATTTGAACTAAGTCTGTGGAGAGAAAAAAATTAATGACAGCATTCCAAGCCAAGTTTTTAAATTGAGGAATATTTCCATACATAGAAGTTTAAATATAGACATATGCCAATAAATGGTCAAATTTAGTGTTTGTTGTTTACATGTAGTAATGTGGGACCTGTCACCCCAAGAATGAAAAAATCTGCCATTTTGTCAAGTGACCCAAATTCAAGTTTGATTGACAGCCAAACTAATTATGACCAGTTGAAAGCAGGAAGTAAGGTGATGTTAAAGTTCCAGTGGAGAGGTCTGGGTGGGGAGAGAGGTCAACAAAACATTGGACTTCAACACTGTCTGTTTCCTGTTCAAAATAAACATTTGCACAAATTCCACAACCTTAAACAAGTGTTCTTCATTGTAACCCTGCGGATTGTGCTCCCCTCATACTAACAAAGTATTTCACCCAAACTAGGGTATTTCCTGAAACTGACCAAGCCTTAACCATTGTCATAAAACTGATTCACACCATTGATTCAATATAACTAAATAAGCCTGACAACAAAGCCTTTATTTTTGCTGTCACTAAACCAAGTCTACACCTTAAAGCTGGCATGTAAATGAACCCTGCATGCAGTCCTACAGTCTCTCTGTGTCTCTCTCTGTAATGGCAGCAGAGGGACGGCCTCTGGCTGAGCTCTGAGACTCCCTGATGAGGCTGAGCTCTCCGTGGTCCCAGCTCTGCGCTCCAGGTAGGTTTGCTGTCACATTTACAAATGACACATTCGTCTGCAGCCCGACAATCAGTCCCCACTCAGCAGGCTTCCCCCCTGCAAGTTGCTGAGTGTTTAAAAAGATTACAAAGAGGGGAAAAAAATAACATCTGTGAACACCGAACCCCCTGTGCTGAATCTGTAAGGATTGTGGTTCACCATCTTAAAAGGTGAATTCCCTATACTATGTATGGAGCTACTTCTGCTACCACGCTGCATACATATTTAATTCTGAAATCTACGTATTTTTACGTGTTGTAAAAATAAATCTCAATTGATAAAACAGAGTTTCGCATTTCGCCATTGGTTACCCCGCTTCCCTTTAAAAGTAGCAAGTCTGGATTTCTAGGCAGTCAATCATTTTGTAACAAGGTGTCACTTTCTTTCCCCCAAATGGTGCATGCCCCATTTTGGAACAAACATCTCTACATGCTGCCTTAAAACCATTGCTCCTCTTCAGTAAAGTCGCTGCTGCCATCCTGTTCGCCTGCACTCAGGTTTCAAACAGGCCCCTTCCTCACTCACATGTCTATGTAGCAAGAAATGGAGCCACTGAGGGGGATTGCCTTGGCCCGAAAGGTTTTTGTTGCATGCGGCAGTGTCTACATTCTAGTTCCTGTGTGGTTGGGGGGGAAGACACTGAAGAGACCAGGGGTGTCAATCTGTCTGTCATACAAGCATAGGATCACACAGTCTAACCCTAGCTATCTCCCAGGCACTCCAGGTGACTGGGATACATATCCTTCCAGGGGGTTTTCTTCCCTTTTATTTATTTATTTTTTATGACAAAATGTGATAAATCTCAGGACACCCTGGAGTGGTGTTTTTCCAGAGAGGATTTATAGAGCGCAGTAGCCCAGAAAGATAAGGTTATGAACTGTCATTCACTTTAATGTTAAAGGCTCATAAGCGTTTGCCCCTTTGGAAAGGAGACGCTGAAAGCTGACGGGTCTTATCAGCTCAAGATCCACACAGCTCACACTCATGAAGATTGTATTCACATGTTGGAACCAATTAAGAAAGACAATATGTAATTAATAATGACTTTCGCACCTGGAACTAGAAAATCAATGTCCAGATGTATGTGACATAACCTTAAACCTGTGTTTCTGTCACAAGCCCATTGTGTTGGCCGAACAGCTCAGATGAAAAAACCATGCAACTAGCCAAATAAAAAACAACATTCCATTGATTTATCTAATACAATTCTTAAAAGGGCCATACTTCAAAGCTCCTCAAAGCTGCACCACTCAATTCAACTTTGACTGTTGTAGAGAGGGACCCACTGTAAGTTTTGCCCCAATCACAGATGGCAGTTTTTCAGGAGTTGGCATATATTGGATTGATAAGCCATGTCAATAGAAATGCAACTCCAAATGCAATGCTAATGTGTTTCCATATCTGCACAATGCATTGCATAGATAAATGTTTTCCTCACTCAATAAAATGATAATATGAAGTGCTATGTTTTTAACTTGTTCTGGTGGCTCAATCGGTCAAAGAAATGAACATATGCAGCACTATGTGTGTGAATCATTGTATTTGAAATGTTGCCAAACATCTCTCCCCCATTGTTCCAAGCTGCCACTGGTTTCCATTCATTACTGATACGACAATTGGATAACAGGCTCTTGTAATCTCTCCAATGTCAAAAAGTATGTATTTAATATTTTTTGGACAATTAAGCATTAACTTATGGCACAGAGGAATAAGCTATATCAGCTAGCCAACATCATGCAAAATAAAATATAAATTCTAACCATTTTTACAATTAAACAGACTAAATAAAGCTCTAGTAGCAGGCATAAGCCAGACAGACACACACAAAGACAAGGGAACGGGGAACAACAGAGCAAATAATGTGAGCAACAACCAGGACGCCATTAAAGCAATTAAAGCGTGTGAGCAAAAACATATGGCAGCATTGATAGAAAAGTTCATGTATTCATTCCGCGGAGAAATGACTGCACATGTGCCTTTTTCAGATTGTGGTATAATTGTACCCTTAGAGCCAATAAGTGTGGGGCTCCTATAAAAAGGCATAGGGGCTTACGAAAGGACATACTGTTGGTTGTGGTGCTTTAGTAAGTCCAAAGATACTTATTGTCTTGTCTTCTTCTGCGTTGCCTCGGAATGAACTATCGCCTGACATTCTCTCTTTGCCACTCTCCATCTCCATGGAAGATAAAGAGCGTCTAGCTGTTAGGACGCAATAAGACCCTATCTACAGGCTGGAGAAAAGAACGAGAACAAATACAATTATTGTCAATGAACTGTCTGTTGACTGACTTTGTGAGCTACTGGATAACTCAATTTCCCCAAAGGGATAAATAAAGTATCTATCTATCTATCTATCTATCTATCTATCTATCTATCTATCTATCTATCTATCTATCTATCTATCTATCTATCTATCTATCTATCTATCTATCTATCTATGTATTTATCTAAGCTTTTTTATTTTGGTGTAATACTCTCTTCTCTTCCTCTCCCTGTTTACCTTTCTAACTCATCAACACTGATATTGACTTTTGGCTTCTGCTCTGACAAGTTTCCGCGACCGGATCGGCAGCCCTTTGGGTGTTAAAGCCTGTATCCTGCTTGTCAGGTGTATAGCTGGAAGACACACAAACAGCAAGTGACTTGTTAAATCCAGAAAATCCCCACGCAGGCCATATGACACGGCTTCGAGAGCAAAGAGGATATCAGGGAGAATACCGCAGTGCCAAAAACAGGGTGGTCTGTCCCTCTTGGGCTGCTAATTACAGAGCGGGTGACAAAGTGTGGCTATACAAGATGAGCGAGGTGTGCTTCAGTCACTAAGAGAAAAACTATGTTTTTAAAGCACTCTTTACGGGGCTCTTTAGAGGCACTTTGTGGAGAATGATTTGGTTTGTATATATAATCATCACCGTCTGAAGAACCACTACAACCCGTAAACAGTTGTGTTTTGACGTTTGAAGCATCATTCATGACAGCCGCAGCCAGAAATCAATGCGTGTGCCGAGGCAAACGATTCATCCGTAGTATCACATTCTGAAATATCAATAAACCTCAACACAACATTGTCACATTTTGTTACGAAACTTTTCTAATTTCAATATAAGTATGAAATAATGCACAAAGAGTCAGGAGTCAGATTTCATCATCCGCAGAGACTTTAGTTGAAACTTGCAAGTTGAGTCAGTTATCATGTACATGTAGTATAACAGAGAAATGACTAAAGTCAGAGAGGGATGTTACAACTTTTATACCCATACTGGCACGTATTTGTCTGACCAGGTGCTGATGACCTGGTCATCTGAGTTTCTGGAAAATATGGGGGATGAGTTTTAATTACACTGATAGTGCAAGAAGTCCTCGACCTTGGTTATTCCCAGTATCTGTGTGCCAAAATTCCTTATGAGACAGTTTTACTTCTCAGTAAAAACATGTTTACCCCAGAGTTCAATGTGAGGTGAATAGAATGACTGCATTAATATGTTATACAATCATAGAGAAATAGGTTTCGTCAACACATTTGTCCTCTAAACTGGATAAACAGGAAAAACTCAGACAGTTGCTATTATGATATTAATGATTTAACAAAGGGTTCTTGCTGTGTTTGTCTGACTGACAGGCTGACTCATTCTCAGCCGTGGATATTAACATGTCTGTTCTACTCCAAAACCATCACGTTGATTGAAAGCAGTGATGAGGTCTGCAAAGGGGAAGACCCCAATAAGTTCAGCAAAAAAAAGGAATATTTCAAAGCCTGCTTTAAAAATGCTATACTTGTTACATCATTGGTCAAAACTATGGACAACTTTGCTATGACAGAACAGTTGTTTTTCTGTCTCTCACCAAACAATCAACAGAGTGGCAAAGAGTTCAAATGCAGCCCGGAAAAACAGCATTGGTTTACTGACAAGTAAATGCAGTATTGATCGTTTGCATCGCCAACGCATTTGATCATTGGGGTCAGAATAAGCCCTGAAGGCCATGTGATCAAGATGCCTTAATTAGATATCGCTTAAAATACCAACACAGACGTGAGCATGGAAGTTCATTATTGGCCCTGGGAAAAGTATGTGTGACAAAATAATCTTAGCTCACGAGCATTTTCAGAGTATTCAACCACTTCACACTTACTTTACAGTCCAGATAGTGAGAGGTCTTTATATAATGTTGTTTATTCCTCTATATTCACTGCCTTTCATTGACAACTTACTTCTCATTTTGCCTTAGCAGCAACAAGCGATTTTCATCACAAGTCGATCACTAATGGCCGGTACTTAACTTCAGACTTTTTCCACTCAACATATTGAATACTTTGGGTGAAATGGAGAAATTAGACAATGGCTTATGGACTAAAATGTGTTAAGTAACATGTCGAGACAACCTTGAATCACAGCACCTTTTAAAAATGTGACATGACAAAACAACTCTCAGCAAAAGAACCAGCAGAGGAGCGAGGTATTGACTGCTTAAAATGGACAGGCAGATGGATGCTAAAATTCACTGCAGAACAAACAGATATGCCAGATGACCTTTCCGCGACCCCTTTACGAATTCATCCCTCTCTCTCTCTGCTGACTCTTTCTGCAGTTCCTTCATTCAGTCAGAGTAGGCAGCGATCACTATTTACAAAGAGATGGGCTTCTGGTGCTCTGAGCTCAGCCCGCTGTGTTCATATGGGACGCAGCGGTAAAGGTCATTTCTGGAAGTTCAATATAAGTGATCAGAATTTTAAGTTTCCAAACCGCGTCTCCCACATCTTCTGTGTGCCCTACACTCTACAGGGGAATACAAAGGACCTATCAGGAGACAGCAGTGCGTCTCTGAAATGAGAAGGATACGGAATTAAACGGAGCAAGTAACTGGTCCTCCCCACTTTCTGTGTCATTCATATTAAGTGCTCCCCATTGTCATAAGCCTCGTGTTAATCATGTTAAATTTCTCTGGGTATGAGTGTGTGCGTGTGTCAGTGCGCCCCGGCTAAACCCATGAAAAAGAGTTTCATCAGTTTCAATTTAAAACCAATCTTGTCCGCCGCATCGGAATGGGAGCGTGCGGTGAAAGAGCCGACCTATAAGAGCGTGACTCGCCATTGTGTATGCATTTTTACCTATGTTTTGGAGAATATGCCCGATTATATTTCATCGCAAAATGTTAAAAGCCAAACAAATCAAAGTCACCGGGCGTAAGGAAAACAAAATTGCAAAAAGAAAGGGGAGGAAGGGGGTTTGGTTTACCCGAGGGGATAGCTTTGTTGTGTGGAAATAAATCCTGCTCATGATTAGACAAGCTCTGCATGGGGTTCAGAAGATGGGATGCCAAGGATTTAAACTGTGCATGAGTGGGGCATTATAATTGATATGAAAAATGTAATTTATTCTACTTAAACGTTACATGGGATTGTCATCCAGGGCACTTTACACTTCGATTATTCAGAGCCTGACACGCCTACCTTGAATTCAAGAGTTTAAAGGATTGGGTCATGTCTGCTCTGGGAATAGGTGGAAGGGAAAGAAAGCATACATATATTCACACATATTTGACTATTTCCATGTGTATTCCCCCCCTGAAAGTCCCAAGAATACCACACTAATAATAATGCATGTCTTCTGGAAGTTTTAAGTACACCTTGTTCTAACCACTCTTGAATTAAAGATTTTCTGTTTTAACAATCACTTTTTGGTTTGACATCTGACCTGTGTTTGCAAAACACAAGAAGATTCACTTGAAACCGGCAGAAGAAACTGTTTGTCCAGACACTACTCGCTATGAAGCATCAGTGCCTGCAGTTGGAACCATCCAAATAATCTCTCTCTCTCTCTCCCCCTCTCGCTCTCCTCTCTGTTTCTCTCCTCTCTCGCTCTCTCTCTCTCAGCCTATTTACTCTCTAATAGGCCTTAATTAACATACTGTAAAACACATCTTTAATCTTCTTAATATACCTGCTGTGCCTGTGTTAGCAAGCTACAGAAATGCCTTTGAACAAATACTACAGCAGTAATGCAGAAAGAGGAGAGTGATGGGCAGTAAACCTCTCTGCATCTTTCTGCACACCGCACATGCTTCCTCCTCTTTTTCAGTATTAAGCATCTGTGAACAGCAGGGAAGTCAAGTGGGTTGGGATTTTACCAAACGAGCTGCTTTGAGCACCCTGTGCCAGCAAACACTCACTCAGCTGAAATGCTTTGGAGCAAGACCCTTAACTAAGTCTGACCTTTGAACTTACAAAAGTTATGTCCGGAGAAGTTTTCTACTAAGAGCATTCAAGTCTCACATTCATCACATTAATACAATAGTCACGCTTACTTTGAATGTGCAATGCATACGTTATTTTCTGCACTTTGGTTACTTAATGTACAAAATATTTCAGTCCAAGAGTAAGAATCAATACTGTAAGCATATCCAACAGAAACGACTAGAAGCTTAAAAATCCAATCCCTTTTGAACTTAACTACAAAATGACAGCATGCAGCATGGGCTCTGTTTAACTGAGTATCGGAGAGGGAAAGCTGATGACAGATTTTATTTTTCTGGTTTTAAGTCAAAAAGTCAAGTACATGTTTATGTTGAACGTGATGTGTCTAAACCCTGTCTGGAGACATGGTTGAATAAGCCTCTACGCTAAGAATAGCTTAACATTGAAGACCTGTAGAAGAGTGTGAAAACTCTTCCTCAGCCTGGCTACACAACAGAGGATTAGACCTTTATTGTCATCTTTGAAATGTTAGCTCTATCCAACTAACATGCATGGCATACTGCACATGCATTAATGCACAAATGCTGATTCTAGCTCATTCTGACTGCTGCGGGGTTTAAGAAGCTCAGCAGGGAGATGGCACTCCAGATGCCTTTCTCAACTCTAATTGCGGGATTTTTACAGTAAGGAATTTTAGTGTGTGTGTGTGTGTGTGTGTGTGTGTGTGTGTGCGTGTATGTGTGCGTGCATATTTGTGTGCGTGCATATCTGTGTGTGTGTGTGTGTGTGTGTGTGTGTGTGTGTGTGTGTGTGTGTGTGTGTGTGTGTGTGTGTGTGTGTGTGTGCAATGTGCATACACATATGAGCCTGTATACTAGTGTGTCTTCAATGTCTGTCTGTCTGTGAGTGTGTGAGTCATCCCGCTATTAGGCTGTCTGCAAGGCACAACAAGCAGCCATAATCTGCTGGACAGCCGCGCTGTAATGGCTCTGTGCGAGACAGCTAATAAGTTACACACCAGATTGCCAACTGCAATAAGCTCAACTGAGTCACTATTCTGGGCTACATCATTATTTTTCTAGGCGCGTTGACTGTGACCCCGGGGTGCACTGCAGAACTGCTCTGACATGATCTGGTGCCCGAAAAAAAACACTGCACGAGTCATTTGGCAAAGCCTAAAAACTGACGCTTTGTTTTGTATCAGACCCCTTAATAGATTTGTTGTGCTGTGCTAATGAAATGCTTTATCCTTTGTTTAACCATAATTGTAATCAAGTTAACTCAATGGGGACTAAATGTAGCCTCAACCTTTGTTCTCTTGCCTTCTCTTGCCACAATTATTCCAACTATTGAACCCAAGAAATCAATGGACACAAAATGTCAGAGGTCCACATTAGGTCAACATGCTTTCTTGTGTCCCCACTGCAAAGAAAGACTGATGTCTGACGGTTGTATGTTACTATAACTTGCCTGAGAGCAAACAGATCCAGCTGCGAACCGCTGCCATTTATATTCTCATTCAGGGGCTGAGGGCAAGGTATCGATCCAGCAGGCTCTGCATGTGTGCCTGCCTGGCCTGCGAGATGTGTGTTTGCATGTGAGACTACTACATGCCAGAGTTGAGAGTTGGAGGGGCTGTTGGCTTTGCATGGAGCTGAATGGCTGGGATTTACTACCAGTTTGTCCACAGACAGCAGTAGTGATGAATGGTCATAATTATGTTACTGGATGTTCGCCTCCCGTATCTGGTTCCAGGTAGAGAGGAAATCCAACAAAACCCCATTAGAAAGAGGCTAGAGTGAGAGGGGAAAGCAAGAGGCTGGAGCGTTTCCAGCACCATGGAGAGCTCCGGCGCAGGCTAGGCTGTATCACAGCTGTGTGCGCGCCGACCAACGCTCATTTTCCCCTCCGCTGGCAGTCACGGAGGCTTTGCTGCCGCTGCGCCGGCTCTCTCTCTCTGGTGACACTGATAGAATTCTCCCATGAGAGAGTGGGCTGAGGCAGCTCATTTAACACACTCACACAAGAAAATCTTGCTTTGTTTAGGAGTGCCCCACATCACCACCTCCCGCATTCATTCTTGTGAGTTTTTGCCTGTTGGTAAGTACTGTATATTAAGGCTGTACGTGTTTGATTAGGACACTGGTCGTTAAAAGATGAAGTCTTTCAAGCGTCCGGACAAATAATTGGAGAAGCGGTGGTAAGTGGGCACGTGCATCCAATGTCACAGAGCGCGGAGAGGGATGTGCGTGTCTCACTATGTTTTCTTATCAGTCCCTCTGCTTCTCAAGCAATACCTGGCGCATCCGGGCAGAGGAGTCCTATGGTGAAGCCATTTATCAAACACTGCCCTGTTGTTTTCGTGCAGGTATAGAGCCGCTGAAACGCTTATTTACGCACTCACAAGAACTGGCATCTAGTCGTATTGAATGATTAATCGCAACCCGTGTGACGCCAGACAATAGGCGACATACCAGGCAGTGTAGTTAAAGACTGTCAGAGATTGTCATTGCCATCGCCCCATGCGCTATAAGGCTGCACCTCACACATATCCTCCTGAAGCCCTCCTCCTTCTCTCTCTCTCTATTATTGATGCATTTCTCCTCAGCTACTCACAAACTAATTTAAAATTAAAGCACGCCACTGGCATCCTCAACACAGTTTTCATTCACTCACACACACTCTTGATGCAAATAGTGATGGATGAAGCAGCGTCATGCATTCACCCAAAACAACCAAACTTGTTCAAAGAAACCAGACCCAAATATACGCCTTCAAGCAACATTAGAGCCCCTTATCCGCGCGTTAGTAAAAACAGCGTCTATCTTACCTGTGTTATTTGGAGGCAGGAAATAAACGAAATTTTAGCAAATATGCCGTATGCGTCCAAACTGCGCTCTTTTAGTTCCAGTCCTCTCCGGCCGCACTACAGGGCTTAAAGGGTTCAGATGAACTGCGGGCGGCTGTATCAGAAGCAGTAGCGTAAGTAGCGACGTGTAGCTCGTCCCAAACACTCAGCAGCAGCTTCCCATCCTCCGGCTCGTGTTCCTCTCAGCACTGCGCTCCTGCTCTGCCCTATTTCAACTCCTCTCACTCCGCTCTCCTCCTGACGTCAGCCGCTGCACGCCGAATGCGGTGGGGAGGCTGCACCTACAGATTGGAAAGCGACACCTGTGTGTGTGTGTGTGTGTGTGTGTGTGTGTGTGTGTGTGTGTGTGTGTGTGTGTGTGTGTGTGTGTGTGTCTAACTGGGTGCGTGTGGACATTCGAATTGTGGAGAAACACCAACTGCAGTGTTTAGAAGTGCCTTTAGTTTTTTTTCAGGATGATAATTTTTAGGACAAAAAAGGATTTGTTTAAAAATGTTTTAGAGACTAGATTTAGGTTAAGGTTTTGCATGAATTCTAGACAGTTTTTAAGAAAAAAGTACAAGTGTAGTAGATTTAATATCTGTGTAATATAATAAGTAGCTATAATATATGCAACCATGTCTCATCATCATTGGAAGCACAGTGATCATCTGAATTAAATCCTGTGACACAATGACAAATGGTGCATGCCCACATGTTACATCCTTCTTTTTATTTGAAAAAATAAATTCAAAATAAAGATGAAAATTCAGTGATGATGTGCATGGACTGGAGGCATAGCCATGTGAAGGACAGGCAGGTATAATGTCCCTATCATTAGTTTACAGCGAAATACCTGGTTGTGTTAGTGCTGCACATGTACAAAACCATTACAATAGAGCCCTGCCGCAGCAACAGTGTATTTATAGGAAATATACACATATGCTTGTAACTCCAACTTCTTACTCCTGCCCAGAAATGGTCTTCCAAACTAATCTTTCTCTCTTTCTATATATAGCCTTCTCTTTACCCCTCAGTATCAACGAGGGAAGATGTATAACTCTGCATACACACTGTCTTAAAAAGACACAAGAATAGTGGCGTCCCCATCAAACTTGCATGTGGCACTAAAACATTTATGCTCAATGTAACATTTAGAGAAAGGAGAAGAGAAAAAAGTAAAGTAAGGAACTTTAGTCATGAAGTTGCAATACTTGATTCCCTACAATGCTCCAGGCTGCAATAAGAAAGCATATAGTACACCAAGAAATGTTATACATTTATGTCTTACAGATAATGCACAACTTGCAGTAACAGAAATGCATTAGACTATTTAACCAAATGTTAATGTTTTTTTTTTGTTGCTTTATTTTAATTTCTGCCTTTAATTTAAATTATGAAGCATGTGTATCGAAGACAGCCCTATACTACAAAATGTTTTAATACTGTAGGTACAAAACGACTATCAAATCCGCCATGCAAATGTATGTGTCTTATTGCTATATTGTGAAAGGGTGAATGTGTCGTTCATTCTGTAGGTGTTATGATTCTGGGGCATTGATAGGTAATTACAAGGGTGTGTTTGGTGTTGTTGCTATAGGGCATTTACTAGTACGTTGTAAATCAAGTTTGATAGATTGATGGATTGATGTTGCTCATGTTCACAATGCTTTTTTTCTTTATTTACAGCTGTCAGCTCCTCACATTAGACTGTAATGTGAGCATAAAGTGATCATTCATAAAGGTCGACCAAATGCTGTATTCAAATCCCACTACTGTACCACCGAGAAAAAGTCAAATTTGATCTAATGATTTTTTTCCTTCCTTATTTGAAACACAACATTTGTATTTTCTTTTAGAACATACCCTTAATGTTTCTTTAGAACACCATGCACATTTTATCCCACCCCAAATTCTCTTTAGAGCACCTGAAACATGAAGACGACAATAACTCAAAAACACGAGCCAACTATTTTTCAATCTTTGTTGTGACATACTGTACTACTGTATATTGAAACGGCACGTAGCTGTTGATCTCATAAACGATTTCTCCTCCTTCCTGAAGTCTACTTACCAGATGAACACAAACAATAATCTTATGTGAGCTGAAGGACAACTTAACAATATACTTATTCAATACATATTAACACACTTTTCACAAGAACGCCTCATTACACCTTCTTGCTTTTGCACAAGGACAACATATGAACGCACACACACACACACACACACACACATACACGGTTCTCACCATCACACACGCCTTAAACCGTCTCTGGGCCACCACAGTGGAAAAGCTCAGATCCACACTATTGACATATGCATATCAAATCTATTCACAAAACCAACAGCTCCCTGGGCAGTGCAGAGACGATCTCAGACTGCCGTAGGCGTACCCTGAGCGGTAAATCAATCACACCTAAATGGCGCAGATATGAATCGACCCTCGAGGGGCTCATGTAGACGACACACCGTGTATTGCATCGCAAGAGGAACATCACGTGCATTTCACCCACAGCTACACCCGTGGCTGTGAAAAAAAAACAGTTTCAGAATAGAGCAGCTACGGCATTGTTCATTATCCTCTCTATCATTTGCTCAGGAGTGTTTGTGTACAAGGAGTCATACGTCGGAAACAAAATGTCTTCTCCTCCTCAACCTTAAAAGGCACTCGGGCATGTGTCGGCACTAAAAGGTCTGCTACGTAGCTGCCCCCTCCGCGACAGAAGCACCAGGAGATAGAGCCATAACTCTTCTTTATGTCCTATTCCTCCAACTCACTCACCACTGCAAGTACTGCTGTGATTCACACACACACACGTTCATCATTTACAGTACACGGGAGTCCCGTGATACTGGACTAATCTAAACTAAATATAAACATTGTGTTTATGTTTCATTGTGTATAAAAAGTAATGCAGATATATTTTTAAAGCTATGGAGCGTACCTTTCTCTTATGAATGAATGTGCATTCAAGCCATTGCCAATGAGTTGACAGAAAGTTGATTAAGGCTATCAGGTGCACAAAACACTCAGTATCTCAATGTTTACAAACTGTTGTAGTGGGGCGACATTGGCACAGCAGCTCAGGCGGACAGGAAGTGATGCGTTTGACATCACCTATGAGAAAGGACAACAGCAGTGTTTATCTTTGGAGATGAAGAAGTCTGTGCCCGATCGCATAATGCTTACGTCATGTAGATATGCAGACAGTGTTGTTGTTATTACTCAAAATTCCTCAAGGGGGCAACAGAAGTTACGCACTATGGCTTCAATGTTTATGAAAGATATCCAAGATGGGTCTCAATTAACAAAGCACTCTAACTGAACTAGTGCCAGACCAGAATGTTGATTATGCATGTTTCTGTTAAACCTCAGATTATGTTCAACGGCCTTTATACAATTCTTGTTTTCTACAATACTAGCGCATCACAACTACAATGTGGTTAAGGTTGGGGAATGGTCGTGGTTATGATAAAAACAAAACTATGGCTAAGGTATGGTTATGGGGATTGGAACAACATCTAAACATTTATTTTGTTACCTCTTATTTTGCTTAAGATTTCTTTAATTGCTATAACCACCAGTGGGGATTCAAAGACGCACAACATGTTCTTTTCCAGCATTCCTCTCCACATAAGAATTGTATCTCCCATAGCTTCAGCCTGCCCGCCCAGGCGTGAATCCCCATTGGACATCCATGTGAAGATCAGCGTATTACGGGTCAAAGGTCAGTTTAGCTGAGCTTGCTGTTATGGATCATGCTGCAGAAGCCTCAACTGTAGGGTTTCTCACCCTACACCGCTTCATTAACTGAAAACTGTATTTAGCATTTCTTTTTATTTCTAAGTTTATTTTCAATGTCACACAAACACTAACAAGCAGCCACACAATTCAAGACCACTTTGTGCACCCACATACTACATTATATTCTGCCACCGTTGACCAACACTGCTGTTACTAAGTGGCACACATTGACAAGCATGCACTTACATCCTGCACTTTATTGAATAGAGCTGTCAGAGAAGTCGGTACTGTATCAGTTGCAGTAGTGTTGTTCAATGAAACAACCTGCCATCAGAAGGGGAGAGAGAGGCAGTGCAGACAAAGTGTAGTACTAGCATTTATTTGTAGCCTCCAGCCACAAGGTTTCTCATGGACAAACCAGGGCTTTTGATTTGCTATGCAGCCTCCCTCCTCTCTCTCCCTTTATTTCTCTCTCTCGCACTCACGTGTGCAGAGTGTGTGTGTGTGTGTGTGTGTGTGTGTGTGTGCGTACACACACACACACACACACACCAATGCGTGCCTGCCCTGCACCCACATACGAACAGAAGTTCATTTCTCACTCTTAGTCCCACGCCTACACATCACACACCTTATTTAATGGTCTTTGTTTCCTCCTCCTGCCCAGCTCAAAATGTGATGGCAGAGCGGGCCGGCCGGGTTCCCCAGATGACCATTGAGATAGAGCAAACAGATGAAAGCAGCAGTAAGACGCTGGCGGTAATGGCGCTACAGCTCCAGCTTACAGCCAATATTTCTCCCTGATGACTCCGCTGCCCTGCCTCCCTCTGACACCTGCAGGAGTTGTTAGTATTATAGACGCAGGGATACTTATAGAAGAAACCAGAGCTGGACACACATACACACAAGCTTTTTGAGACATTAAAAAAAGGTTTATAGGTCGGTGCCCTTTCGGTTTAGTATGCAGTTTCACATTTTCATTATCTGTGCTATGAAGCAAACACACAGCTGTGCATGTACTATTATATAGCATATGTGGCCTTGAAAGGAATATGTAAATGATGCTAATGACATACCATTTACAATCTCAGTGAAGCTGTGGAACATGGATTTATTAGTGATTGTTAACATAATCTTATCAGTGATAATCATGCAATTTGTCACTAAACCTGAAGTGGCTCTCAAATAATAAAAGATTTGAGTGCCTTCTTATCTTAATTCTTTAAAGAAGAAGCAGAGTCCAAATCGTTAAGTGTCCAGGCCAAAGCCGTTTCCGCAGCCATCTTTGTTGTTTACTGTCACGACTTTGAAAACGCAGCACTGTTGTGATCACATTATGCTCGCCCATTTCAGATAGTACGATTTGATTGGTGACTTGGAATGTTCTGACATAGTTAATGAGCTCCAATGGTTTGTGCCCAGAGCAAATTGAAATGTGCTTGCGGCAAGTCTGGATTTCCAGGGTAGAGACAAAGCTCTCTGGTGGGCAAAGGAATTCTGACTTCTGCAACAAGCAGTTCTGTGCAAGACAGGAAGATATATTAGCAATAAAAGTCCACAGAAAAGGGTAATCATGGGGTGAATGGATGAGTCAAATAAAGCCTTTGACACTGAAGAATGCTGTCTGATTCTCATTTTCTACTGTCAGTCAATGTTGGCTTCTTTCATCATTGATCAATGACTTCATCTTAAAGGCGATTACAAACAATGTATTTTAGTGTTATATTTCACATTGGTGAGCAGTTAATCATTGACTGCATGTGACTCAATTGTGATTTTAACAATGCAATCTGAGCCTTTAGGAGATCTTGGTTAAAGAACTGAATTTGTAATAAACAGCATACATTTGGCACTGCTTATTTCATCTCTAATTTGTTATATGAGGGCTATGTGAACATTATCGACCCATTAATATATTTTGGTTAAAAAAGAAGTCCAACATTTTAAATTCTATATATGCTTTCAGTTATTAATGGACCAATGATTTCAACTAAATTATGTTCCCTTCCCCCTTCCAAAAAAGAAAAAAACTGAATAATGCTTGGAGGGCTGTTGCTCTTTTAAAAAGAAAAACATACGTTTCTGCCTCCAAAGGCATGCCGATTACAATCAGTGCCTAAGCAGGTTAATATGCTTCAGCTTGCAGAGTACTGTGAGCTTGCAAGCTTGAATGTGCAACCCAGATACATTTATGGATCATTTAGACAGCCTTGCAGTAACAAATCTCAAACACTGAGGTTAGTTATGATGTAACTGTCACAATTCATCAGTACTGTATGTGCCACTTTTATTTCCAATAATTTCCATCTCTTACCAACTATTTCTGGGAATTCCTTACAGTATACTCCTTTTTCTGATGTATGACAGAGATTGAACTTGTGTTTTTGCTCCTATGTCTAAGTCAAACTTTGCCGTTGATGAAATCGAATGTAAGCGGAAACTAGATGATATCACATCACTCAAAAAATATTTGAAACATGTTGTAATATCAGGCGTTAACTACGATCCCTTACATTCATTGGTTGGTGTGAGTGTGAGTGTGTGTGTGTGTGTGTGTGTGTGTGTGTGTGTGTGTGTGTGTGTGTGTGTGTGTGTGTGTGTGTGTGTGTGTGTGTGCTCACATACAAAAACATTAGATACTATCATCATATAGTTTCATCTTCACAAATAATGAAATGTTAATGAGTTAAGTATCAGGACGGCAGCCCATTTCTCCTTTCATCGGACAGCTGGCACACTCTTCCCATCACCACCATTCCCCACACATTATCCTGTATTTTGGTGTGCACAGCCCCCATTAACCTAGAAAGACAGTAAATCCTCTTGTTTAACAGTTGTTTTGAGGTTGTTTCCTCTCTGAACACAAATCACCCCCAGTGGTTGTTCATAAAATTTGATTTTCTTAAAGATTTCACATTTTGGTGCAATGCATTAGCACTATTTAACACTCAAGTGATATAGTGAAAACCGGGCATGTTTTGTTCAGTTGCATCTGCTTTACCTTGAAGGGTTGAAAAACACACAGCCATGGGGCCAACGGGCCTAAATTGTGCACAATATGACCATCACTTTTCTGTAATAGAAATTCATTGCAATGTACTTTGCTTCTTCATTGCACCTCAGAATTGCCTCTTGTCTTTTTGCTAAAACCAGAACAATCAGTTGCCTGACTTTTATGCCTAGTCATCATCAGGGGAATACAATTGGACTCAAAATTCATTCTATTTTGATTTCCTTCATGGTTATTGTTAAATTGACTACTACTATACTGGAATAAGATTATAATGACAGAACCTATGACTCATCGCACAATTTCTTTAAGCAGAAAAAAGTTTTAGAATGCTCTAATAAATTACCACCCAAAACTGAGTAAATAAAATGGATTTTCCAGTAAATATATACATATTAAAAAATAGCACACACAGCTGCAATACCATCGTCACTATGAATATAATGTGGCCCAGGAGTGTCTGACTGCATCCCCGTCACTTAGCAACATTATTCCCATAAAAGGGATGGGCTGTCTGAGGGGATTTGGCCCGTTAAAAAAAGTTAGAGCATAATCCCAGACAGTGAGGGCAGAGCATGGCAGGGGATGAAAACACAATAATGGACAGAGGGGGAGGAGGGAGGGAGATGGGGAGGAAGTATCGGGGAGATCAATGTGCAGTGTCACTGTGGGGGTTTGGAAGAATAAGCTTTTTTTAAGGCTGGATTTTTACTAAATAGTTAAAAAGGTGTATCTAAAAACGTTTCATTCCGGAAGCACATACTGTACACTACAGTGTTTATGTGTGAAAGCTCTTTGTGTTGTGTTTTTTGAAAAGCTGTATGGCCTTACAGAGAATGTATCACAAAGAGCACAGACCTCTACATATTTATCATGATGGCATTTTGTTGGATATTCAAATATCATACATCAATAAGATACACATCTGGGTACATGTATTTTCCATATTTTCCACATGAAATATAAGACATTACATGTGAAAACTTTTAAGTCTTCAGTCATCAGCACCCGCACCACAGAATTGTTAAAGCAAGTGCCACAAAACAACACCATTTAACGTTCAAGTGACAGAGCAGCCCCGTAGCCATAGTAACTCTGATGGGAGCAAAGCATGAGGTCAGGGGAAGCTATTAAAGTGATAAAGTTTGCATAAGGAGGAGATGGGGGTGGACAGGGTCACCAAAACATCTGACAAAAGCATTTAATGTTACTGTAACTATGACAACGAAGCTCTCAAAGAGTTGACAAAGTAAGGGATTTAACCCAAACCACAATCTTTTCCCTTTACCCAACAGAGCCTAACACTAACCAAACCTTAACCATAGCATTTGTCAATTCAATCAGTTTTATGATTGAATTTGAGTTGTAGTCATTTTAGCACAGACAGACGCTGTCATCCTGCCAATGTGGGCTTCAGAAAATACATCTATGTGTCGTTCTAGAGGGCAAACACTCTGTAAATTGTTGTTTAATTTGTGTAATATGATTGAAAGCTCCACAACAGAAACTAAATAGACCTTGAAGTGTCCTCAATTGCCGTTTCGGAGGTCAAAAATAAATATTAAACCTTACTTACATATGTTGTTCGAATGGTAACTTCATTGTAACTGTGTATGCATCTGTGTTATATTCTCAAATATGTTTAAATGTGAGCTACTATGTGTTTGTGAATCTTGTGTCCTCGTCTTATATATCATTTCACCCAATGCATCAGTTGCATGGTGTCACTGTCGTTATTGGAAGGCTTACTATAAAAAAAAGTGGGTCAACCGGAACATCTCATCTCTATCTGTTTCAAAAATGTTCCCTACTCTAAAATGATAAAATTCTACTATATAAATATTTGAATCCTGCTATTTTAATGTACATTTTGGATTCCAATTCAGTATTCAAAATACACCAGGATGTGCTTCTAATTTGAAGTGGGAATTAGTAGCAATTCCATATCAAAATATAAATTTTTATTGTTTCACATTGATTCTCACAAATCACTGGGTACAACCACTTCTGTTCAGTGAAGCCACATGACATTTACACTTCAAACCAGAATGGAATGCTTCTTGATCTCTGAAGCAGCGGATGAAAAAAACTGTCCCGAGTGGCCTCACTGTCTGTCACCCGTCTGACTTCACTGGGTTTGTGTCAGATCAAGATCAGTTCTAATGAGATCTGACCGGAACACGCACAGACACACAGACACACAGACACAGACACACACACACACACACACACACACGTGTTAGCTATGATCTATTAAAAATTTCACTTATCATATCTTCGGCATTTATAATGGGAAGCCTGTAATGAAGGTCAGGAAAGGGGGTTTAAATCATAAGATAACTCATTGGTGCTTTGGAATTTCAGTACTCAGCAGTGAAAATGAAAAGGGACTAATGATCAATGCGATAAAAGAGTTATGAAAGAGTAAAATAATAATCCCCGCCACAGGCAAATAAAACAAAGAATAAAGAGCCGGCAGTACAACAAGGATTACAATGAGGGAAAGGCCAAGAGTCAAAAAGACCCAGTAGGCTCATGAGGGATCAAAAGTTCAGACAGATAACTGGAGGCCAGCCCATGCAAGAGCTGTAGGAAATCAATACAATGCTAAAACCCATTCTCAAACTGACAGTGAAGCAGTTTTGCATGCTTTGGGGTAGTTCTGCTGCCTCTTCTCGTTTCACTCCCAAAGGAGAAGTTTATTTTTGTTAAATGACGATTTTTATTTGATTTTTATATGACGTTAAAGGTGGAGTCAGCGATTCTGGAGAGAACGCTCCTCGTCAAAATCAGTGAATATCTCCTCCTGTACCTGTTCACATTGTGTGTGTGCAGAAAGAAAATCCATTGTTAATACACAGCCAAGGCTCTGTAAACAGGCATGGTGGTAGTTATGATGGGCCCCTTTGTGTACATACCAGATTACAGAGCCTTGGCCTTGTATTCACACCAAAACAAAATCAGCACGCACAAAGTAAGTACAGGTAGAGGATCACGAGGAGTTATTCACTGATTTTGCCAAAAAGTGATTTTGACCACGAGTGTTGTCCAGAATCACTGACTACACCTTTAATTTAATACCTTATTGACGTACTGCAGCAACTGCGGAAGTTGAGGCTTAGCTTAAAGCCAAAACTTTCTTGCCAACATCCATCCTAAAACCAGGTGCTCCAGCTGCATCACACACAGGTGTCAACATAAGCTTTTGAGAACTGAAACAAAACCCAACTCATGATACTCCCTTAGAAGTAGCAAATATTTACACATTAAATCCCCTTAACTTTCCCTTTGAAGGCTAGGAATAAAGAGTCAACTGCTACCTCATCTGCATTAGCAGATTGCAGGAACAGCTGTGGTTTAATCTTTTATAACTTATTTGGCATGAAACAAAAGTACAAAAGCTCTGTTAAGAATGCACTCTTTATAATTCAGCTCTTGGAAGAACACTGCAAGACATAGTTTTTTCCGCCTAGTTTTTTGTTATACTCCTCTACTTTACATCATTTTTAATAGATAATGTAGCTGAGGCTTTTATACAGAGCACATTTACAATATGAGCAAACAGCACAACAAATTCAAATGCTAATATTTTCATCTAAGCCAGAAAACTGGTAATTAAGCACAATCTTTAATACAACAGAGATGGGTGAGTGTTCTAAACACTGTGATCTATGCCGATGCAGTGGCCAGTGCGAGAGTAGTATTATTGGTATTTTGGTAAAACATAAAATTCCCCCATTGTATCACATTAAACAACAGAATAATAAAAGAGAAAAGAAGAAGTGGGTGATTTGTTCTTCCACAAGTACACATTACTGTAAGACTTGTTTTTTTTTACTCTTCTATATTCCCTTCCTGATCCTTTGAATAATGTAACAGTTCTATTTCATCTTTTCTTTGCAATGAATATGCAAATAAATGCGTATTAACTGCAGTCACAATGGCATACTGTTCACAGTATAACTATACAACCCTGTTTAGTTTTTTGTTCTTCATCTTGGAGTGCCCCGGAGCAGCGGAGGCAAGGGATTATAAACGACTTGTGGCCCTGCCAAAGCCGAAGCCCGATCAATACTGTAGATGTGAATCTTAGTCATTATGGTTGACCGATAGCCGGCTTTGCACAGAGGGATTGGGTTTAGTCTCTCCCTCGGTGTAATTAATATGCTTAAATGAAAAGCAACTGCTACCGCTCACTTGTCATTTTAATTTCATTTGCGAGATTCGACCAAGAAGGCCAAATTACATCAGATTTCTGTGATGTTGTGGCGCACTCAAACACCTCCGTCATGCATCAGTGGTGTGTTCTACTGAAGTGAAATCGATGAGATGGATTTGACATTTGTCGCTTATGGATCAGGGCTCATAACCATCAGAGGGTCTTGTTTTTTTAGGTTAAGATAGGACATGAAAAGTGTAAAGTGGATACAATATAATATGTTCATATCACAAGTTTGATGTCACTCTTCTGCTACTCAAAGCGAGTCTGTGCTTTTCACAGGCTATCTGTGGTTCAGGGAGCTGCGCTGCTGATAATTTTCAAGTCACGGCAAGGTCACAGTCTACAAGTGTCCATTTCCATGACTGGAGGCTGTGCCTTCGGTGCAGTTTTGATTTGGAGGATAAGCCTTTTTCATTGGGGAAATTTTTGACATGTCACAGTGGGAAAATCCCAGGTTTAAATAATAAAATGAATGATAAAGTTATAAAACCTGAGCATTTCCTGCTAGAAGTCAAAATGTTTGCATAGAACAAAACCTATTAGACGTCTCTAAGTTTCTACAGGGTAAGTTGTAAGACAGTGTTCCAAATAGAACAAGATTACTTTGAGTCTTGGGGGCGTCTTTAGCTCAGTTGGTAAGGCGTCCCCTCCATGGGCCTCGGCCTGCAGTGGACCGGGGTTCGATTCCAGCCCGTGGTCGTTCTCTGCATGTCACTCCCCTCTCTGCCCCATTTCAACTCTGTCTCTACACTATCAATAAAGAAAAAATGCCAAAAAAAAAAAAAGATTACTTTGAGTCTCAAACTAGTTTTATTTTATGCTAGGAAGAAACATCTTTATCCACTGCTGAACAATTGTACCCATTCAAATTAACTTGTAAATGTCATCACATCTGCATAATTTTGAAAAATATCAAATGAAAAATGCACATTTAAGACAAGATAATGAGGCTTGACACATCCTTTACAGTTTACGACTTTCATGATGTGCAAGTACTTTTCTTTGTTTATAAAATCCGGAATAATGAATAATGTTGTTATGCGTTTTTGCTGTTTGTAAGACAAAAAAAGAAGACACAAACAACTATTTTGGAAAAGCACCTTAACAGATATGTACTTCTATCTGTGAAATGTTGTGCAGGTAGAAGAAAAAAAATGTCATCATCTCTGTCAGTTTCTCAGATTATGGATTGGCATCCCAATGTCTATTTTCTGTCGCTATTTGAGGAAAATATACAGACTGACAGACCTCAGGGAGAGAGGTAGAGGAGGAGAGAGTGTGATGTAGAAAATGAAAGCCAGAAAGACAGCGATACTGAGTGCATATGTGCGTCAGGCTCTTGTGTCCCCGCTCGCACATGTGTCTGTTTGCATTTGTATGCGTTGTGAATTTTTGAACAAGGTTATGCAGTGGTCACTGCTCTGCTACGCTTGCACGCACGAGCCTCGAAAAAAGGCCTTCAGCACTTTCAACCGTCAAATTCGGATATAATGTCACAAGAGCTGTCCCCTCTCATCTATCATGCTTGCAGCTTCGCCTTGAAACATTCTTAGCAACCGCCGAAAAACTGCCATACACCCTCAAAAACCATTCGCAAAGATCATTTCACTCTTTTGACTTTTGACAAGCAATGATATCAGGATTCAGGAAGTTTTGAAGAATGTGTTCTGTAAGATTGATGAGAATTTAAAGATCCCCTCCCATTAACGTCATGTTGACACGTTCAGCCCCTGCAGCAATCAGTAAATCTAACGTTACATATCATGTCAAAAGTGTCCTTGAGTTTCTGAGCCTCAAACTAAATGCAAAAAAACTTGAGAATTCCTTTAATAGTAAGAATCAGAACCACACCATCGTATAAAAAAAATCAATTTCCGTCGTCTCGGTCAAAAAGTCCCCTCTTTAATAGCGTCGTCCTACGCTTCATTTCTACCCTTCCCTTCATTAACGAAGCACATTTAATAGGTTAATTTAATAAAGGCTCAGCACTTTCACTCATATTGAAATGGTCAGTCTATTATGGGGCCGCAGCGTGTGTGCAGTCAGTGTGTTATCCACTGTGCTGTAAAATTAAGGATTTCATCCAACAGACGCGGTTGATCGTTCTCTGAAAATGACCCTTCCTCTGTCCATGGTTGGTCACACGTCTGTATGTATTTGGGTTTTTATTTCTCAAGAACTATTACTAGTTTTTGTTAGATGAAAAATATGAATTCTCCCATAGATACATCAATAGAAGCTGAGAACGGCAGCGCTTGCAATCTTTTTTTTATTGCCATTATCAAGTGATGACCAGGTAATATTCTCGTGATCTCAAGAGATCAAGGACTGTTTCTATTTGATGATAAAACAATGAACGTATTTAAAATAAAAAATGCCATTATCTCGAGATCACACGTTATCTTGTTATCTTAGGAAAACGACAATAACCCGTCATCACAAAAGGTTGTATCCTCTTAAATGACTTTAGTTATTATTACCTCTTGATCTCGAGAGAAACAAGCTTGTTTGGTCATGGCAACAAGTTAGTTATCTCCTGGCATTTTAAAAAATTGCAAGTATGGCTGTTCTAGGCTTCCGTAGACATTCTATATTATTACTATAGTCTTAACATTATTGTCATTAATAGCTCATACAGTTTACACAGCCTCTACGTGGTTTACCGGTAGTTGTTGACAAACTTGTATCTGCTTATAAGTACTGCTACACTTCAGTATCCTATCATTGATTTAGTGTATATATATTTAATGCTAAAAAGGTTGTCCAATACTTCATTAGTTTAAATGTTGTGAAATTAGATACAACTTTGCTCCATTCCCATGCTTAGGTATTGATTAAAAAAACAAAGCTAGCATACCTACACAGAGACCTCCCCATCCCACAACTTCCTTACCACACAAGCACACACACACTGCTGTTGCACTGCCCAGCAATAACAGACTGGAGTTTAATCACAGTGGTGAGGCAGATGTGAAGCCATCCATTGCGTGTTGTCCCCCTACATCATTGAAAGTGTACAATCCCATCAAGAGGCTAGGGTAGGGTGGTGGCAGAGTCAGCAGCAGTGCCTGTATTTCAGCTTCATGTCTCACTTCTTTCCCTGTATCCGGGAAGTAAAGGAGAGCAGAGGGCAACTGAAGGCAAGGCAGCTCTTTAAATCTAACACTGGATATTCCGGCTTTAATGGAGATTGGACAAAGGCCTGTGTGAGAGGATTTTCGATCACCTGTCCTGCCCTTGCCTCAGCCCCGTGTTTAAGGATTATACTATATGTGCAGCAGAATGCTAGGTCTGTCTCATATAAAAGGCACAGGCATGAAAGTGTTATAAAATGCAGGTGCTGAGGAGGACATGGTCTTTTGTAACTAGGACAAACAATTCTAGCACTTTTTGAGGAGGCAGTGATATAAGTATGTATTATTACTCTCACAAAGATACAGGGAAAGAAAATGAGAGGGAACATTTCTTTCAGAAAAAGCAGAATGCACACATGCACCGGATTTCTAACAAGGTACATTGCACCATCAGGGGAGATAGACTACCTGGATCGCCCTTTCCTCAACATTTCACTACAATGAGATGCATAATTAAGTAACAATTCTTCATATTCTTCTATTAAGGCTCATCTGGGATCACACAAAAGATTTGCAATATTCGTCAGCGTATTGGTTTTTGCAAAGTCCGTGGTTAGGATTAAATAACAAACTTAACTAATTACATTGAACCTCTGCAGCTTCATTTTCGTCATGACAGTTCGTCATAACACGAACACACACAGTCACACTTCTCTTTGATTGAGTTAAAGCTGTACTGATACATTTGTTGGGGCTTAAACATAGCTACATAATTACATAATTGCATACATGAAGATAGGGTTGAAAGCTCCATCTAAAACTAATAGCAAAAACTAGTAAGTGGACATTATGATTTTTTGGGACAAACTTCTGTTTACATTAAGGATGAACTTGCAAATGCCTAAGAAATATTAGTCAAGACATTTTCATTGGTGAAGATATAAAGTGCTTGTGCATAACAGTTATTAGAACTTTATGAAGCTGTCCCTTCCAAACTAATAATAACACATATGGCTGTGTTCTTTGTTAACACGTGGAGATGCATTCTTTACAGTTCAATACAGATAATCGATTTAATTGCTTTTTGTTCAAAGTAAAATAAAATAAAAATTAAAAAGCCAACTCATACCAATCTCTCTCTTTAAGACGGTCATGAATCATGATTGCTTTATACAAAATGATATGACAGCAATCAATGTCACTGTGCTGATGGATAGGCTGAGTGAAAGAGGAAACTCTCATCTCCAGAAGGCAATAACATTAAAACTAAAGTCGTTAAGTTGTGATAAATGACAGGACAGCGTAGAGCTCAGGGGAAGGAGCTCACGTGCTGCCAGCTCTCGGGGCGTCTCACACACTGATTCCCCCCCAGTAGTTTGGAGGTTTATTTGCGTGAGTAAAGCAGCCAGCTGGCTCTCTCAATACCGCTCTAAACCTGTGTCAGCTGCAGAGGCCGACATAAATCTCTACGGCCACACTTTGAGGTAATGGGAGAGCGCAGACAAGTCCAACAGGTGAAGCATTACCAGTGAGAGACTGGCCAATAGGGAGTTGTTTTTCAGCCGGCAGTAAACATTGACACACCGGGGATGAGAGGAGGAGAGGAGAAGATAACAAACCCCCTTCATGACCCTCAGGTATAGAGTGAAGATGAGGAGGGATGGGTGGAGATAAAGGACACAATTGTGTTAGTGTGAAAGTGGAGACTGAAAAGCTGAAAGTGACAAAAAAAGAAGGAAGGCAGGGGCAAAAAGACAGAGAATAGAGTTTGAGTTGTATCCATTTTCAAAGAAAAGTTAAAGAAGAGGAAAAAGTAAAAGAGAGAGTTACAGAGGTAGACCTTGAGAGAACAGGTGTCGTGTGGTTTCTCGAAGAGACATGGAAAATGACAGATAAGAGTGCAAGGAGAGAAAACGAAGATATTCAGGATAAAAACTCTGAAATATACACAACGTGCAGAAAATTGAGCCTTACACTGCCACAAACCATTTTATGAAACCTTGCCAATTAATTAACTTTACGCTACAACTTCAGCCCTAGTCTATGTTTTTTTTCATCTTCTATATACTCTGGCAAATTGGCATCATTTAAAGTGTGAATAATATGCTATTAGCAGTTGAAAACTAGTGTTGGATTTAGTTTAAGGGGATAGAAAACTTCCAAAGGTGGTTCATCCATTATCGACAACAGAGATAATAATATACATGAATGTGTGAATCACACTGAATCAAAAAATGTATATGCATCATATCTGTGTTCAGGGGTTGGGTTGTTCAGGCCTCAAAATGGAATTATACACCTACACTTGTTGGTTACATTTAGGCAGACCAAATTTGAGGACTTGAGATTTGCTTGACTAACACTGATAAAAGACTCGACTTGACTTTGACTTGGTCTTCATGACTTGAGACTTGACTTAGACTTGGGACAGAAGACTCGAAAAGACTTGAATTTTTTAAAGTTATTACGTTAGAAATTATGTTTTATTTTGAAACATGATCAGGTGATTTTACAGTGCAATGCACGCAGCACGGACAAACAGCGTCAGCAGGTCAACACAGGAGCAGCAGTCATGGAGGCGGCTAGACCTTTCTTTTTATGTCCATGGGCTATACCAAGAATAATTCACGTGAGCCTCCCACACGCTTATAACCCAATCACAGTAAATATGTAGCTTATTCCCTTCCCTTTTCACGTTGTAACGGCCCCGGGAAGTCTTGTAAAAGAAATTATCTGCCTGATAACGAACGCTTCCTTATCGAGCGCCCTACCTCCACGGACATAGGCTTTATAAAAGCATCTGTGTGAGACAAAACAGCCGTTATGAAGTAGGCCTATATAATGCAGTTCGACCTTTCACGTTCACCGGCTCCTTCCGACTGCTCACAGCCGCCGCCGCCCCCCGCACCGACAGCACAGCAAACTGCCCGTTATGACTGTTCGATCCCCATAATGAAAAATAAATTAATCGGGATTCGGGATAAATCAAAATGTGATCCTGCCATAAAATAAAAGGTGATATGATATTTTTGCCATAGCGCAGAACCTTGCCCTGTTTTATTTTGAATGCATTATGGGCATTAAGTGTCTGTTTTGTGTAAGTATAGGCCTATCTGTTACTATTTGCCTTTCTTGTTTTCCATGTTAAAAGTAAGCTATTGGAAATTGAAAGTAGCCTAAATGTGGTTGAAAGAAAATGAAATGTGCGGTGTTGATCATATGTGATAGATAAGGGGTCGCTATTGGATGCAGACATTATGAGCTTCGGACCTTTGCTGTAAGAAAATGTTGTCAACTGGACCCATTTAAATTTTAGTTGAAGACCCCTCGGTCAGACCAAGAATAATTCAATTGTAGTTCAAGGATGATGTTGTCGATGACGGTATGAAGAAGAGAACTGTGGAATGCAGGTCTTTTAAATGTAGAAACTGGGTTAGATCATATGATTTTTGTATGACTTGACTTGTGACTTGCTTGACCTGAGCAATGACTTGACTTGTGACTTGCTTGATTCTCACCACAGTGACTTGGACTTGCTTGAGACTTGAAGGTTATGACTTGAGACTTGCTTGTGACTTGCACATTAGTGACTTAACCCCACCTCTGCATTTAGGAGAAATAAAGTCACCACACGAGGCTCGTTGTTGCTACTGATCACCCACACATTCTTTGTGAAAAAACTATTTCTTTCATGGTCTCCTAAATTGAATAACCAAAAAAGTGGGAACAAAAAGGAAAGTAAAATACAGATACAAAGAACTGCCGTCACTGTAGACATTTCAAAGCACTGATGTAGCTACAAAGATAAAGAGAAGTGAAGTGCATAATAGCCCTTCTGATAGATGTCATCCTATAAAAGGTAAATATAGATGAGACGTAAAGAGGGCAGATAGGACTTCTAGGCAGGTTTACTGAAACCCTGACACTTCACAGCTCACATTAAAATGAATCTCCGGTGTGCGCACGGAAATCTGAAATCCCATTCCATCGACCATCACGCACATTACCGTCTCATAATATTTACATCCTTCAGAATTGACAGTTAACATCTCGTCTCGCTTGTTCCCCATCCGCCAGCACTCTGTTAATACAGACAGCGTGCAGCCTGTTTGAGGTGTGAGCTCACTGTTGGAGGAAAGAAAAAAAACTCCATGTTTACGTTGCTCCTATATGTCGATTGGACATACAGAACGCTTTATACTTTGTTGTTGAATAGGCAAAATGCATCAGTGAACACCTCAAGAGCATCAGTAAACACCTCAATAGATGACATACATAATAGGATCTTCACTGTGTCAGTGGTTCATTTAAGTTGTTGAGTGACCATGCATCTGTACCGAATCTTACTGGCAATCCATTCAATAGTTGTGTTTCAGTCTGCACATAAGTTTTGGACCGCCCGCTAGCGAGAGAAAATATATTTAATTGGTTTACAGCAAGTATAGGACAGTTTTTATTTATTTTTGCAAACGAGGGAGGCAAAAAGGGAAAAAAAAGTTCCCACTCATATAACATCTAACTTCATTAGTCACTGGCCTGAGACTGTGTTTGTGTGTGTAGAAGAGCATTAATAAGTGTTCTAGGGAATCTTCAGCCCACAGTGAGACTCAATTAGTTGACGGACAGCTGCTGGTTTTAAGGCTACTGACTTGTCGGGGGTGAATTCTGATTAAGTGACAATCCCGTATTGATTAGTTGAAGGAGACATGTAACAAAAGGGAATGAGTGGGATTAAGGAATGTTTGAGGTATGTAAAAAAACATACTATGATAAATGAACAGCTGTGTACAGTATCTGGACTGGTAATAAAAAACAGGAGCCGAGTTCAGGTAGAAAGTCATTTACCTAGAGAGTAATTTAACATTGCAATGAGTGATTTTTTCCAGCATCCAAACGTATCACCCCAGATGACTTCCTTCAACCACAAAATGATGGAATTATTGCCCGAGATTGCCACCGCTTGGCCCTGAAATCAACCCAGGTGAATGCAGCAGGGTATTTCTGATGCAGGAAACTGTTTGTGGGAATCACTGTAGCATGGGATGAACTTGGGATGGGAAGTATCGCATCATTTCCTCTGCACCAATGAGATTGAGATGGTGCCCACCTAAGCTCAGCTGGTGTCCTCAAGCACCCCCTACGCTACCATAAGAAACTCCCCCCTAAAACCACTTGATATTTGGTGGTCCAAAGTGACCTTACAGCCATTTTTTTCACAGCACAATATCGTTGCGGCACCAAAAACAATCAGTGAGTTCTTTCAGGCTCCAGCTGCTACAATAAAAAACTCCCTTCACCTGAATATTTATGTGCTGGTAGTTAGAGCACTTCATGTTTACACGGCCACAGGGGTCAGGCCAAAGTGACCTATGTTAGTGTGTTGAAGAAGAAGACGCAACAATTTCTTAACCTTGTGTTTTTGATCCATGTCGGTGTTTAGTTAACAGCAAATGGCTGACAGCCACAGCGCTGAACGACAGTCAAAGTGAATGAACTGCTTGTGTCAGACAGAGCAAGTTGCATGCATTACTTCAGCCAAAAAACTAGACCCTTTGCAGCTACGTTCACTTTATGAAAGTTATGCACATGCATCAGATGGTGGAATACAGTGCAGATAGCACGGTCTAATGCACATTGATCGTGTGCAGCCCTCAGGCAGCACTGCATGTGTTTTGAATCTTTTTCAATTTCGAGAGCCCACTTCCATCAATTGCAGTCCAGGGGTTTGGATAGTATTAAATAACTCTCTGGCTGACTCTCTAATGCAGAACTTTGAACAAAACAGCTACACTTGTAGCTCCCTCCGACAAAGGATCAATATTTGAATCAGATGAAGAATCTCTCTACACACAGAGTGCAGGGAAGCTTGATGGATTTGTCTTCATAGGAACGAGCGCGGGTCGACAAGCAAGATATGAGGGGGCATGCTCATATTAAGAGCAAAATTATCAAACATTGACATATAGGCAATTGGGAATGTAGAGCTATATGAAAATATATGTTCCATTCAGTATTTCCACATGCATTCAAGTCAGTAGCGGAAGAAGCTGAAGTGGTTAATTGCTCTTCAGAAAAATTAAGTAGACCCAAAGTCCCGAGCAAAAAAACAACAGTGTTACAGAGCTTGAAAGATTGTCAAGATGAATGAAGCCTGAGGTCACACAGACCTACACAGCCGCTGAGAGTGGGAATCTTCCCTGTGCAGTGAGCCTTTCCTATTACTTCAGTCTGGTCTCAGGGCCACTTAGCTCTAATTACTGCACCCTAACGGCAGGGCCAATCACTAGCAGGTTAATTGCTTGATCTCTGCCATATGTACAGCCTGCCGTCATGTTAATCCACCTCTCTCCACACATCCACCGGCCAACCATGGAGCATCCCCACACGCCTCGGCTGGATCAACACAAATAAAGAGCAGGGAATTGTGCCAAGGTGAAATTTGACCCGAGTTTCAAAGTATCAAACAGTAAAGAAATGAGTCTCTTGCAGGGGGGAAAATTGTGGCAGCTGGATTTTTTCCAAAGGGGTGTAAAATGTGTCAACCGCCGTTGGTTAGAAAAAGTATGGTACTGGGATGTTGTGTTGCCTACCGAGTGCAATCAGAGGGAATTAGTTTAATTAGTCGATACATTTGGGCAATTAACAGAAAATAATCAGCTTCTTGTTTTTAGACTTTACCAGTTAGTTACCAGTGTAGCCATGTTCAAAAATGAAGCTCCATTGTATTGGTGTTGTAATCCAGTGCATTCAGGACACCTTTTTAAGTGGAATGATTATACATTATTATCACAGGTATTATATATAACAGTACTGTGTTGTACACTCTACTGGTGTGACAGCTCCATCGCCTTTGTACCGAGGCTAAAATTAGCTTCCAACCCATGCCCCCTTCCCTTAAATTTCAATCTGCCACACATTACAGTTTACACAAATCTAATACTTGAACACAGAATCACAGTTTTCACTGTTGTGTCTTACAAGGTATTACAAAAAAGCACATGAATAAATCCACCAACCAATCGTGGCCTTCCACAGTGTTCACTTGAACTGTTGCCACATGTCGACAAAAACAATTCAAATGTATTCAAGCCTGTGAGGATTTTGCTCTGTGCCAAGCAAAGAGATTATGTCCTTGTGTCCCTGCCTGTGTCCCAAGATGGCGTACTTGTTTGAAAGGGTCATTCATATCATTTGAAACACACACAAACACACACACACACACACACACACACACACACACACACACACACACACACACACACACACACACACACACACACACTTCCAAATAGCCTTGCTTTGATGGAAAACAGCACATCCGGGGGGAAAGGACAGATATTACACGGATCATTAGCCTCAAATATAAAAGGGAGCATCACAGCGGCCTAATGACGCTTTGATAAGCTCTGTTCTGGAAGTAAACATAATCTGTTGACTTTCAATTCTTTTGTCACACCACCAATGACAGTTGAAGCAGAATGAAGCATTGTGCTGTGAATGGGCTGCTGTCGTGCGAAGCAAGGCAATACGGGAGCCTTTTGCAGAAAATAAGAGCTGGTGGGGAGGACAGGTTCCGACATGTAAATACCTTTTTTTAAGTAACCTTTTCTAGATGACGAGCCGAGCATACAGCTGCTTCTCATCTCGCGTGACATAAGTGCCTGCTGTCTCCCAGCCTTTCCATTACTGCTGATCACTGAGTCATTGTGACTCAGACACCGTCTGGCAGGACCAACAGTGTTTACCACTCGCAATATACAGACACCTGCGAATTAATGCCGCATTACACAGATGCCGGTAGAAACTGCATCTTAATGGGCCTTTCTGTTTTTGATGAAGATGGCAAGCCCAAGACAGCGCCTGCATGATGCAGTTATCTGAGGACATGTCAGTAGAAAAACACCACCGAGCTATACTGTGTTTACATCTTAATAGCAACCATATATCCTACGTTTGCTTTACACTTCCATAAATAAAAACAACAGAAACCATGGCCTCAGGGCCAATCCCATTGAGAGAGTAAAGACTAGAGTACAGAGAGTAAAATATTTAATAAAACACTGTACAATTTACAACTTTGTGGACTGTTGTAGTGGACTGTTGTTAGCCCACTAGCCATGCTGGCTCCTGTAGGCTATGTTTACAATCCCTCCATGCTTCTTTACAGACCAAAAAGTATATTTTGACTGGTATACTTATAATTATTGTCTGATTGCAGCTTCAGCAGGACAAAAACAAGGTTTTTCTCTGATTGGCAAGTAGCGAGGTTAGCAAGGGCAAGTAAGTAAAACGCACAAAGGCAGCCAGACATACTGGAAATGCCATGGGTATGAGGCTCAATAATATGCACAAAAACAAAGCTGTTGGGCAGTTATATGTGATCTGGGAGTAAGTGGGTAATGTGGAGCAGGTGGAGGGTCAGGTGAATGTCAAGGACAATTAGTGGACAAAAGAGGAATGACAGGTCTGAAAAGACAAGCCATTTATTAAAAAAAAAAAAAAAGATTAAACTTGAGGCCCAGAATGAAAACTTACTTCAAGGTTCTAAGGACACACATGCACAAGCACATGAATGGCGTGACACACAGTCTTATACTATTGAACTTTCCAACAGATGTCTGCAGCACTATGGGACTGCAATGTGCCAACAAAAGCATGGAAGAAGAAGTCTGCAGGTTGGTAGACATGGATGTAAACAATGCTGGATTGTAAATACTTGGTGAAATATTGGTGATGTTGTGTTGGATTACAAACGACAGCCATTGCATGTTTTATCAAACTGTGGCTTCCCAAAACAAACATCCACCTGAATAGAGGTCACACTATTTCTACCAAAAGTAATAGTCTCTACAGTCTGCTAGAGGCCTTTGTCACTGACGCAAACATATGTCATTTTTTTGCCTTTTCTGAAACAACAAGTCATGCTCTTGTTGTTTTCCTTGGGAGGACAGTCTCCAGGTTAAATACACTTTGGTTTGTCCCTGGTGCCGAAGGCATTTCAGATGAGGTGCCATTGAGCAAGACATATACCCAGCTGATACTTAGTGACCGGCAGTAAAACATAGCTGCTACAATGCCCGTTCCTGCTCCATACCTTTAGTACTGTGCAACAGAGTGTTGCCTGCAGGAGCATAATGCTTAGCATAATGCTTAGTCAATCTGCCCTGAATAAATAAATGGGGACGTTATTGGAAAATAAGTAGTTTGTTTACGGAGAATTGAGGTCGTAATGCACTCGCCACAGTACTTGTAGGGCAGATGGTTATAATAATTTGTTCCTCTCTGCATTCATTATATGAGTCATAAAATGTAAAACTTTTGCAGACGTTCGCCTCAGGAAGCTGGGCATTCTTTGTTGTGCCTCTCCATCATGTCACATATTACTGGATCCAGCCTAAGTCTCATTACTCAAAATGCAAATCATCATCCTCAGAATAATTTGAAATTCATCAGGGAAACTGCCTCGTGGCTGAGAGGATGCTTTCAATAGGAGAGGGTCAACTAAGGCCCTGGTTAATCTCCGCTTCCTTTATATTCATTTTCGTTATAAACACTCCAATCCTTAAAAGCATTTAGAAAGCAATCCTAGTCCAGAGCACTGTTTACTTTGCACACAATCCGGTATGTGTGGTGAGCAGGCACAAGCATACTGACGGCCCTGCTTCATATTCACTCCCCTCGCCTGCCTTTGGTGGGGCCCTGTGAATCCTAATATACCAGTAAAAGGTCTATGCACATGGAGAGTGGGGTCAGTAAGGGGTCTGTATTGATTAACGCAACAGCTAATAAAGTCTACATGGTGTTATGAGCTCTCATTGGTTGAGAAGTGCATAATTTAAGTTAATTAAATACTGCTGAGAATGACCTACAGAAATGTGTTAGGTGGTGAGCCATGCTCCACATGCGTATGATTCATCGATGGGTTTGGTCTAGGTCAAATTCAGATGTTTCCTTTATAATCTACTCTGAATTGCTTGTCTTGGGTTCTTTATGGATTGGATACCTTTAAGTAAGAGCTTGACCTGGGGCCTGTTTTACCAAATTTGTAATACCCTAGTAGTTTCCTCTTGGGTTAATATGACACATTCCACTAATCAATAAATGCCATAGACGCAAACCATGCACAAAGCCCAATGCAAAAATGTACCTGCAATTTGCAACTGACAACTATTTGTTAAAAGCCATTGCGGCACTATTTTTTTGATCTGCAAATTAAATGGGCCCCCATGGACATTGTGTCTGGAAACAAAGTCCTTTTGTGGCTATATTTTAGTTTTGATTTATTCGAAATGCTTTTAGCACTTTCACTGAAATCCCATTCCCCTCTACTTTATTACATGGAGGCATTAAAGCTGCAGTTGAGAGTTTTTTTACTGTAATATTTGGCAAAACTGTCATAATAGCCATTCAGCTATATGTAGGTGAAGTGGTCTGAAAATATTTTTTTATCACTTTGCTCCCCCCTGCCTCTGTGTGCTGCCCCCCAAAATTGCCACCGCTCATGTTAATTTTGACCAATCAAAGCGAGGTCAGATTCTCCTTTCTTATTGGCTGTGGGACCTTGGCAACGACGTTGATGCGTCAGTTGCGTGAGCGTTCACGACCCTAGCAGTCTGACACTAGCCTACTGTTTGGTACTAGGCTACTACGGCGGACAGCGAGTAGCAATGTCTTCACAAACGAACCCTCAATTTACCATTCCCAGGATACCAACAACTAACACCGCTAAGACAGCAAAAAAACGAGGAAAGACGAATGTTGAAAAGTTAACTGCTGAAAGGGAGACGAAGAGAGTCAAAAAAAGTACACCGGCCATGTCTTCTTGCCCTATCACATCAAGATCTCTCCGACCGCGACCTCGTCCCCTTCCTCTGCCCCTAGGCTGCCTGCCGCTAGCAGCAGGACGTCCGCTGGCCCTATATAGCCCTCGTCCTGTGCTCAGTGTTGCCAACTCAAAGCAATTTTGTCGCTATATTTAGTGACTTTTCAGCCCCCCTGGAGACTTTTTTTTTCAAAACAGCGACAAGCAACATATCTAGCTTTTTTTTCTGGTATTATTGGTGACTTTTTTCGCCAAAGCAAGTATCACCTCTTCTCAACGAGCAACGGGAGCACTGACACACAGCCCGCTCCTCGCGCAGCAGCCCCGAGCAGCCCCTCCCAGCTGCGGTCAGAGCAGGAGCATAGATAGTAGGAGATACACACACACCTCTCCGCTCTGTTACAATTAGTTTGCTATCTTGCCTGGCTGTTACAGCTACTTTTGTTAGGCCTACCAGCACACTTACAATGATTTTAAGCTAACGTACATGGTATGTCTGTGATTAAAATGTATGCTCAATATGTACGTATGTAGTTATCATTACTAATGTTTAATCACCTTGGAATCGGACATGGTGTTTGTCTCCTGTCAATGTAACTCAATTCACATGAACGCGCATAGCTGTCGTTCGGAGGGAGGAGCTATTGCAGGTAGAGCGTTGGGAAAACAGCCGTTGGGATCCCAACGGCTGAAACTCTCAACTGCAGCTTTAATCTCAGAGAGAAACACACAAGATAAAGCTAAATTAAAACTATCTGCATAGATACAACTTAACTGAAGTCAGAAAATGTGTGACTGACCCTTTAGAACATGACTGCCATCAATAATAGATAATAAAGTATTTGTATTACTATTTGTGCATTTTTAGTACGTGCTGTCATGCAAAGTAGGACACCTTTCATTCCCTGTGTGTCTGTCCAAAGTCAAAGCAGTAGCTCAGCGCCGCCTTGCTGCTCAGTGTATGCCTCAGTTAACCTGCACTGTGTTGAACACGCCCTGAGGCATGCTGTCAAAAAACCTCGCCTGACGACAACCTGACAACTCCATCCATCTTATTTACCCGCTGGACAGCGCAGATCTGCCGTGGCAATCAATAACGCTCACAATTAGTTTCCCTCCTGGGTGTGGAGGCGGGGGGGGGGGGCAGGAGTTGGCCAGCAGTCCCTAACACAGCTGGACCGAGTGTTTGTGTGGCCCGGGTCCATGCCAGCCACATGTCCTGACATTAGCAAACATCTCTTGGGAGGCACTGACATTTCCATATGTCCACTAGAAAGGAGGGAGAGAGTGTGTGGTACGGTTAGTTCACAGGCATGGATGTCTGTTGGCGTGTATATGAGAGTGTGTTTTTCTCCGTCATGTGTGAGCACTCATGTGCATTGTTTTGTTTTTCACCTTGGCTCGATGACCTGGAAAATCTCCTCCAAAAGGGCAGCGAGATGCCTTGGAGGACCCTCCAGAGGAAGCTGATGGATTTATATCAAGCCGTAAAAATAGATAACTGTCATTCATCATCGGGGCGTCCTGGAAGTTAACCCTGAACAACAAGACTTAGCCACACAGGGCATACAAGTCCCAGCATGCTTTGGTGTCATCTGGATGTCCTTAGCCACCTGGCATGACTGCAGACAGGTGATTGATACCAGGTTTCCTCTTTGCAGTTATCATTTTATGCGGTAAAATAGATTAGATCAGGAACAATATAAGGAGAAAAAAATTCTGATAAGGAAGACATATTGCCTGAATTCAAGTGATTTATTTATCTAGACAGGTGATATAAAATACTTATGCTAAATATGCCCTGCTGTTATTCAGGAATGACTGAAATGAGATGACTGAAACATTATATTTTTGTCCTTCCTATACCCTTATGGATAATGGTTTAGCGCTGCTACAAAGAAGAATAATTTAAATACATTTTAAAAATGGTTAAATACATGAAATGTGTGACTTTATCTCAAATTTGCTACAATGTTTGGAACTAAAATGAGCATCCGGATCATTTGGATGATATAGAGTTGTCGTCTGATAGCTCTGATTGAAATACATGGCCTATATCCGTATTTGACATACAACAAGTATTCAGGTGAAAGCTAGATCGCAAAACTTTTATAGAAAGAGATTTTTTGAAATGTTTTTTTGAAATAGGAACCTTTGCTGATTGGCATTCAAATAAGAAATTTGCCTGTGAATAAAGTACAAACACCTTGGCTATGCTCAGTTTTCAGTATCACAAACTTGGCTCAGGTTGCCGTCGTGATGTCTCCACTGAAAATCAATTACCTTACTACAACCTTTTCCAGTGAGCACTCACACTTCTTAACTTATCCAAATGCTTATCCGGCAGAATTACGACACATCAAAAAAGCCACATTTCCTCTTTTATGTTTTTAGAAATTATTAATGTTGCTAAACCCTTTACAAATCCTAAGAGAATGGCATATACATATTCCATTTCCCTAGAGGGCAGCGAAAAAAAAGTCTGCATAAGCGAGTGAGAAAATGTATTAACTCAGCATTACGAAAACGCTAAACAAATAAGAGACGTACCCTTCTTTAATAAATGAGGCTTTAGCAATGAAAAACCTGAGGAAAATGTCACGGGCAGTACTTCAGGCAGGAGCAAAAATGTGCTGTTTAGTAGTATTTAAGATAAAAGAAGACTCATTTAATCATGTATAAAAAAAACTGTTCACCGTTATTAAGAACGCATTTCCTTTCCACTGCCCCACTAACGAAGAATAAAGAAAAAGTACAAAGACCCATGACAATAGCTGAAGGACATAACCTAAGAAACTGTGTCAGTTTACCTGAAGAACTTGTATACCTCATCAACCTGGAGGTCCTTGAAGGTTAAAGACAGGGCTCTCAGTAGCCTGTGGCGCCATTAAATCACTGTGTGTCAGCGTTAAACTTTGATCATGACAAATAATGGTGTTTTCATGAGAGCCCACGCATCGGACATCAATAAAGCCTAATGGCGTGTCAGCCCTATTAATGGATTACTGCACAAAGCTCATAAAAACACAATATCCCATCAAGTCTAAAGGCCCTAATGATCCCACAGTGTCTTAAAAGTCACAGTAGGTCCCATCTCCTGATGGATATCGGCTCTTAGTCCATTTTATCTCACTGCTTTTTAAGAGAACGGGGAATGGAAAGGGGAGGACGAGCCCATACTACCAGAGCTATATTACCTGCAGTGGTATGCAAGATATAAGGCTCCCAATGTAGTCTTAAAGGTGGTTAGAAAATGGACTGAATATTAAGCAGGTAGTAAAGGTGAAGAAAAATGTGTTGGTTAATGCCATGTGAAGGAAAAGTTAAGGTTTTAATGCCACAATATATTCCCATCATACCTATAGTTTTATTTTTAATTTTTAAGTTAAATATGTTCGCAAATACGCTTATTCGCTGTCTTGCTGGTGGTTATATTGGAGGATTAACACCACTGTCAAGTCATGTTAAATAAATACGAAGCTACAGCCGGCAGGCAAAATGTTTAGCTGAGATTTAGGGGGTAAACGTGGAGAAAAAGCTAACCTGGCTCAGTCTAAAGCTTACAGTTATTTCGATTTTAACTAAAGACAAACAAATATAGAGATGAAAACCTGTAGTTGTATAGGGAGTCATGGGCTATAACTATGGAGTAGAATGTTTGCAGAAGTCTTTGTTGAATGGTGTACCATGTAAAATAAGCAGATAAATGAGTCTTTCTTCAACATGCTTAGCCTTGTCTTGACTGTCCACAGTTTCAACAAAGAGCGGAAACTGATAGTAAGCACAAGCAGCCTAGGCTTAGTACGTCATAAGCAGTTCCCTCATACCTCTGTAGCCAGTATGGACGAGTAGTTGCATATTTTGAGTATGCGTATACAGTTACTACAAATCCACCTATTCAACCTTCTTGGAAGGTAAAGTCAACGCAACAGTGAAGTTGGCAGGGAGAAAATGAAAGAAAGAAAATCTACTTGGTGCCAGTATTTAGGTTTTTACATGCGTAGACTCAGTGCAGTGTCTCTATGTGTGCGTGTGTGTGTGTGTGTGTGTGTGTGTGTGTGTGTGTGTGTGTGTGTGTGTGTGTGTGTGTGTGTGTGTGTGTGTGTGTGTGTTTGTGTGTGTTTGTGTTCAGACATTTATCCTGACAGTAGCATAAGTGCGCTGTTCAAACCATCTTAAGCTGTGCTGGGGGAGCTTGATGCTCTTAGAAGTCTGATCAGAAATTAACTGACTTATCCATGAGGACAGGGACATCTCTATTTTGGGAAAATGTTGTATGCCCTCTGTCCAAAGCTTTATTCGTTTACCTGTGTGTGTGTGTGTGTGTGTGTGTGTGTGTGTGTGTGTGTGTGTGTGTGTGTGTGTGTGTGTGTGTGTGTGTGTGTGTGTGTGGCATAGTGTGCGACTGTGCGTCACCTTTTTAAAGTAAGAGAGTGTGAAAAATTCCCGGGTAAACCTCGTTAGTACATCCAACAGATTAATTTCACGCTCCCCAGTGGATCTTTGCAGCCCAGAAATGAATGATGATTACTGTTCAAATATCTGTTCCAAGTGTGATTAACGCTCACCTTGTTGCATGTATTTCCATTATAGGTGAGAGCTTACTTGATTATGGTTGCTCTGCCATCCCCCATAGTGTTCCACGTTCAACTTTCCTGTTTTATATTTTGAATTGTATGCTCCTTTAAAACATGGGTCATGCTTTGACATTCAACTTCTAATTGAATCCTACTCTCACTGTAAAAACGGCAGGTTACCGGCATCTATGGGTGCTGAGGGGGCTGCAGAACCTACTCAAATAAGACATAATAATGAATATCATCACTTCATAAAAGAGTTCAAACTTATTTATTTCCCTATTAACTATAGGAAATAAACTGTAAATGTAGTAATAAAAGTCACACAGGGTGTGTCGGTATCCACATATGAGCATGTCTCTTGGCTGTATCTGCAATACTAAGCATTATTAAAATACTGTATTATAAACAAATCATGGCCTCTCTCATGCACATCAGCTTTCTTAGGAGGAATCACCACTTTGAACTAACCAACCGAAACTCACTCACAGAGACAATAATCCCCTAGAATGTTTCCCCTTTACACATGGTATCAAATAACAGGCAAACATAATATTAATATCAACTACGCCAGGCTGGTAATTGGCGAGGGTTCATCTGAGAAAAACTGAAACAGCAACATTCAATGCACAGCGTAGCTCAGCAACAACACACTCATTCCAAGTCCCTGTCCTGGGCTCGTCTGCCTCCCCAGCTAGGGTGCAGAGTAACTGTGCTCCAGGTGGCTACCACACCTGACAGCACACAGCTTATTATCCAGCAGGAGCTATAAAAGGAAAACATTCTCATGCTTCTATGAATAAACATAATGTCCATATTATGCTCTGTTCGACCACACGGGCATCGATGTGCATTCATTACACACACACACACAAAATAGAGTATTTCCTTTATGTTCAGGGCATGCAAACTATCTTAAGACAAGACATCAATACTGGGGCAACTGTGGCTCAGGTGTTAGAGCGGGTCGGCCAATGATCAAAGGGTTGGCGGTTCGATCCCCGTCCTGCCACTTGTGTCATAGTTGTTGTGTCCCTGGGCAAGACACTTCGGCCATCTTGCCTCGTGTGAATGTGTATGACTGCTGTATGTTTGAGGTGGTGGTCGGAGGGGCCGTTGGCACGGAATGGCAGCCACGATTCCGTCAGTCTGCCCCAGGGCAGCTGTGGCTACAACTGTAGTTTACTACCACTGGTATGACTGTGTGTGAATGAATGGAACCTGGAACCCTGTAAAGCGCTTTGAGTGTGATTAAAAGCACTATATAAATCAGATCCATTATTATACTGGCTCTCTAGATGTAAGATATGGAAGGGCACACAATTTATGGAAATGTTTTCAGTTTTCTTTTTCTTTACAACCCAAAAATACAGGTGGAATTATGTTCTTTTAACAATGGAAACATTAAAAAATGCTTGTTTTCCAGATGTTAACAGTGTTTAGATGAAACTACCCATCACTACACCTGGAACTTTTTTTAATAATTATTAATAAAACAGATTCTTGACAAGTTCTACAAGATTGGGAAAAATGTTTTGAATTGGTGAAGACAAAGATATGAACTCAAAATAGCAGAAAATGTCTATTGTCTATTGCTGCCGTAACCCTGTCATCGTGTCTGACAGTATAGAGATCCCTACCAGGTATTTGAACTGATGTTGCTAAATGTTAGCCTAAATGACAATTAGCATCTGTCCCAATGGCAACTGTAGTCTCCATACACTAGCCAGAGTGGTAAACATGTTTTATGGCATCTTCTCCTTGTGCGTGTTTCTCAAGGCTGGCGCAGAGGAGGCTGCTCCACTACTGTCAGCTAATTATTTCTGGCCCCCTGTTGTTCAACACGCTCAGTCTCTCCCAGATACACACCCCCCCCCACACACACATACACACACACACCCACCCCCTGTGGGGTTGCACTCCTAGTTTTCCTTGACTCATTCTCATTAGAAAGGGTGGTTACTCTCTCCGTCGCGTGTATCTTTTTATCTCTCTCTCTCTCTCTCTCTCGCTCCCGTTCTTCCTTTATATTTCTCTGTTTGTTTCTGTCTCTGCATTCTTAGAGTGCTGCTCCAAACACTTAAATAAAGATTCCACTCAAGGCAGAATAAACCCCCCAAAATTCAATCAGAGGCATACATACACGCCCTGACTAATGCCTGCACCACCACACAGTCCACACGCACACAATATGTTTGCAAAACCCATGCAGGTACACACACTTAAGCAGGCCCTCATTAAAGCGCACACAAATGCAAACACACTTGTGGAAAAGGTTGGGATGCCACATGAGTGATTCTTGTTGTATTTCACAGTGTGTGTTGTATTTCACAAGCATACTCCCCACAGCGGCGTAATGAAAGATGGAACATGTTAACAATGTTTTTGTTTCACTAAATAATCCAGTGATTCTTCTTGTTTTAACATCAATAACGCTAATTAAAAAAGCTCATTTTCGTTTTGGTTTTAAGGTTAAGTACTGTCTATCATTTCCCTTCTCACAACTCATCAATAAAAAAATATAAATGTATTTAATTCATTAATGAAGATTTCAAATGACCAAACAATTCATACTACAATTGTTTTTAAATAACTTTTGGCAATGTTAGAATTCTTTGCAATAATGAAATTATAATTGGACTATTTAATAAATATTGAAATGCTGCCTACGGCTGATTACCTGGACCCCTGCCTGGTTTGATAAGAGACACAAACCTGTGCTAAGTGATCATACCTGGCAACATCTGCTGTATGTCTGTTCAAGTAGACTAGAGATATAAGGTGGTTTAAATTAAAGAGCTTTAGAGTTGTGTTGTTTAACTGAGGACTGAGCCAAGCTAGCTGTTAGCCTCCACTTTATGCTAAGCTATGCTTAACTCTTCATGAAACACACAGATATAATCAATAAAAACAAAGCAAATAAGCATATTTCTGAAAATGTTCTCATGAATGTGAATATCTGAAATGCAAATGGAACATTCTAATTATGAAACATGCATGGTCAAGAGAGCAGCAGAATGTGCTTATAATAGAGTGTAAGCAGAAAGTGGGATGGTGTGAGAGGCAGATGACTCATTCAGAAGCCACAGAGACTTCTTTGAACTCAGTAAAAGTCACTGGCTGTGGAAACTCCTGCAGACTTTTCCATGGAGAGGAACACAGAACATAAAAGCTTTTGTTTTCTTCTCACTTGAAGCTCCGGGGACAGTCAGAAGAAGAATATACTGTATGTATTATAAGACTTTAAATGGTTTGTCTTCATTTGTGTTGTTCGGTCGTATCTAAAACAAACAGTTGTTTTAAACTGCTCAGGGAGTAATATTTTCTTTTTCTTATAGACATTTTATAACATTAAAATACACTTTTTTAATATGTTTTTTTTTGTCAAACGTATAAGTGTTATCATATTTTTTAAGTATTTTCATATTTTACTTTGAGTCCCGATTGAATGATTTGTTGAAGATTACAATGTGGACCATAACCTTTTGATGGAAATGCTACTGGATGGTAAACGTAAGGAAGGAGTGAGGGATGATAACAAGAAGGAAAATGTCAGCTGTCAGACGCCATGCTAACTAAAAAAATTTTGCATTCCATGCAGCTAGCTCGCTCTCGACACCCAGTGTGACATATATACAACCTCTGGCATTATAAATTCTCAACGTTAGCTTTGAACAGGCTGGATAATTCATAAACATCTACGATGCCTATGAAAGAGTCTCTAAAATGGATAATATTGCATTTCCAGAATATCAGGTTCCGCTTCACACCAAGGAATAAGTAGATATGAAGATAGGTTTTATATCTTTAATCTTTTTTTGTAATAATGCACCTACAATATCTACTTCAGCAAGTAGGGGAGAGTGGCCTAAGTTGTGCGGTTTGGGAAGTGTGCCATCCCTTGTTTCTAGAAAACCATAGAAGAAATTGGAAATGTGACCACATATTTAAGAAGAGCCATCCATTTGACTCATCATGTAAAGAAGGAATAAGATATAAGCACATTTAAGCTCAAAAAACTGTTTTTTGCCTTTCAAATAAAATTTCCATGATCATGGTTTTTTGATTATTGTGTCTGAACAATTATAGACACGTTTGAAAACATTTGACACATGTTTTAGTGCTTTAGTATGCTACACTTTGTGTCTATATAGTTAGCACAATGTCAGCCCTAAACGGCTGCATCATGCCTATTATCCAAAATTCTGGGGTTGGGGTGATTTGTGCCAAAGGGCCTATGTGAGTTATAAGTAAGTAAGTAAGAAAAATATATTTATAAAAGCACATTTATGACGGTTTGCACTGTCCAAAGTGCTGTACATAGTGCATTCAGTAGGTAAACAATGAAGGTAAAATAACAATAACAAAAATAAAAGAAAGCCCATACATCCACAAATATAAACAAAGATAGTAGTGCAGAGGTAAGATAGTTAATGGGGAGGAAAAACCAGGGTGTAAAGATGGGTTTTGAGCCTTGATTTAAAGACAGAAATGGAGGGGGAATCACATTTGTCACAAGCACGGAGCAACTAGTGCGAAGTACATTTCTGAGAGTTGTGCTAGTCACCAAAAAGAAAGTGATTGTCTACAGTAGCTCAGAAGAGACTGACATCTCCATTCCACTTAACGACACCACTGATGAGAGTTCAGATGGCCAGAAAGATGATAATGGTGACTTTGTCATTGTGAGCTTTGCAGGCAAAACCACCTAGATCTGCTAGGCCTTGTTTAAGAAAATTGACCTTCAATCTTTGTAAAATATTTACTTTATTTACTTTAAATAAACCTTAAATAAGTAATTGTCTTATGGATTTGTCTTGCATTACAGTTTATGAGATATATATCAATGGCACAATTTACCCCATGGTATTCTCTCTTGTGGCACAACTTACACCACACCGGGGGCAAGTTGTGCCACAAGACAACTTTTTTTTCCGAAAGCTATATTTCTCAAACAGTTTATTCCAGATCCAAAGTTTTTAATTGCCAGGGATGCACAACATCCTGAAATATATGTACATATTTGAGTTGGAGACATAACTGTCAAGGCCTCACTTTAAAAATACTTTGAGTAAAAAGTTGCACAACTTAGGCCACTCTCCCCTAACTTACAGCTGGACAGGTGTATTTTATCACAGAGATGATGCAGGTCTTGAACCAAACACACTTTATTATTTTCATACGATTTTTAAAAGAAGGTCAAACTTTCGATGGACAGGCGTCCAAGAGTTGCTTAACTTTTAGGCCAATGCGATGATTGATACAATGCCCCATATTTATTCTTAAGTCGTTTTTAATTAATATTATATATACAATAAATTACCTAATGTTTTTAAAATAAAAACAATATGTCAGTTGTCCACTTTGTATCTGTTCCAATAGCCCAATTGTATTCTTACTGCATGCAAACTTATTCTTTTTATGGCACATATCCAGTATGTAGAAAACATAATAGGAAATAGTATGCCATGTGAATTGCAGTTATGGTTGTGATTGAAAGAAGCAGATTTCTCTGATGGCACTCACAGGCCATCTGGGACATGTAGTCTCTTCAACATGTCCTGGTCACCTTCCAGCCGCTCATGCTTGAGTAGCTGTCTTTGTTGGGAGGTATACAAGGTTCACCACCCTGAACCCTGTATTCTTCTTAATACAGGGTACTGGCCACCCTGCAGAGAAAGCTCATTTCTGCCACTTGTATCCCCAAAGTCATTCTTTAATCCATTACCAGGAGCTCACGGCCTTACTAGTGATGAGGAAGGGGCAGGACTATGATTGACCTGCTCTGTATGAGCTGTGTGTGTGTGTGTGTGTGTGTGTGTGTGTGTGTGTGTGTGTGTGTGTGTGTGTGTGTGTGTGTGTGTGTGTGTGTGTGTGTGTGTGTGTGTGATCTCATGAAGGTGAGGCTGCAGGCACCCAGAGGTTTGCTCTGATTAGCTGCTTTTTGTTCATAGAGATTGCTTCAGGTATACACCACCTGTGATTCACATTCACACACACACAAACGGTCTCTCTCTCTCCATGTTATGAGAGCTATAGGGGTCTGTGCCATAATTCATGTGAATAAATGTAATGTTTAAACGGGCCGATATTTGATTTAGTGTAGATGGAGGTTTCTGCAGCACAGATAAAGCCGTCTGCAGGCACACACCGGCTCTCATCATTCATCATTACATGGCTGTTTACGACAGATCTTATTCCAGGGGGACAAAACAAGATGTGCACTTAGAGATTATGGCAGACAGTCTGCTGTTATCTTGAAAACGTTCTCTATAGGTAAAGATTCAGATTTTCATCTGCGGGAAATGAAATGCCTGTATTCGCCAATTTTGTTTACGGCTTCCGCACCTCGAAACAGCAGACAGACAGATATGATATGATAATATTGTGTTTTAACACAGACAATAAAGGGTTATGACAATATATGAAATCAATTTCTTCTTTGAAGAATAATCAAGCTGGTGTGAATAACTTATTTAACAGATACCATCTCAAATTTAGAAAGATTTTTCAGGATGACTTGTAACTAGTACTTCCCGTTCAAGAGTGACTGAGTTGTTCACAAATGATAAATCATGAGCAAGATAAAAGAAAAAAAACACGTTAACATATGATTGATACTATGATGCTGATCTCATATAGGTAAAGCTAATCAACGGGTCTATTTTATAGATTGTAAATGCTAATAAATGGCTTCCAACGTAAAATGACTCACCTTACTGTAGTTGTAATTAAGTCACTGGTTACATCAAATGGTTACATTATGTTGTTACCACTTTTATCTTTTGTTATTATGTACTCATGCAACATATGCTGTTAAATTTATGTGCATTGATGAGGACTCAGAGCCACATTAACTTAGTCATAATGAGCTTCCATTATACCTTACTACCATCACAAGAAAAGGCAACTTTGCTGCCTTATGTGCGCCATGAATCACAGGTTGAGTTAGCATGCAACCTGGCGTTTCCTTCTACATAGAGGTCGATGCAAACAGATGAAAACAACCAGTCACATGCACATACACACATGGAGGCACAATTTGTGGTAAAATGAAAATACAGTCTGAAATATTGTATATCCCCCAATAACTTTTGCTAGGAAAGTGTGAGGCCGATATACTGTATAAGAATGGTTTGTCAATGTGTTCGAAAAGAGTGCTATGATTAGGAACATGTTCACAATGTGCATCCATGTGCTCGCGATGGAAGCATTCCTGTTATGAAAATCTTAATTGTGTAATTATTGTCTTATTGTGAATACAACAATTCTAATAACTTCCCCTTGGTGTAGTTAAACATTACACGGCAAAGGAAATCATGATGTAAATCAGAAAGATATGAGGCACTTCAGTAGGTACTAATGCTTTGTAGTGCAACAAAATAAATTACAGTATAGAACCACAAGGTGGATTTTTTTCCCCCTCACAATCCCTTGCTCATACTTTAAAAACTTCCCTAAAGTCGCAGAATGAATCTTTAAGTATAGCACTGGTGCATAATACATGATACATGCATTTTCATCTTGGCATTGTAGAGGATAAAATCACATAGAGAAGACACTGGTAGTGTAGAGCATGACAGCCAATGTGTGAAAAGGCATCTGAAAGCCTCGGAGCAGAGAAAGAGCGCATTGCCTGACATACAGTAAGTGCATTATAGTCTGGAATGACATGCATCCCTAACTCTCTTCTTTCCCAGTCCCATCTGTGTGTTCAGATACTTGAAACGCAATATGTGAAACACACACAAGCACATGCAGAAAAATGCACAGGAAACCCCCAAAACACAGTGACAGATAGCGACAGTTCAAAACAACTTACACACGCAGAAGCACATTAGGACACAAGTACACACACACACACACAAAAGGGAAAGACAGTCAGAGGCAGTTTGGATCAAACTGCACACATACACATGCTCTTCAAGTGCTAACTGACTCAGACAGTCTGTGTAACAGCCTGCCTGCTTCCAGCCAGAACTCATCTTGCCCGGGCTGCTCGCTCACCTCTAAATGAGGGCTGTCAAGCGGAGCCATAGTGACGCCTGCCACCTCTAATTGGCAGTGCATTAACAATCAAATCAGTCTAATTAGCCAGAGCATGGCGACCAGGAATAATATTCTCACTCCGTGTGATTGTGGCACATAGATACTCTGCCACCCACTTCCTATTTGCATATTCTAATTTCCCCCAGAACAATAGAAGCAAAATCAGAAGACTAGCAGAGTCTAGAGAAGAATAGATCTGACACAGAGAGAGAGAGCGAGAGAGAGAGAGAGAGAGAGAGACGGACAGGCGGGAGAGAGAGAAAACGAGACGAGCCAAGACCGGCTATTATCACAGAGGTTGGTGGTTTGTTCGCTTTCAATTTGTATTTCAATTATACGGTTTAGAACAGCAATGGTATTTTCGTCCAAAAACAGCATGAAAACATCAAAAAATACTAGAATAAATCGTTCACATAATACAGTCTAACTCCATCTTTAATTTCCACATTTGACCCCGCCATGGGCTCATCGTAATAGAATACAAATGAAATAATAAGACTAGCTTGCAATAAAAGGCTGTTTAGTTGAAGAAAATGAGCACAATGTAGCAAACATCAGTCTCATAATGAATCAGAGATAAGGCCGCTAGGCTAGAGTGAGTGTTTGCATAAGAGTCAAGAAGTGTCTCTTCACTGTCTTCTTCGTGTTTTGCTGATGTAGGACTGTGACACCGCAGGAAGACTCACAGCATATTTTAGAATACTGGAATCTTCCAACTCAGTGCCAAGCTCCAACCCAAGCTCAGGCTTCACAGCACTACCATCACCTCGTCATACAGCTACATAGTACATACATGAGTGAGTAACTTGAATGTTCTGCACAAATTATGGTTGATTTGACCTACCTCTACACATGATGAGCTCATGTCACATAGGATAGATGGTAGAGAGACAGTGAAGGAAGTCACTTATGTGAGGGTAAAAATCCACTACAGTGTGTCCATTAAACATGGATTTATTAGCATCCTTTTCTATTTGCTTTTTCAGGCACATCATTTATCCCTATTTCACAGCAGACACGGGCATTGTTTGAGGCGCACAGGTGTTTGAGGCGCACAGGTGTTACTAACATCATTAATAATGGCTCACATCTATTCAGGTTTGTGATCCAACAGGAACAATACCAGGGTGCTTCTGCTTTGACAAAGGAAAAATCCCTTTGGATTTGTTTATCCAGTCATAATTACCACTTGGGTATTGACATGAATGGTATTTACACCCGTCTACAAGAGTGGGCTCTAACAGTTTGATTTCAACCTCAATAACCATTTGTATCTAAATTACACAATTACACAGATGCTCCATTGTTGTGGGTAACCAGATTTAAGCTGTTACCAAAATATATTCCACTAATATCCTGATAGATTTAGGATCAGTTTAAAATACAATACAAATACAGTTATAGAGAGCTACCAAACAAACAAATAAATACATTTCATGTTTGGCATTCTGGTTGGAATGAAGCACAACCTGACAAAACTGTCTTTGATTATGTGAAACCAAATTACATGCCACTTCTCATTATCCTCATGACAAATGATACACTGGCAGGCCATATTATAAAGAGATAAAGGCCTGTTTATCCCAGTGCTGTATTAATTCCACACACAATCATAACATCGGCTAGTTTAGAGTGCCTTACATAACTTCAGGTGAAATCAGTTGAAAGATGAATTGATTGGCCACAACAGATTACAAATAAGGTCAGTGAGAGTCACCACAAGTATAGCAATACTAATGTGTATGACATGTGTGCATCTTTACAGGGACTTTTATAGTGATGTAAATGCTGGTGCGGCTTTACATTCCCCCCACAAATTTCCCCTGTGCCAGCATGCATTAGTTATACTAGGTGAGTGAGTCGTATACACGCGCGCTCACGCACACACACACACACACACACACACACACAGGCAAATGGACACATCCTGTAAGCACACACACACACACACACACACACACACACAAAGCAAATCCAATATTTAGGCTCGCAGAGAAAAAAAACGCACAAATACAAACCCATTACTTATACCAGGCTTCTCACAGTGCTCAAGATGGATGTGATGTTTGCACTGATATTATGCAGGGCATTTTCTGCCCTCCATTTTATTTGCGTTTGGCCTGTAAACTGTGAGAGGCTGAGCTTTCAAATGAGTAATTAGAGAGCAGTAATGTCGTGCTTTGTTTATTTGTTTACCCCTAAAGAGGCTAATAAAGAACTGAAAGAAAAAGGGGACAGGGTAAAAGAGAGGGAGGGGTGAAGGAGAGGGATGGATGGATGGATGGATGGATGCCTAATACTTTCTAAACATGAAGCAGATATGGAACAAATGTGGCATTCATTTGGTTCTTTGTTCCTTCATCTATGTTACACAAGGAAGGTTGCTCGTCTTAGTGTCGGTTAATATATAATGTAGTTTGCATGAAAATAAGCAGTCAAAAAGGCTATTGTAACTTTTAAGTTTAAAGTGGCCATAATGAATAGTTTTATATCTATAAAGGATTACATGATTGCGTGTATGTAAAAGGTGTTGTGCGCGAGAATGGATGTGTGTGTACCAAATAAATGTAGCCTTAATGTTAAGTTAATGTTTAGAGTAAACAGTCTATAAACAATCTTTAACGGAACACCGGGATCATGTTCTTCTATTAGTCTGAACTAATAAGATAAATATCAAGGTAACATCTGAGAGACAAGGTCACATTACCGGGATTATTTACAGTCCCTTTAAGGAAGTGGCTGCTTTACTTTACTTCTGTTACACACAACCACACACACACACTAAAGTTTAGCTTGATCTGCAATACTGAGGCTACATTCAATGACCGCCCTTTGTGTTTCTCTCCCACTTGTCTCATACAAAGTATTCAGAGTTGACAAAGCTTTACATAAGTGAATAGATTACAATTTGGCTGACTGTCAGCATAAGATGAGCCTCACTGTGTGCACTGCTGTCCGAACTTAGGCGTTCCTGTTTCAACTGAAAGCATATAAGATTGTAATTGTATGTGTCATATTATGCAATCAGTGAGCTATACTCAGATGTGACAGCGTAAATTAAGCTGTCAAAATAGTTTCATGACTGTCAAATCAGTGCAGTCATTGCTGCTAGGATGCGAATGAGAGAAAAGTTATAACGATGAAACAAACAAGCAATTTATATTGTGTATCTCTTCAGTTGAGCCTGCTGTTAACAGAAGTGTTTTGGTATGCAGTTTTTTTAAATGATTAATCAGAAGCAATGTAGCAAGAGAGCAAAATAAGAGTTAAAACCAATTGTGCATGCTCACAACCAAATCGGCTAGAGAAGGCCCAAAAAATACAAAAATCGGCTTTAATGTAAATGTGTAACGTTTTAAAATAAGTGTCACTAGTGCAGATGAGACTGTAGAAAACAAACAATCATTACTATGAATAATTTTTCTTTTGTTGTCATATATTGTGACAAATCAACACAACAACACACACACACGCGCGCGCAACCCCACAAACACAACTCGCATACATGTAACCCTCACATACACATTGACACATTTGTTTACCATCAATTCCAAAGCTCGCCCGGGCCTCGGTATGGTTGTTGCACAATTAGAAACATGAGAGTAATCACATAGTCATCACAGCTCTTTGCCTCAGCCAGTGCAGCTGTGCGGATCAAACACTGAGCACAATTAGCAACACCTCAATCCAATTAGCAGACAATGAAAGGTAACACAACCTGCTGCTGCTAGTTAACCACAGAGGAGCTCACTGCTGATGGCATGTTGGAATAGAGAAGGGGCAGTGGGACGGGGAAATACAGTGAAGTCAATCCGGGTGAGAGAGTGATGAGGAAACAGGGATGTGGAGATGTTGAGGACCGGGGGTTGTTATTTTCAACATTTTACGAAGAGATACATAAAAAGTATGCACATCTTATCAGCCTCAACCAAAAGGTGAAGCTCCACCAAATAGGAGCATTGTGCCCTCCAGCTCCACTCATCTCAGACTAATTGCTCAAATAAAATGCTGGTGTTGGCTCTGGTGTGAAATTGTGTCCACACACACACACACAGGAAGGAAATTTCAGAAAATGTATGTATCGCAACTGGTAGTTTAATCCCTAGTTGTGGTGTAAGTAAAACTCTGCACTTAAAAAAAAACACTGCTTTCCCCTTCAGCTAACCAAAGTTATGTGAAGTATTTAAAAATGTGGTTTTAATTTAAATGCAACTTTTATTTTCAGGCAGTGGTGTGAGAAAAAAAAAAGTACAAATGCACTGACCCCTGACAAGTGTCAATGTACAGAAGCAGGGAATATAGTGATGTGCATATCAGAGGCACGCAAAAGCATAGAGGCACATACAAACTCACATACACACCGCCAATTAATATAGTAGGCTATCATATTATTCAAACACTAATAGATTACAAATCCCTATGTGACAACATCATCTATGTAAACTGCACAGCCACCCAATCCAGAACTTTCTTCATTAGTCTCTGAAAGGGGGCTGAAAGGGGGCTGCCAATCCGTATGGTGACAGTGTATACAATCCTGAGGGCTAACGAAAGAGCAGACCTCTCGGGCTCTTTTAGAAAGAGGAATCTACCAATAACCTTTCAAAAGGTCAAACTGTCTGACATATTTTGCTGCCCTGACTTGATCTAGACAATTCTCCATTATCTGTAGCGGATATACATCAGGCGATGCAACAGTGTTCCCTTTACAAAAGTCAGTACAAATGTTCAAATGGTAGATTTCTCACAGGCATAGGCTATAAAGGAGCAGGTGCAATATTATAACTTGGTTTACCATTAAAATGACAAGTTTGAGAATTATTTGAGAGGTAAGCAGGGATGAAAAAAAGTTGAAGTACACCGTCATATGTTTTTCTCACTCCCATATTGTCACAGACAGACTGTCTATATTTAAAGAGTGACACAATCTGTTCCACAGATCCATCAGCCAAATTTTCCACATGAGGGACCCACTTCCTCATCAGCAGATCATAATGAAGAAACTAAGCTCCAGGGCTGATCCCCACTTAAAAAGGAAGGCAGAGCAGAATCATATCATTATTTTAATGAGGGATTTTGGTCCTTCACTAATTCTGTGTGAAATACAGACAGGAGATCAGTAGGTAAAGAAAAAAAGATTTGGCATCATTACAATTTCCTGAAGCTGATTTTGGCACGTCATTACTGGGCAGGGCTCCTATGGAAGGAGTAACTGTACACACAGAGGACACTGACCGCTCTGGGGTCTCAGAAATCTGAGGCCTTACAGGACATGAAACATTTCACACATGTAGATATAATTCCAAAGCATTGCCTAGAATAATGTCAACACAATTGGCTGGCAATCCTGGATGCAGCTCAACATCCACGTAAGGACCATGTAGTGTATAAACAGGCACACAGATGGAGACATAACAAGCCAAACTTTTAACCTATCTTTTATTTCTTGGCACCAGATAAGAATGTTGTTCAAATAAAAGAAGAAAATAGATAGAAGTCAGCGTGCACTAGGGAAGACACCCATACTTGATTCCCCCACTGCAGATTTCTGTGCAACACTGTTCAGCTCAGCTCAGGTGTTTTGGTAGCTAGAGGGTGCTGTGGTTGGTCGTTTGACAATACGAAAACGGATGGGAAGTCTGCAAGATTAAAAAAAAGGAAGTAGACAGTGCAGAGATAACAAAGGGTTAGAAAAAAAGAATAGGGGCTGAGGAGGAAGCAAAAAGGCAGGAAAAAGAGGGGAGCATAAAAGAGGATAAGAGAGGAGTGAACCAAGGTAAGGTGAACAGGTAATGAGCAAGGAAGATAAGAAAATCTGTGATTGAATGGAACAGGAGGAGATGGGTAAAGGGGATTGTAAAGGGTTTGGGCTAATGAGCTGCAGTCGTGAGGGCAGTTTTTTTTATAATCACCATCTAGAAGAGAGGGATGGATCTTTTCAATAGTTAAACTTTATTATTTCAAAGGTACATTTTGTGAATACCGCCAAGATTCACAGTATAAAATTCATATGTAGAAGAAAAATCACTTAATGCAATACATTCAGATGTATTCAGGAAAAAAAAAGTTTGAAGCAAATGCTGCCCCTGCAAAACACACAGACATGCGCACACGCACACACACGCACACACATAAACACAGACAAACACATTACTCTATGTTGTCATCATAATTTCTCTCAAAAGCAGAGAAAAATACAGGAAATACTATGAATCACCTCAACAAATAAATAATGAGTTGTCTAGAACACTGAGAACGTGTTACCTTAAGGGACAAATACAGTATATTTACTCATGTCACCAGATCTTGTTTGGGCTGAATTAATGTTTTTCTTTTTTTTTTGCCACAAAGAAACAAAACAAATGTGATGGCGACACAGAAAGAAAGAAAAAACCTAAGGAGTTCCCAAACACTTATTGGTCTACAACCTGCAGAGACGAGGTAACATATTTAATTTTGTGTTTTTTTGCTTTTAGCTCTGTTTTGGTCCTCACCAATTACTGAAGAAAGATATCTGGCTTTTTTGTTGCTAATTGCTCCACTTCCTTTCCCAGCTCGTAGCGAACTTTGTCTTTTTGTGTCTGGTGCTAGGTCGGATCTTATCAAGCAGTTGAGCTACAAAGAGTGGAATTGCCAGTCAATGTGCTGTACACTAAAAACAATTCAAAAGAGGTTCAAATGATCAATGAAGCTACAGAGTTGTCATTTCTGCCGGTCTTTTTTACAACATGACTCAGCCCACATCCAGTGTGTTTTTGTAGCAGGTAAAGCAAATAGTTCACCAGCACAGAACACTCCACAGGGTCTTAACAAGGAAGAGTTGTTATCTGCATAATAGAAAAACCCCACTGACATGATATTATAAATTGTGGAGCAGCTCACTGACTTTTTAGCCTTTCTGCAGCTCAACAAGCCATGGAGATAATGTGGACAGCAGGAATCCACCCAGAGGGGGCAGCTGCCTCCCTGCAATAGCATGAAATACCAAACGCTTAATACAACCTTAATTAATACCCAATTTACCCCTGAAGACAAACCAAACATAAGTCAAGACATCCCTTCGTAAGACAAAATGCCTTTAACTTACCATGGTTTCATTTTAATTAAGAAGATTGTAATTAATTAATTAATTTAAATAAGGGGCTAATTAATATAGTTTACATAAAAATGGGGATTTTGGTTTGTATTAGGGGAATATTGCAATTCAAGTCAGCATTCGGGGATTAAAGTTTACACCAGCTCAATTAAATTAAAATAATTAAATAAATTAGGGCATTCTTCTGTTTTCTATTTGAAAACGGTTTTGTAAGAGGTAAATGAATGATAAACAAAGTATTATTATTATAGTGTATGTAAATAATATCCAAGGTACCCCTTCAAAAGCAGCAAGTTTCCTTAGTTAAGGTGGAAAGTCAAGGGTTCATCCCACATTTGAGGTCAATTATTGGATGAATTAATGGATTATAATATATAAGGTTTTTTGAATCTACAATTTAAGGGGTTTTAGGGATAAAAAGCCATTTCCAAAGGTGTCCCTCCAATGAAAAACCCTTTAACTATTGGATAGCTTTCAGGTTTTTCAGACATTTTAAGCAATGCAACTAAACCATGCAGACAATCATTGAATATACCTTAATCTATTACATTTATTTAATTTTTACATAAATCATCCCCATAAAAATACACTTAAATTAACTTTCACAAACTAAAAATTTGATTAATCAGAGGGGGATTAATGGTGGCTTGTGCCCTGCCATAGACGCCCTCCCAACAAACACACCAATGACATACAGACTCACAAATCATCTCACGCAACAATGTTACGCCAATGTTCTTCATCCGTCCATGCCCTAATAGCATTGTTATGGTTCATATTGTGCGTACACACACAGTCTAATCTAATCATTTTTATTCATTGGATATGGTAAATTGTTTATGTAGCATATCCCTATAGAAATGCAAGCTGTGGCCACTGGGATGCCAACAGACCTGTATCTCCATTCTCAGCTTTAGACTATGCTCTCTAATCACATTTCCAGAAGAGAGAAAAAAAGAGGCTTGTATGGGAGAAGCATTTCTCTGCAGTATGTGTTTGATTAATGCTCCAGTCTGTTCCATGTTGTTTTGAAAGGAAAGGATCTATATAAGAGGGTAAAGTCACATGCTGGACGTGGGTATGGGCAAGAGCAGAATTGGTGTTGTGTGCAATAAATCAGAGGTATTGTCCCTTACCGAGGATACAGACCGCTCCAAATGACTTGTCCCATTGCATGTTTTTACAGTGCAGTAAAACGATCTAAGGAGGACAGCAAAGTGTTTTACTTTGACAGGAGACATCCTCTTCCCTACCAACTGTCAATGTTTGGTTTCTTTCAACCATGACGGATCCATGAACAAGTTGTTAAAGGACGCCATGCAAGATTAAAAAATCCTATGTACTTGTTGCTTTCATAAAATAGTGCATGTGTTGTGCTTATTGTTTAGAGATGTTTTACCATGACAGCATGGTAAGACACTCACCATGTCTCCTATAGAGGAACGGAGGAGAAGCTGGGAATTAAATTCACACCAAATAATGGTTTAAACACACATAATTAGCATGCAGCTGACTAAATCATTGTTTCTGTAGCATCAAGGTCAGAAGACTAATCAGAGTGTGTGTGTGTGTGTGTGTGTGTGTGTGTGTGTGTGTGTGTGTGTGTGTGTGTGTGTGTGTGTGTCTGTGTCTGACCACGAGCATGTGTATGATAATGGCATTTATTTGGCAAATTTATAGGTTGTGCATTCTTGAATACAACTTGATTAGTGTGTGTGTGTGTGTGTGTGTGTGTAAGAGATAGAGGTAATTACAGTTAAAAAGGGGGGGAAATGGCAGCAAGCTAGTAATAGCGCAATTGAGTGAGAGAATAAGGAAAAACACTAAAAACAGACCAACAGACTGAGAGCGGGTGGGGGATGTACTAGTCAAAGGACAATAGCAGCGGGCGTCTAATGGCACTGCATGTCTGTTATGTGATATAATGGCCAGCTAGTGGGCAAGAGAGGGAGGAGAGGCAGTGAACAGATGTAGATAAAAATTTAACCCGGACCTAACAGTTTACCTCCTCAGCACTGCCCAGCATGAGGTCTGAGGAGAGGTAGACACCAAGATAACCAGAAATTTAAGAAAAGGAAAGGCTGGGGAAAAAACAAGCAAGAGGATTGTGGGTAGGAAGAGAAACAGAAAATAGGGAAGGAAAAGAAACTGCAAAGTGTACTGAGGCATGAATGAAAGTCAAGTGGTGGCCCTCTTCTTCAGTAATGCTAAATGAAGATTTAGCAGCACCAGGCCCTCAGGCAGTTCAACAATCCCTCTTCACTCTGTTTTGCAAAATGTGGGGTCAATTAAAGTCTACATTCATTCAGTATGGGAATCCTCCAACAGGAACTAAAAGTGTCGATACATCTGCGCTTGTGTCACCCACTGAATGAAGACCATGAGATTGAATTTAAAGCCCTGAAAATGTTTGTGTATATGCATTTAAAGAAAAATACTTTTTGAAAGAGATGTTGTTTTCATGCACTTAAATAGTTATTATAAATACACAGTATTTTTGCATTTTTCTTTTTCTTTTTGCATGTCAGAATGAAATTAATTACAAACTTAATCAGGATTGCTGTTGAACAGATTTTTATTTTATGTATAAAATTGTCATCATTTATTATGAATGGTGCGTAGTTCAAAACCAGACTTAAGACTATAAAGGTATGATTTATTTATGTATGCCTGTGCCTCTTGGGTAAAGAATGGGAATTGAGTTAATAACAATGAAGATTACTTAATCTAAATGAAAATAAGAGCTTCCATTGTAAATCTAAATCAGTTGTTTCTTTTTGACCAGACTAACCATGACAGGTTTTGACACTTCAGTTTTTTTTAATAAATGTAATTGTAACAAAATGTAAATAATTGTTTTTCTAACTGGTAGGAACAGCAAAATGTAACAACTTTAATATATAATGCATTGGATAAAAACCACTGTACCTTTTTTTTTCTGCCAGCATGTCAAATCTGCACACAATCTATAATTTAGAATGCAGACACACATCTGTGAAGTCGTTTTCTTTCCGCACGCTTTGTCTTTCATTTTCTCATAAAACACATCAAATATGTTTACTTTCACTAAGTCCCTCTGCACTTGTCCTACAGCGGGAAGCAACAACAACAAAAAGGTGACGCATAGGGTCAGGGACAGTTGTGTGGCTTGTAATACCAAAGGTCTTTCTGTGTCAGCTCAGGTAGACCCATGGGGACAAAGCAAGTAGACAAACAGAACCTTAAAGCACACTTCAGTATTTTTTTATTTTGTCATCGAATTGAATATTGCCCTTTGTGAGGTACCGTAGTTCGGTATGCCCTTGCTCAGGATAGCACCATAGATGTGCTATTAGAACATGAATTCCAAAGTATAGCATTGTCTAGTATAATCAGTGTCAGTTTAACAATGTCAGGATAACCAAACACTGAAAACGAACAGGCTCTAAAAAATTAAACAAGAAATCTTGACTGATGCAGCACTTGTAAGTAAGATGTGCCTGTGAAAAACATTCTTATCAGTATGATGGATACATAATACGTATGATAATACATTCCACTATTGGTAGCTTGGTATCCTCATAGTTCTTACAGGGCTCCTTGTAATCACACCTGCATAAGGCTTTCTTCATTGATCTTATCAGAGGGGAATCCTTGTTTAGATCTAAGGACACGAGGGATGAAGGATATGAGCCAGGGGGTATTAGACCGGCATGATAAGATTGTATTTGGATAACCAACTCAATGTAAATCAGCTCTGCTACTGCTATCGAGCTCAAGAGGGATATTATCACTTTAACATATAGACCTCAACTTTTCATATGACCAGTGTGTAAGCTCCACAATAACTTAACTTTTAAATTGTGCCCACTGCACCCAAACTAGGGAGTATTCACACAAAAGCAACATTAAACACATGACAAAATACATTAAGTATTTATGTTCTACCCAATGGGTACAATAACTTCAAAGGGTGGGAAACAATGGATTTCCCGCTTAATTGCACTTACTGGCCGGTTAGTTAGTTAAAGGGGACATATTATGAAAAACCAAACATTGCCGGTGTTTGGGCACACTTTTTAGGTTATTGGGGTCCCTACCAGCACACACAAGCTTCAAAAAGACAAATATGTCAGTTTCTTCTGGGATGCTTACTTCTAAAAAGGGGGGATTTGACGGTCTGTTCCAAAAAACACCGACTGATGACGAAATTGGTCGGTTTTCATTAACATATTATACTCCCACGGGAAAGCTCACCAGAAACTTGGCAGTTGATTGGCAAATCAAGACGCCCCTTTGGTAACCACACACAGCTGAGCCTCCACTGCTAATGCAACAACAGAGTAGAATCAAGCTGCAGTGTGAGCTCAACCTCAATCTACCGTCCAACACACCCCAGCCTCGAAGCAGACCAGGACTGAATGGATTTACTTCATTTTTTGTTAGGCTATGCCCAGCAAAGGTTGGCAATCTAGTGTGATCTGCCGTTATACTGGAGTGTGGAGGAGATTGTGCCTGGAAGACTGAGAGACACCATCTCTCCTCTGGAAATGTAAGTAGTCCTATTTAAAAACAAATCTGTCCGTTTATGAGTTCAATGTGTGGAATGTGCTTTAATTTATCTCTCCTATAATAACCAACGCCGACTGAAACAAGATAATGCAGCTAGGTTAAGTAGTTAGCGTTAGCGTCCGCTAGCTTAACCGTTAGCTTTATGCTAACGGTTAGATATGGGAGTCTGTCCATGACAGCCCCTGTGTGAAAAACAGATGGGGAAACTGTACGGTGTGTTGGAAACTGAAGAGTATTTGTTTGTTGTTGACAGTGTGCAGTTATGCAAGCAGTCGTGGTACATGCAGCAGTAGGCCTATTACATCTCCAGTGTAATGTACAATATAATAGTAGACAGCTGCTGTTTGTTTCCTGTCCATTATATTTCAAAAAGCACACAGTATCATTCAGAACTCGTTGCATCTTGAGCAAGGGCTATACTGAACTTATTAGTAGCCTATCTTATTTAATAATGGAAGAAAAAATATATTTTCATTAGTTTGTAGCTTTACCATAACTACATATGTATGATGTATATTTCAGCTAGGTGACCTGACGGACCACACTATCTATTCCATCAGAGGAGACTGTTCACTGGGTGGGACAGGTGGTCTTCTGCAGGGCCCACCAGAAACAACTGGACAGTTACATACAAGTTATGGCTTTGCTTCTGTTTGATATGTACACTTTATATTTCCATTTCACTGGCTATGAATAAACTGCTTTATTTTTAAATATGGTTTTGGTCTTTTTAAAATGTAATGATACTGTTTTATAAGAAATCTTCAGAGAGATAAAGGGTTGAATTAAAAAACGTATAAGTCAATGCATGTAGATCGGTCAGAAAACTAGTCCAACATCCTGACTATGAAAATGTGAGTTTCAAGTAATCACAATACATTTTTTAATAGTAAAACTTTATTATAAATGAGTGATCATAATACAAATGATACATTATCTGTTAGATATTGAAAGGGTGTCAGATAATTTGCAGCTCTGACTAATTATTTCTATACTTTTTCTTTTTACAAAAGATAATGGCCGCGTTTCCCAGATTCGATCGTTCTTTGGGACCAAAGAAGGGTCGAAAGAAGGGTTTGCCTAAGAAGGAGCGCTAAGATACGGGTGTTTCCCAGATGGCTTCTTAAGTGCCATAAGTTGAAGCGAAAGAAGTTCTTTAGTGGGAGCTGTCAACCGCGGTCGTGCTGAAACTGAATAAATCGATGCCAGGCGAATCGATCACCCACCTCTTTATCAGCGCATAAGTCACACACAGCGCCCCATGGTCTCCCCCACACAGGTGGACTTAGGCTACGCATGTATTGTGTGTGTGTGTGTGGGGGGGGGGTGTGTGGGTGCGGGTGTGTGTGGCAACAAGTGTATCAAAGTAGTAATCAAGCCCATCAGCGCATATATATCCCGTGGATATAGGCACACACATGTGATGTGAGAATGGAAGAAAGCGGCAGCAAAAGAAACAAGCGCGCACCGTTGTTTACCGCGGAGGAGATGGGCGTCTTAGGGTGTATTCACACCTGCCGTGTTTAGTTCGGTTGAAACGAACTCAGATGCACTTCTGCCTTCGGTGCGCATCTTTCAGGCAGGTGTGAATACAGCAATCGCACTCGGGGGCGGACCAAACAAACGCTCCGAGACCCAGCTGAAGAGGTAGTCTCGGTGCGTTTCCAAACGCACTCTGCTGCAGTTCGTTTGTGGTGTGAATTTGTCCGGACTCGATCCGACCCAAATGCAGGAGGCACTGTGCCTTTTCTTTCTTTTCTTTTTTAATAAATAGCCGTCAGCTTCACATTATGGGAAAGTGTTGTTGTCGCCATTGTTAGGACGATAAGTTGTGGTTTGACCGGGAGCCCAGAACAATATATTACATTTGATCGAGAGGACACGTAAACATGCTGAATGTGTTCAGCGATCAGATGAAGGAGAGGGGAGCGTCTCCCGCACAGTGCCAACAGGTTGCTGCGCAAGAAGTGTGTGTTTTTATTTTGCTTCCCATGTAGCCTACGGGACCGTCAATACTATCCCCGTATCAGTTGAGAAGCCCCTGACTGCGGCCCGCAGCCAACGTTGAGGGGGAGGAGACATTGAGGGGGCCGGCACATTGAGGGGGGGGAGCCTAAGACCACATTGAGGGGGACGGCGCTCAGTCTCTCACATTCACTCCTCAAGCAGGCTAATGCTAGCGCTATGTTAAGCTAGCGGGAGCCCACGCTGTTAATTAAATACAAACACATGGCACGGGAGTGTTGTGACTGGCTATCTTTCTTGCAGGGTACCTATTATAATGTTAAACGTAGCCTATACTACTTGCTGTAGTTTGGTCTGACTTTGGCAGTTGGCATTGTTACATCCGTAGTAATACCAAAATAAGAGTCCTTGTTACATCCAGTTTAGCAATATCAAAATAAGAGTCCTGCATGGAGCAGTAGCATACAGGGAATGGGCCATTTTTCTGCCAGTGATCACACCATTTTTGATCAAAGATGTGGTTTTACTTCATATTTTTAACTAAAATCAATATTGTTATGATTGCCATAAATATTTAAGACATAGTTAAACAAACAGTATATATTTTTTATAAGCTTAAAGGAATACATACCATAAAGGTGTGACAGAGTTGAAACTAGGGTAACAGGGTTGAAAATGGTAACGGGGTTGAAGGGGACATATACAAATTAGAGTTTATTTTAGACTCAAATTGCTTTCAACATGCATTAGGTAAAAACAATTCTAATAATTCATTTTAATAAATAGATAACTTCACGATCACAGTACCGGATTGGTGGAATGACTCGAATAAATTTTGTGAAACAACATTTTATCAAGCTGACCTGGCATATTAAATACCCCTTTCTTGTGAAGAGTGAAGACCCATAGCTATTATGGATTGTATCCACAGAATATACATGCTGTTACAGCCATCCTGTTCTTTACCTTGAATATGTGTGTATTAATTATTAGTAATATTAATTGAATTATTCGATGGCAAGGGGCGTGTTTTGGGCCGCAAATTCGCCTGAGAATGGCAGCCGGTGTCAGTCTGGCAATGTCACAATCAAGTGCAGACACTGTGGAAACATAAGTTTGACCGCTTTAATTTAAATGTTTGTTTTCCAGCACCTTAACACCGTATATTAAACACCACAGTTAATGCCCAGGAGGCATCGCTTCGCCTTGCTGTGCATACATGTATCCATGATCAGTTAAAGCCTCAAAGTGTTATATGCCTGGAAAATCCTGTCCTTGTTCAGGAAGGAAATCTTTTCAGTAAGGGTTCACAAGTGTCATCTATAGTCTACTTACAGCAGTGTGTGTCTGGAAATATTGTAAAAAATGCAATTAATCATTTAACAATTCAAACATCTTTATTTTAAGATACTTTTGTTATTGAGTCACATTTTAGGTCAGCCCTGAAACACTACAGCTTGTGAAAATAAACAATATTAACGGTTTTAATAGATTGTGCAATTGTCCCTTTGTTGCTGTTAAAATAGACTCATCCATAGTGAATTATGGTGACTATGGCAAGAGAGAGTATAAGGTAAAAATAAGGACAATATGTGTTCTTTGATTGTTCTACACTTTATTGATTAGTTATCTTTTCTGTTAATAGTTTACTATGTATTTGTTGTAGTTGTTATTTTTACATTGTTCTGTTGAATAATAAGACTGTTCTTAGGGCTGCTGTGATTGGTGTAACTTAATGTGCGTCACACCTGTAGCATTTAGTTATGTCTAATTGAGGTATATTTTTAAGCCTTAAATGTGGTCACATTGCATCTGTTAAGGTCATACCTTGGGGTCACAGTGACCCCTTCATAGTTCCCCATATCTTATTTTGACTCTTACTTAATTCATAGGCAGCTGGGCCTGCAACCGTCACAGACAGACAGGTACAGGAGTTCTCTTTAGCACATGTCACATTGTTTACAGTGCACACTTAATCATTTTACATACATATATACTTGCTTTTGTAAGTATAGATCTCATTGCTGACCCTTGGGAGACACAACACTAATTTAACACTCACAGGATCATCTATGTCCTCATAAGTGAACTGTTACAGGATAGCAAAAGCAATCAACATAGTAGGAAGGGATGTCCATTGTTAACCTGTTGACCTTTAAGAAGATATTTAACCGGTTAATACTATAGGTTAAACATAAAATTATCTAAATGTTTCTTATATCCGGTTATTATTCCAAGTAGGGCCTATGCTACTGCTGCATGCAGGACTCTTATTTTGATATCACTAAACCGGATGTAAGAATGCGTTCTTCATGCAAATAATTAAACAAGTCGTTTAGGCTATGCTTAACTTTATAATAGGTCGATGGTACGCAGCAAGAAAGATAGCAAGTCATAATACTCCCGTGCCATCTCTCTGTAACATTTAATAAAGAGCGTGGGCTACCGCTAGCTTAACGGCTGCAGCGGACCTCTACGAGTGAATGTGTGAGAAAGAGACGGACAAGCAGACAGCGAGCGCCTGCTCAAGCTCCCCCCCCCTCAATGTGCCGGCCCCCTCAATGTCTCCTCCTCCTCAACGTCTCCTCCCCCTCAACGTCCGTCTGCGGGCCGCAGTCAGGGGTACTTGTATCAGTTTGGAGCTGAACTGCGCCGACCCAGCTGATGCACAGCTTAATCAGATGAGTGTCAGCTTGAGCCTATTCTTCTCGTGTGACGCGCGTCCAGCACCAACAATACAGTAAAAATTATGTTTCACATTGTAGGCTACAAGCCACATAACGTGGCATTGACATAGGGCTACGTATTATAACCATATGAAACAACAATAATTTGATGTTTTTCCTCTTTATTTATAGGTTAGATGTAGCCTGGTGCTACCAGACCATCATACTTCATTTAATTTGTACAGAAGGTCTGGCAGTGCTGTAATTGGCAAACGTTCACTCATGGAGGCGGGTGTCTGTTAAAGTTTAAAACTATTGGATCTGCCCAGTGCCACTCTGGATTAGCCAACCAATCGCATAACGTTTGGTCGTCACGTGTGTCATGAGCCGGCTTCTGGCAACTGAAACGAGCGCGACTTCGACGTCATCGTTCTCAGCCACTCGCTCTGTTCGCTGATTGGACCGGCTGTCGAATCTCCGGCAAAACTGGGAAATGGGCTGTACACCCAGACTGACTACTGAAGGGAAAATAAAATTTGGCCGGAAGTAGGCGGGCGGGCGGAGCCAGGCTAGGTTAGATGTAGGCCATTTTATTATTTTTAACCCCATATTATATCAATTATATATTTCGCAGTTTTAACTTCGTGCTTCCTGTTTCTCTCCACCCCAGAATGTCTGTCCAATGAATTAATGACCTCAGATCACGTGTGGTTTTGCTTCGTAATGCTGGTTCACTTGCAAAAGGGGCAATATGAAAGTGGACCACACCAAACAAAAAAAAACTCTATTTGGTCTGGACCAAAGCAAGTGAACTAGCGGACTTTCCCAGTGTGAATACACCCTTAGTGGACGAGGTCTGGCAGCACCGGGGAGTTTTATACGGGGGAACAAGGGGCAAAAAGAACATCACGGTGAAGAACCGTGTTAGGCAGGCCATAGCCGAAAAGATGTCCCCCTCCAGCCCATGTGGCCTGCGTGACTGGCGTGCTGTGAGGAAGAAGTGGCAGGAGTTCCAGAACCAAACAAAAACGAAGAGTGAGAAGGTTTCACTAATCAATCTCCCTTCGTTGCAGGTGATGCAGACGCCCAGAAAAGACAGCACGGAGTAACCCCTCCCCCGTATGGTTTCAATAAACTATTTTTATTTATTTTCAACCATGTATTGTGTGGATCATTTTGCATTGAAATGATGGTGTCAAACCTAGCAACAAAAAGTCCCAGGCAATTTGTAATTTATCTAAGCGTAGGTTAATGACGTGTGCGTATTGTCCGCCCTTTCAACAGCATTCCAGTGCCAGACTTTCAGGTAAAGCACCCGGACACTGCAGCAATAATCATAGTGTGCAGGACGTTACATGTAGCCTACATCTGCTGGTTCTGTTTATTTATTTCAGCCTTCAGGCCTGAGAGTTGATATGGGTGATGTGTGGTGGTTGTGGGTTTATAGTTTAGTGCTTGGTGACTGGTGGTGAAGAGGTAGGGGCTGCGGGTTGTTGGACCAGGCTGAAGGCAAAATTGCAGCGGGTTGCTCTGGATGTGTGGAGACACCAGAGTGATCAGCCGTTGGATCTCCGCACGGGGCAGCCGGTACTTTGCCTGGACGGCCCGGTCTGATAGCACGTCCAGTGGGGAGAAGTGCCGACGCACGTATGCATTTATGTAAACCGTCTGGCTTCGCGCACGGCGAGGCTGTTGGTTCGCAGCGATAAGGTGTTGTATTGCAGCCATGGTTTCTCACACGCGCGGACTTTGGCAACGCCTTTAGCAGGTGGAGCCGCTCTGAATGAGGTTCAGCTGAGTTCAATTAAATCTGTTTCTTTGATATCTGTGAAATGCCACAGGGTTGTTGATGTTTTTTTTTATGTGTAGTAGTACTATAAACTCACGTGTGTGGAAAACGTAAACGTCTAATTCATTAAAACATTTTTTTCTCTATTATTAGTCTATGTTTCTTGCGCCAGTGGTCCGCATTGAGCATTGTTTTATTATTTCGAAAAGTGGAGGAAATAAATGTTCCTGACGCGGCATGATCACTGACGATTTGGTCGCTAAGAAGGTTGAAAGAGTGGGTCAGCTCCGTCTCACAGTTCCATCTTAGTGAAAGAGCTACTTTCTTTTTTCTATTGTCTCATATTCATATTTTGGTGTCAAACCCAAATGTTTCCAGTCTACAGCAAAAATAAAGGAATTGGCCTCACTGTTCCGATACTTATGGAGGGGACTGTATGTTAAAATTTTGATGGAGATTGACTGACCCTAAATAATCATAAATGTTAACTGTAACCCTATTTTTTATTGTGTAAACTGCTTATTTTTATTACTGATGTAAATAAGTTATGCTTCTAGCAATACTAGCCTGTAAACTGTAAGTGCTAAACTATGCAGCCCATGGTGTTGAAGCATCCTATTGTTGAGAAGACCCGGGTTGGTGGGAGTTGTCTGCTTAAGTTCAGCCTCACTGCAATTTACAATCATATTTGTGTTTATTGCTCTCCTAAACACAAATATGTAGATTGAGATTTTAGTGCTGGAGCGACTCTTGAATCGAAAGCAATTCTGCTAGTCATTTAACACTCAGAACCTGGTGAACAATGTGAGATTTGCTGCTTTTGTTTTGTTCACAAACGTTCTATCTGTAACTGAGGAAATATGTCCTTAATCATGTCAATAATAGTTAAGTGTCTAGAGGAATAATACTAGTCATTACCTGTGCAACTAGATCTTGTGTGATGTACAAACACAATGGTGTTTTTGTTATGTTCCTCATTTGGTCAAATGAACTGGGCATCTGCTGTAAAATAAAAATTAAATAGTTTGTTATAGAAGTTGAAAAAGAACCAAAGATATTCTGAAACGTGCAAATATCAAACCTAAATGACCGACATCTAGAGGTCAATTGACAAAATGAAAAAGCACATCATCGATTTGACTTCAGCAGACTTTATTCAACACAAGTCTGCAGCTGGAGGTTTTCAATTTCGAACTGTGGAAAAAAATATTTTTATTTGCCTTACAGCTCCAGACCTGAGCTGTAGCCCTCCTCACACAATTTCATGGTCAATGAATATCCCTCAAAAACAGCCCCATACCTTTTTAATATTTCATATTTACTTAACCTTTTAATTTGAAGTTTCCTACAGCAGCCACAGGCCTAATACTTGTCTACACTGCAAAACAAGTTATAATCGTTTTGGACAATTGTCAAATATAGATTTCTGGCAAAAAAACTAATTGTAAATGTTTTTGGTTGAGCAGATTTAGTCGTAGAAAGATGAAAGGGCGGACAGGAAATCGTAGCCTATATATCTTTCCTATTTACGTTATGATTCCAGCAGAAATGTGTTTTTTTAGAGAAAAGATTCCACCCTTTCTTTACTTTTTCCATGGCCAGGCGGATTGAAGGTGACACTTGTAAAAGGAAATGTGTGAAAAACTGTTTTGGAGAGTAGAATGGCCAGACTCAAGAAAAAAAAACTGGGTCACACCTTTATCTTTGTCCATGTGGAATAGAACACTTCATGAATCATGTAGATACTGTGGAGTCAGGCTATAAAGTACATACGGTGAACGAGTGGCAGATATTGTTTGAGTGTGCATGTGTGTGTCTGGAGCGAGTCTCTGTTGTACTTTGGCCCATGTCTGTGTTCATTCATGTGCGGCCGACATTTTCACGCAGGGGCCATTATCTCTTGTATTCCTAAAAACAGGTTTCGTGACAACTTTACTGGCAACACCTGTGTCATTTAAATAATTATTCTAGTGTATGACCATAGTAGTCATTAGAATTAGAAATGTTTTGGGTTTTTACACTGTGCTCAGCTAAAATATTTAATGATGTATGACTTTCCAATCTACAAGAGGATCTCCCCACATTATTCAAGACACTAGTTTTTTCGTGGGGTTTCTTCTTTTTTTAATTAAGGGGGTGACCATAATACCAGAAAAGGTATATTAACTAATGTGCCAAAAAAAATCTAGCTGAATGCTGAATACACTTTATATCAAAATCGTGATTTAAATGCAATTTTTGAAACTGCTTAAATTACCTTCAACTTTAGTGTGATTCTCGGTAGTATCTCGATTATAACCAAGTGAAAAATGAAGACAGTCTGGTGTAATATTGTCAGTTTAATGATTCCTCCAATGGTCATGCTAATTAAAAATGTAATTTAGAATCCAAACGGTTTTTCCAAAATGCCGGTCTGTGATGAAGGAGACAAAGCGGTATGTGATGTTGAAAAATGCACGTCTCAACATTTTGACAGGTGTTATACTACAGGTACAGGCCAACAAGGGTAAATATGATGTACATATGATATAATCTCCGAGCACATGGTGATAAAACCCTCCGGGATGACCCAACCATATGTCTGACTGTAGACCTTTGTCCTCATTTTACACTCAAGTCAATTTCCTGACATGGGGGAGATGCAATCTATCAGACTATCCCGGGAGGCGAGTAGCGCTCAACAGTTTCACATATCAACACAAGAATTTGCACAATATACTGTAGCTTCTTTGAAAGATTCAACTTTCCAAAATGGATGTTTTGTTCAGAATACCTTAAAAACAAAAAGGTAACCATCTTATCTAAGCATGCTACTCCAAAAAACGCTTCGAGCAATATAATTAAGTGTCTGTATTTCATTGCTGTGACAGACATATTGTTGACTGCTTAACAGCTCTGGGTCGAAGGAAATGATGCAAAAGCACGAGACATTAGTTATTTATAAGTAATTATCTGAGAACTGCTCAAGTTGTTAGTGGTAATTTAAGTATTTAAGATGCAGGCAACCCCTGATGGCCGCCAATTTAGACTCCTTGTTCCAGGTATGTTAAAGTAATATAACACACTTTAAGGTCACAGAGGGGGTGCATTTTTAATAATGCTCATTTGCACAGGGCCCAATGTTAAACTCCATGCCATGTTCCTCATACATACCTAGGCCCATGACTAACAAGCAATCAAGACAGAGGCACTACAAACTTAATCAAGCACTGTTAAGCGTAGCTTACACCGAGCTCCGCAGACTTTGACTGAAGTGTTTTCCCTTTGGGCTTCCTGTAGCTTTATAAGCCACACGCCACTCGCCTGCGGGGATAAATCACCCGTACATACAGTACATTTACAGTCCTCAAAATCTCTTCATTCCAAGTTGCTATACACACTATGCAGAAATTAATACCAAAGACTCATCTTGGGGTCTTGCCAGATCCAGTTTCGACAGTTCACTCGGGGCTTGTCGTCTGTGGATAATATTCCTGGTGCTTTTGCAATTTAAAAAGATACTCACTGCAGCAACTTGGTTGATGGTTGGATCACTTTAAATGCCTGTTAGTGTTAATGATTACTTCTTGTGTGCTAATTAAAATATGGTCACAGACTGAATGCAAGCATTGAACCTCTTTTACTCGTTTTCTTTCCATTAACAATGCCATTTAAGTTTATTCTAACAAGATTGCGCATCCTCAACAATATTGGAAAAATTGGACTAAGGCGGCACTACTTTGTGCATATTAAGGTGCGAACACACTACACACGTTACACGCGTACAGACGCGAATAAAATCGGCAATTTTTCCATAGGGAACCATTGGTTTACGCGCGTACATGGCGCGTAGGTGCGTTTCTCGCGCTAAAGCAACACTTTAGCCGCGTATATATGCAGCTACGCGCGGAGTTCAAAACATTGAACTTTTTACGCTCCTTCGCGTGACGAATAGCCGCGTTGGCCAATCAGCGTAGAGCTTGACCCGACGTCACATACATTGGCACGGTCGGAAAACAGTGTACACAGAGGCTGAGAAACCCAGAGGAGGAAAATGTATATTGCAGGCGGCCGGTGCTGTATGACAGCAGCTCGGGAATCGAAGACGTGGGGAGAGTAAACCAGGAGAATGGACTTCCTGGTTAATTCAGTGAATATGTGCGGCTGTGCTTTAGCCAATAAACCAAGTTAGCGCCGTATAGCATTAGTTAACTCACCTGCTTGTCTGCGGGCGGCTAGCGCCTCATATTATGAACCCAAACATGACGGCTATGTCCGGGGGACTTTCACGAAAAGTACAGCGAAGCACCGGTGTTGATCTACGCCAGCCACGGTCCCCTGTCACAGCCAGGTAGGGTAATGTTGGCTACTTGCCTTTATGATGTGCCGCCGTGCACCGATGCTGCTGTAACTGTGTTTGTTATGTAGCTGCCGTGAATATGCAATGCTGTTTTAATGCTAGGCTATTTGTGCTGTTCAGTTTGTCTTTTGGCACAGTTGTTGGCCGTGTTGTTGTTGTTTTTGTGCGGACATGCACGCTGTTGTGTCGGGTCGGGTCGGGTCTGATCGCAGCCATGGTTGATTAGGGAAATACAATATCGGGAGGGAGACTAGGCACATTACGCGCGTTGAACCATTTGACACAAAATGATCAAGCAACATTTTAGCTGCATTCCGCACGTAAAGCATACGCGGGTAACCCGTGTAGTGTGTTCGCACCTTTAGTAATATCTTGGAAATATAAACACTTTCTGCTCTGTTGATCTCCATTTTGGAGCTTTTCACTAATGTTTCCGTAAAGCGTATTGGTAGTGGGACTGCAGCCATACACACAGCTGCTGAACTGCTTTGATATATTTTGCTGTAGTTTCAGTAAGGGCCATTTCTTTAAATAAAAGCATGACACAGCTGAATGGTTTGTTAGATAATGATCTGGGCTTCAGCCAAGCTCACAGGCCATAGAATTAACTGGATGTGTGCAGATGAAAGCAGGTGAGGCATACGGACCACCACTGGTAATTAATCTCTCCCTGAGGTCTGCTGATTGGATTTCGGGAACTGAAAGCACTGTGTTATCAAAGAATGTGAACGGAAGGCAAACACATCCTCACATCTTAATATTGCATTAGGGGGAATTAATGGAATTTCAAATCAGGTAATAGGCAAGAAAATATATAATTATTTAATAATTCTTGCCAAAGGAAGCAAAAGAAGCACGAAAGAAGAAGAAGAGCCGCAAGGGAGAATTTTTTTGAACTCATTGTTGAGTTATCGTGTTCCCTCAAGTTGCCACCACTGGAATGGCCATTAATCCTCATAGCCAATATGAACTTTGAATTTTAAATATCAGTTTTTATTAGTCAGCTCGTGTGTCTCCAGTGAGACTCCTGTGTCCACATATGCATTATAAATGAGCATGAGCCCTGTTATACCGTGTGGCTGAGATAAAAGTCTTGCACGAGTGGTTTGAAGTGCAGACTCAGGGAAACAAGCTGTCTTCAAGACCTTTCAGTCACTATAAAAAGAATCCACCAACTTCATGATGAATGTCTTGCTTAATGGACTATAGATGTAGCCTTGCTACATCAACCACAGGCCGTCCTGTTTTGTCCTCCATGCTTTCCCTCTTTTTTAAGTGGCTTAAACTCTAGTCTTGACTGTAACAGTGACATAAAACAAAAATTTGCTGCAGAACAGACAGATCATACAGTGTGCACCTTCTAGACACATATGGCTTTTTTCTTGTTACGATTATCCATAAAGGTGTGAACACACTACACGCGTTACCCCCGTATGCTTTACGTGCGTAACGCAGCTAAAATGTTGCTTGATCATTTTGTGTCAAATGGTTCTACGCGCGTAATGTGCCTAGTCTCCCTCCCGATATTGTATTTCCCTAATCAACCATGGCTGCGATCAGACCCGACCCGACACAACAGCGTGCATGTCCACACAAAAACAACAACAACACGGCCAACAACTGTGCCAAAAGACAAACCGAACAGCACAAATAGCCTAGCATTAAAACAGCATTGCATATTCACGGCAGCTACATAACAAACACAGTTACAGCAGCATCGGTGCAAGGCGGCACATCATAAAGGCAAGTAGCCAACATTACCCTACCTGGCTGTGACAGGGGACCGTGGCTGGTGTAGATCAACACCGGTGCTTCGCTGTACTTTTCGTGAAAGTCCCCCGGACATAGCCATCATGTTTGGGTTCATGATATGAGGCGCTAGCCGCCCGCACACAACCGGGTGAGTTAACTAATGATATACGACGCTAACTTGGTTTATCGGCTAAAGCACAGCCGCACATATTCACTGAATTAACCAGGAAGTCCATTCTCCTGGTTTACTCTCCCCACGTCTTCTATTCCCGAGCTGCTGTCATACAGCACCGGCCGCCTGCAATATACATTTTCCTCCTCAGGGTTTCTCAGCCTCTGTGTACACTGTTCTCCGACCGTGCCAATGTATGTGACGTCGAGTCAAGCCCTACGCTGATTGGCCAACGCGGCTAATCGTCACACGTAGGAGCGTAAAAAGTAAAATTTTTTGAACTCCGCGCGTAGCTGCGTAGGCACGTTAGGTGCGTATATACGCGTCTCATACGCGGCTAAAGTGTTGCTTTAGCGCGAGTAACGCATCTACGCGCCATGTACGCGCGTAAACCAATGGTTCCCTATGGAAAAATTGCCGATTTTATACGTGTCTGTACGCGTGTAACGGGTGTAGTGTGTTTGCACCTTAAGACTCCTGATATGGCACATGAACTTACTTATAGTGAGAAGTTATAAATATACAGCTGAATTTGTCATGACTCACGGCACGGCAGCCTCTCCTTCTCCTCTGAGTGTGTTGTATGTTTTCCCTTGTCTGTCTGTCCCTCTTGTTCTCCCGTTTGTCTGTCTCCCTGTTGGCATGTGGGCGTGGCGGCACTCCTGGGCAGACTGCTCCAGGTGAGGATCGTTGGCTAATTAGACCCTCTCTACTTAAGCCTATGGACTTCAGTCATCCGGTGCCAGAGTGTACTACTACCCAGAGTGGTATTATGCCCGAGTTCTAGAGTCTTTTGTTTGTTGTTTTTTCACGTTCTCAGTTGGAGCAAGTCACTAACTCTGCTCTCGTTTCCTTCTGTGTTACTTTGCCTCCGCCGATCACCTTTCCTGCCTGCCTGCCTGCCTGCCTGCCTGCAGCTCCGGATACTCACCTGCTCATGCTCACTTCAACCCCCGGCCGTCCAGTCTGTCTGTCACGGATTCCCCAACAATAAATATTGTTCGAAAACTGGTTTACCTGAGTTTCTGCATTGTGTTTTTTGGGTCCAATCCCCGAGCTATCACAACAGAATTCAGAAAACCAGTCTAAATGGCTTCTCAGTAAAAACACACACATACTCTCTGACACAATGAACCATACTGTATATGAGACACACAGCTGACTTCACAATGTGGTGGCCCCAGCTGGTAATGCTAGGTTAGTACATTTGTGAAAGATTCTACATGTGACGATTATGACAGATCTGGACAACAGATCTATATTTAGTCTGTGCCTTAAATAAATGTCTGTGAGTGTAAAAACTTCTCTTAAATAGCTTGCATGTGCCACTTAAGGCAAGGCAAGGCAAGGCAAGTTTATTTATATAGCACAATTCAGACACAAGGCCACTCAAAGTGCTTTACAGGGGCAAAATTAGAATACACAATACACATTATAAAACTCGATTTAAAAACATTTAAAAGCAAATAAAATGAAAATTGCAGGTTAAAATGGAAACAAAAAAGTCTTCAGACTCGATTTAAAAGAACTGAGAGTTGCAGCAGACCTCAAGTTCTCTGGGAGTTTGTTCCATATTTTTGGTGCATAATAACTAAAAGCTGCTTCTCCTTGTTTAGTCCTAACTCTAGGGACTGTAAGTAGACCTGTCCCAGACGACCTAAGGGCTCTGGACGGTTCATAACGTATCAGCATATCAGTAATGTATTTTGGCCCTAAACCATTTAGTGCTTTATAAACCAACATCAGTATTTTGAAATCAATTCTTTGAGTGACTGGAAGCCAGTGTAAAGACCTCAGAACTGGGGTAATGTGATCTACTTTTTTTTTTCTAGTGAGGACTCGAGCAGCAGCGTTCTGAATTAGCTGAATCTGTCTGATAGATTTTTTTGGAAGGCCAGCAAGGACACTGTTACAGTAGTCAAGTCTACTAAAGATAAATGCATGGACAAGTTTTTCTAAATCTTGCTGAGACATAAGCCCTTTAATTCTTGATATGTTTTTTAGGTGGTAGTAGGCTGATTTATTAATTGATTTTATGTGTTTCTTGAAATTCAAGTCGGAGTCTACAACAACACCAAGATTTCTGGCTTGGGGTGTGGTTTCTAACATAACGGATGTAAGCTGTGCGCTGACTTTTAATTGTTCATCTTTGGCACCAAAGACAATTACTTCAGTTTTATCGTTGTTTAATTGAAGGAAATTTTGGCACATCCAATCATTGATTTGTTCAATGCACTTACTCAGTGCCTGTATCGGACTGTAGTCTCCTGGTGATATGGTTATGTAAATTTGTGTGTCGTCTGCATAATTATGGTAGCATAATTTGTTCTTATTCATAATCTGAGCTAGTGGGAGCATGTAGATGTTAAATAGAAGAGGGCCAAGAATGGAACCTTGGGGGACCCCGCATTCAATATTTGTCCGCTCAGATGTGAAATTGCCTATTGACACATAGTAGTCTCTATCCTTTAAGTAGGATTCAAACCAGCTTAGTACAGTTCCAGAAAGTCCAACCCAGTTTGCTAGTCGATCTAGTAATATGCTGTGGTCAACTGTGTCAAAAGCGGCACTGAGATCCAGTAAAACTAAGACAGAACTTTTGCCACTGTCTGTGTTTAAATGGATGTCATTGAGGACCTTAACCAGAGCAGTCTCAGTGCTGTGGTGTTGTCGAAATCCTGACTGGAAGACATCAAAGCAGTTATTCATTGCTAAGTAGTTATTTAGCTGTTGATAAACAGCTTTTTCAATGATTTTACTTAAAAATGGTAGGTTAGATATGGGCCTATCATTTTTCATGAGTGATGTATCTAGATTGTTCTTTTTTAGGAGTGGCTTGATGACTGCTGTTTTCAGGGCCTGTGGGAATACACCTGTCTGAAGGGACATGTTGACAATTTGTAGAACATCTGAGGCCATACAGCTAAAAACAGTTTTAAAGAAGCCTGTGGGCAGAATGTCAAGACAACAGGATGAGGAGTTCAGGTGTTGTATAATGTCCTCCAGGTTTTTGTGGTTTATAAGATAAAATTCTGTCATTGCATTTGAATTGATTTTAAGAGGGAATACATATGTTGAACTTGGTATTGATGCAGTGACAGCTTGTCTAATTTTGTGAATTTTCTCAGTAAAGAAGGAGGCAAATTCATTGCAGGCCCTCGTGGAAAGATGCTCAGACGCTACTGGCACAGGAGGGTTTGTTAATCTGTCGACAGTAGCAAACAGGGCACGTGCATTGTTGTTGTTTTTGGTGATGATGTCAGAAAAGAAAGACTGCCTTGCATTTCTCAGTTCCGAGTTAAACGTGCACAGTTTCTCCTTGAAGATGTCATAATGAACCTGGAGATTTGTTTTTCGCCACCTGCGTTCTGCTTTACGGCACTCTCTTCTTTCTATTCTGACCTGCGGGGCATTTCTCCAAGGAGATCTTTTCTTACCAGAGACAACCTTCATCTTAGTGGGCGCAATAGCATCTATAACACTTGTAAGTTTGCCGTTAAAGTTGTCTAAGAGCTCCTTAACTGAGTTACAGGGGAGGGGTGGTATCGAAGAAAATGCTTGAATGAATGTTTCACTGGTATTTTCTGCAATATACCGCTTTTTGATTACTTTTGATTGATCAATTGTGTGCATAGACATTTTACTCTCAAAAAATAAACAGGAGTGGTCCGTGAGGGGACCCATATCTGCCACTGTTATGTCTGAAATGTTCACTTAAAGCTACTACGAGTAAGTCGGCACGTTGGCGACACCTTTGAACAAAAGCGGTAGTATTATTACGACGCCAGCTGTCGTGAAGCTGTTTTGTAGCTCGTGCAGGGAGAGCAAGATTCAAATAATCAGGAAGCAATATGGTGCGTGGCGTGTCCGTGTTTTGAAAGTGTGAGGGCACCGGACTCTTTTCGGCTCCGTGAGTCTATGGGTGACACAGCATCAACTAATGCCAGTAAGTGCTAAACACACCTGATTGCAATGAGTTGATGCATTGTCACCTCTCACGGAGCTGAACGAGTCCCTGTGTCCTCACACAAAGCGAATGAACGAGAGATGGCAGTTAGTTAGTATGGATCACGATGAGGTAATGTGTTTATGTTGTAAATAATGACTATTTCCGATGAATAATGGTCATCTGATGATGCTGGTGAGGCAAAGTAAACTTTGTTTTAGTAGGCTACCGCTCATTCATTTAGGAGTAAACACTGCAGTCTAGTTTCGCTGCGTGAAATTGTGTATACGTTGCTTGGCAAAGCCCTCCCGCCCGACTATCACTCTCCCTTTTAGCTTTTCTTCATTGCATTTTCTTTTTTTTCTTTTATGGTTCAGCCCCGTTATCAGTCATTATGACGACAAACAACTGTCTCAAACAAGGCTCCCGCTCCCCTTCCCTCACCTGGAGGGATAGGCTTCTCAATTCACGTTCCTGCGCCACGCTGAAATCTGTGACCAATACGGATATGTGACCATAGAGCATGCACGCGTGAACCGAAAATCGGACTAGGTGTACGACCAGATCAAATGCAGTAATAAAAACTATTTAAAAACGTCTTTCTTTGCACTGATGGTCTGGTTTGCTGTTAAAGGTAATTTATGATTATCAGAGGAAACATGAGGCTGTTTAAAAGATATTTAAATGTTACTCGTAGCCGCTTTAAAGAATCTGTTCTTACAAATGTGTTGTGTATGAGGCTCATTGTTTGTAGGGTGTAGAAGTTGCTTAGACAAACAAGGAACTAGAAGTAAGATCAATAACGCTAAAACCATCCTATTTTATAAATCCCTCTGACATTTTGACTACATCACCAGATTAGGAACCAGTAAATGAAATCGACATCATCCGACCACTTTTCCCCAATGTCCTCTTAATGTGTATTGGATCGTGAAATGTTAAATTATACACTGTGTCATTAAAGCGGCCTGAGTGTTCACGCACACACGCACAGACAAAGACACAGACACACAAAATCCTCATTGAAAAGCCTCCTCCAAAGTGACTCATTAACTTGGTATTGATTGGGCCCTGCTGGGACGACGGTGGGCCATGTTCCTCCCGTCAGAAATCAGCAAGATAAGAGAGAGATAGAGACGCAGAGAAAGAGGGGAGGAAGTGAAAATGATACAGCAAATAAGACATAATTATGAAACCCTTTAAAGAAAGAAATGGGCCTCTACTGCATGTGGACATTTACTGCAAATATATCATATAACATAATAAATAAATAAATAAGTTTGTGTGTACATACGTGTGATTAGTAGCCTACACATTGGATGACTTCAGTTAATGTAATTGTTGTGTTAAAAACAAGTGAAATCCTGAAGCTGAAGACATAGATTAAAATGAGCTTTTGAAACATAGCAACCGATTATAATTGAATATTTTTTTTTTTTATCAAAGTATCACAATTATTTTATAAATTCAACTAGTGCTTATATGTGTATTAAAAGACAGACAATTTGGCCGTGACAGAAGCGTCCAATAAGTATTTAATGATGTTGGGGTTTGACCCTTTTGTGTCAGAGTTGTATCAGGTATTGCACCTTTGACTCCAGCTTCTTTTATTTTATTTATTTATTTATCCTTTATTTAACCAGGTAAAATCTCTTTTTCAAGAGAGACCTGGCCAAGATGGACAGCAGAACACAGTTACACATAAAACACAATACAAAATACAAGTTCGATATTAAGTACAGTTGTAAAACATAAAAATAATATTCTTAACTAAAAACATTCACAATTTCCGATGGAGTCCAACTTCAAACTCTTAACAACAGCCTTAAATTCGTTTAGAGTTACTAGGTCCTGAAGCTTAAGCTGCTTCTGCAGGTTATTCCATGACGACGGCGCAAAAAACTTAAAAGCTGTTTTACCCAGCTCTGTACGAGCTTGAGGAACAGTCATGAGCACCATGTCCTGAGACCTTAACGCATGGGGGACACATTTTCTGGACATATACGATGACAAATAACAAGGGAGTTTACCTAAGATCGCCTTGTAAATAAAAACATACAAGTGACTAAGTCGTCTCATAAAAAGAGAAGGCGTTAGCACTTGTAGCAGCTTGTAAGTAAAAGTTCAAAATGAGTTCAACCAGTCCTCACATGCCCTTCACGAGAACAAAATATGAAGAATAGATGTTGCAATGTCACGTAGCGCAGGCTGTCGGTACCTATTCTTCTCTCTCACTTCTCTTCAACACACACCAGCCAAGTATCCAACAAATGACGTTCATATCAGGTGATGTTGCACCTGAAAATGTACGTTTAAAGGTCACATATTATGCTAAATGCACTTTTTAAATGTGTTCTAACATATCTATGGGTCCAAGGTGTGCCTAGAGACTGCCAAAATATTTTAAAAAATAACAATCTCTCCTTTTCTCACTCTCCCCCTTTCTGAAACCCCCACCCCTCCCCCCCAATATACTCCCGTCAGAATTCTCCCCTTTTCTGACCTAAAAAACTGGAAAGCCAGAAGCTTCCACTGTGCAGCCCACACCCCTATTTCTTATTGGTCCACGGCCCTGACAGACAGAGGGCGAGGCGTATCTGGCTTCGCTTCCGGACAGGGGGCGGGGGGAGCTCAAAGATTGTATATTTACGAGGGGAGCTGCAGCTCTTTTTAAAAAATAGGCCATTGTGAGATTAGCTGAACATCAGCATAGTACAATAAATTATCTGAAAGTTTTTTTCAGCAAACAATTAAAGAAAAACGTATTAGGGACCACTAAGACCATATAAAATGGTGTATAATAGAAACCGAAAAGTGTAAAATATGGGAGCTTTAATGCCAAATCAAAAAGTAGTGATCCCTTTATGTAGCAAGTCAGACAATAAGGCTGTGTGGAGACCGACTTCAATTCAATTTCAATTTCACACTTCTACCTTAAACAACACGTCCCCGCCAAAAGATTGCTGAGGGACAGATTTTTTTTTAAATGTTACCATGAAAACTGCATCCGTATCTACACGCTCACATCTACAAACCATGCATGACATTCTCTGATCCTCCACTATTTCTCTAAATCACACACACACACACACACGTTCCCTCTCTCCCATCACACGCTCCTCATAATAGGAAGGACAATTGTGTCTGTTTGTTTGCTCCTCCACGCTCTTCATTATTGCAGGCTTTTGCTTGAGTGGCTGTGCAGACACTTTGGATTGGCTCCAGCCTTAAATCTCACTTGCCCAATCTCCCCTACATGATTGAATAGGCTAAGCCTTATCTCCCCCCGGTCAATATCATATACCTGCCGGGTCTAAGCCATTGCCTTTCTTCCCATGTAGATGCTTGTCAAATTGAACGCGTGCCCGGGTTTATTGATTGGCTGATAACAGAGGTTGCGATTGAGGGATTGGTTGAATTTTGGTCGGTATGTGTGATCCATGTTAGTCAGGTCCACTGGGTCCTTTGGTAGCTTGGGATTTTATGTGTGCTTGTGAGGGTCTCGGTCTTTCATTTTGTGTTTTTGTGTGCCTACGTGTGTATGCAAGGACAAATACTCACACTCTTAAGTAGATACAGTAGGCCTACATGGGAAGTGCATTTGGGTCCATTTGTTTTCCATTTCTACAGTGCTTCTACAGGCTGAAGCCTCGAATATGTGTGATCATATTGTGTCCATATCTTATGCCCCCGAGTAGCTACTCTCGTTATAGTCTATCTCCCATTTCTTCTCATCTCTGCCTGACAGAGGTGCCTGCTGATATGTCAGACAGCAATCACTGTGTAGAGTATCATGACATAACTAATGTGTCGCTGTAATATTTGAATTTTTCCTCAAAGGTATCTGGCAAGAGAAATCTTAAGTAGTTTTTTCAGTGAGAGTGGTAACTCAAGGCCCCGTAGTCACACACAAAAGAGCTTTTTAGCTAAATGCTCAAGGCATAATTACAGTTTATTACAAACTGTGTGCTATTTGTGTAATTATGGGCATTGTTTTTATTGGTTATGATAACATTGTACTCACCCTGCTAAAACAACTTCGCAAGCAAAAGCAAAAATCACAAGCTGCCAGATGATCAAAACAGGCCATTAGTTGAGCCAATATATCTCAACCACTTTATAGGGAGGTGTGAGAGCACTCTAAAGCTAGTAATAAACCTCATTGCACAGGAAAACTGCGTTTGTCCTGGCAAAGTATAGGTCAAAGTTTAGCAAGATAGTGTCTATAAACTGTGATGGATGTTTGTGACAGTTTGACATTTACCATTTTGCCTTTGATTTCTGATCCGGCATGTGGACTGTAGTCTCTCTTTTTTGCCATTTTTGTTTCAACTGCTCTCTCAGATCTCAGCAGTTAATAATAATAATAATAATAATAATAATAATAATAATAATAATAATAATAATAATAATAATAATAATAATAATAGATCAAATTTATATAGCTCTTTTCCCAGTGCTCAAATACGCTTTAAGACAAAGTTAAATTTGTGAGTAATGCTTTTTTTACTGATAGGAATAATGTCCAAAATTATTTTGGTGCAAATTTATTTCTCAAATGTTTTTGGGTCGGACATCACCTATCCACCCTTTTACACTGCCTTGATATATTATCATCTAGATGGACAGAGTGTCGTCATCATGCTTCAACACCAGTTAGATAACTTATCCACTGTAAGATTAAACAATACTAGTAGTCAATCATACCTCCCTAATCATTATCATTCTGTCAGTGACTCATTACAGAATGGCATGCCACTCTAATCATATGGCAATAAAGGATAGTAGAATATAAAATGCAAATATCGTATTCTTAGACCCTGAATTTAGATATTGCAGTGTTCATTGCGGCATAATGTAGGATAACTCTGCCCGTCAAATCATTCAATAACTGGCAGCCTAATTAAGCAGCATACATACAGTAGGAGCCAGCATAAACACTGCTGATCTGGTTAGTGTATAGCAGTTTTGTATTCTGTTGAATGCAGATTTTACATGGGGTTAAAGCTTCTTGATGGTGTCAATAGTCTAGCCTTTGTTTTCTCCTCCGAAATCCTGACCCAAACAGATCACAGAGCTGGAATACTATTAAGGCTTTCTATAAAAAACAAAACACCAACCAAAAAAAACAATGTTGACATTTTCATTAGATGCAATCATATTGTTGACTGCGGTACACACAGACACAAAGTAAGCAAATAAGGAATGTCTGGGACCCTGTAGTGTTTTTTTCATCGCTGATAAATCCTATTTGTGTTTGTGTAAGTATTGCACTATGGGGACATTTTGTGAGCACAGGACAGAAAGGTCAGACAAAAGCTTTTTTTTTTATACATTTGTAGTTACCACCCAATTTTCAGTGGAAAGGTCTCTGCATCGGTCTTTTAAATTATATTATACATTGAACCCAATTTGGACATTATCAAAGTAGTGTAGATAGTTACTAAAAAAAAATCCTTGGCAAATACTTGCCATTGATGCACCCTTGAGCAGGGCACTTAATGCTGAATAATTCCGGGACAGCTGCTCTGTTGCCAACATCATAAGACTAGTCAAATTTAGTCCCAGTTGGGAAGGAATGAATGCAAAGCAGGATAAAGCTAAAGATGGGATGCACAATCAGCAAAAAGCACTTTAAAATTAAAATAAGGTTAAAGAAATAGTGCAGAGGGCAGCCAAACAAATAAACAGGGCTAGCACCCAAAATCCTCAAGATCTAATACTGCTCCCTTCAGGAGATGAGAAAAAATAATGATTGCGTGTTTGATTGGAAAGTAGCTTCCTAAGCCTAAACATATGGCTTATTTGGCATTGATGCATTCAAGGCTAAGTATGGGAGCTAATCTAAATGAGTGGATTTGTTTTTACTACTGATTGATTCACATGACAAGGTGAAGCACGGGTACATCTCGTGTGGTTTTAATTACCGGTCTTGAATATCCTCTTTGTGAAAACATGCCAGAATGATAAGAGCACCAATTAGGAGAAGAAAAGAAAGGAAGACTGTTGCTTATACATCCATCATGAAGTCTCAGTGTACTTTGACAGAATATATTTTTAAAGAGATCCAAACAGTCTAATGTCCCTGCCATTACTGAGTCAATAACAATGAGATACATTAACAGCCTGTCTGCAAACAATATGATTTCAGCAACACAACATTTGCATATGTGCAAATTGTCCTATCACTACCCTAAAGTGGAAAGCACAATCCTTTTTCCCTGCTGCACTATTATTACTCAGTGCAGGTCAATTTCAATCTAAATCAAAACACTCCAGTGGTATTTGTCAGTGGAGATACAGGCAGATATTAAAATACCAGTGTCAGCAAGGGGAGACCGTCCACAAAATAAGGGTTTGATTTTTCATTTCGGCGTTGAGCACGACATCTTGTTTTCATTAAGCATTCCAACTTAAAAAGGTCAAAATGATTGATTTTTCTGTCCTACTTGCCATACCCTCCCAACACCCTTTACATCACGCTTGAAGCATTGAAGCAATAACCCAGAATCAGCCTCTTCTCTTTTTTCTTTCTGCCATTCTCCCTTTCCCTGCCTTCACTTTTTGAGCATCATAAAGCACTTGCCCTGAAGGCTTTTTTTTTTTTGCTTTACCACACCGCAGTCAGGCTGTTCAAATTGCCAGAGAGGAAGAGAACGTAAAGATGTAAAAAGAAATATATATATAAATATTTATATATATAATAAATAAATTAAAACTTCTAGAAACAGCTGAAAAGTGGAAGTTAGGGTGAAGAAAGCTTTGAAGAAAAGGTGAGTAAGAGAGGAGGAAGACAGACACAGGAGACAATGACAGCATGAAATAGAATGCAGAGGGGTGATCGAGACTGAGAAAGTCTATCTAGGGTTAATAGGAAATGCTCCGGTGTAAATGAGCGCACAGCACCAAGGCAGCTTCCCGAGAACACCAAGAACAGGAAAAGAAAGGGAGGTGAATCAATGTAACAAACAGGGTGAAGGAAGGAGGCATGAACTATTAATGAGAACCCATTTTGCCTGATAGGGGGGAGAGAGACGGGAGAGAAAGGTCAGTGAATTGCCACGCTGGGGTGGTTTTCTGTGGAAACACACCAGAACACTGATGAGTGTCGTATGAGAGGGAACATTGACCAGACTCGCCTGCAGGCACTTTTAAGGCTAGCGCTGTGCAGAAAACGAGGGCTTAAGAGTGGAGACAGAGACAGGCAGGGAAGGACGGAAGTGAGCAAGGACGTATGGGTCAATGTAGCAGCAAACAGCAGACGCTTGGTGCGGTGATCGGCCCTTTATTGAATGCTGTGATTGTCAGGTGAAGGTGCAGGGATGGTGAAAACTGCTGAGAGGGAAGGAATCTCCATCTTGAAGTTGTCATGGGTGGAATATTGAAACGGATTAATCATCGTCACGTTTGACAACTCATATTTACTTCAAAGCAGCTTTAATCAACATTTGTTTTAAAATAATGTATAGATTGACAATGCAAAAACATTGAGACAACGTGTAAGGGAGTTTTATAACCTGCATTAAGCAGCTTACCTTTGGCTTTACAGCAGGATTCAGCACATTGTTTAGTCTTTAAGCTAGGAAAAACATTTTGGGCACCGCTGGTATGAGCAGGTAAACAGGGATTGAACCCAAATACAGATAGTCGAAGAAACAAGTTGACATAAGTAATTTCTTTATGAAGAATAGCTCACTGGCAAGTTTAAGCAGACAGGTAAGTACAACTAGGTCCAGGTAAACAAACAGATTTTTGAAGAGGTTTGAACACATAAGCACATTGCAAGAAAGTGAAATGGTGAAAAGGAGGATCCAACAAGCGAAAAAAGTGGACGCTCATATAATGAGTGGCTCATGAGGGAAGTGGGGACAGGTGTTTGTCAACAAAACTTTGTTTCATTATATATATTATAACATTTTGATGAAGGTAACACATTACATACTGTCTTGCTATGAACTTTGTTTGACCTCACAAGAGAGGTACTGTGAATGTCCTTGCAGAAAGGGGTAGAGAGACTCCCACATTCCGTTCTCAGATAAGAACCTCTGCGCAATTAAAACTCATCTTGCAAGAAACTCAAGGACCAGGACACACAAGCCTGGTGTTTTCGCACACACCATCTTCACTGAATATAATCTCATGTACACTGTTCATTTCGTTGTCTCAATCATCTGTACCACACTTGTGTGACGTATGTTAATTGAGCACCCTTGCTTTTGCTGTTGCAAGTAAAAACTTCACCTGCTTTCAAGAAGGCCTGACTCAGATTCTCTTTATTGAAAACACTTGGGTTTTTTGATAAAATAATTCCTTTAACAGTGTTGCTGGGCAGTCAAGAGATGTGAAATAAATGGAATATGGTATTAAGAAAGGGGCCTGAAAAATTGGAAAAATGTTGGAGGTAAAGAGGGACAGAAAGAAACACTGACAATTCAATTCAAGCTTTTAGCACACATCTGTCATTTCTTTTTTTCTTTTTTTTTAACCTTTATTTATACAGGTATATCCCATTGAGTCCGAAGACTCTTTTGCAAGGGAGACCTGTTCCCATTTACACGTTACCATTCACACACTCATTCATACACCGATAGCAGGCTAACTATCGACATTCACACAAGGCAAGGTGGGTGAAGTGTCTTGCCCAAGGACACAACAACTATGACACAAGTGGCAGGGCGGGGATCGAACCTCCAACCATTTGATCATCGGCCGACCCGCTCTGCCACCTGAGCCACAGTCGCCCTATGGTGACATTGAAGGACTCTTCTCAATGTCACCATTGTAAGAAACTCTGGGTGTTCCAATCTGAGAGAAAGGTATGTCTTGGGTCAGAACGTGTCTCATATATCCTCAGGCCATATTCGTTTATTCATTCAAATCCAAATCGAAGTCTTGTCAATTAGACAACTTTTGTGACCGTGTAAAAAGTTTAATCTGTTTCCCTTTCTCTGGTTCTTATGTTCACAGCAGGCAATCTAAAAGGAAGCTAATACCCCTCGGCTACAAGCTCACATTTGAATAGATCCTTGAGATGAGATCGGGGAAGGATTGAAAGGATTAGACGTCGTTATCCAACCCTGTTTTTATTGATGGAAACACAATATAGAGAAAAGTGGCTCAAAGAGAACACCCATTCCCTGTCAGAGGAGGCGGAAAAATGAGTGCAGAACGCTGCCGCAGGTCTTTCCGAAAAATTAAATGATGCGATTGTCTCGTTGGCGGAGAGTTTAAGGACTCGTGCTGAATGGAAAATCCTGTTGTGGGAGCTAAGTGAAAAGGAAAGCTTTTAAAAACATATTATCCCTAACAATGGATCCACCCAGGGCCATGTGTGATACATGGGAAGGTTTGAACAGACTTGAAAGATATCACAGCCTTTTTGTCAGTGCGGGTGAAATGTAAAGGAACCACATAGCAATTCTCTCCTCCCAGTCCTCTCATATTCAATAAGCACTTCTGGCGAATGAGATGTGGAATTGCCTGCTATGAATATAAGGCCCCCTTGCTAAAAGGCATTTTCGGATCTCTCTGAATTGGATTGTTCCACCATTCATTTATGGTGCCCGAGTTAATGACTATTATGAATGCAGAGCTAGCAAGGCAGGGACCATGACTCGAGGGGGTTTTAATAGGTGCGGAGGGAGCGCCAGGTAAGTAATCCAGAACTAGCCATGTGAGAGAAAAGGACATCGTTTGGTAAGAGTTCTACAGAGGAGGCGGAGAGGAGGAGGGGATGAGTGAAGCAAAGTCCCGGCAAAGAAGATGAGAAGTCATTGTTTTCAACTTTGCAAGAAAGTGCAGCCTATTGAAAAATAAACTTTTCTCTGCTTTTCAAAATAATAAATGGATAGTTGTGTTTGGAGACTTTTCGGGGAAACATTATGATAAGGAAGATATATTTTGTTTTTTCAATGGTTGCAATCCTGGGATTTAAAAATAGTACTGTTGTTGTCTGTGAAGAACATGAGTAAGAATCAGCAGAATCTGAACCTGTATGACTCCCAGAACAAAATACAGTCCAAAGCCGCAGTTATCTAATTCAAAACAACTGAAACAGACTGCTGTGGTACACCCAGAGAAGCCATTAAATCCAAATGCTTCAATTCTGCAGTAAAATTTATGATAATTGTCAGTGTAAACGGAACAAAACTGCTCAGACAAAACCTTGTCTAAGGTAATTAAATAAACACGTATTGGTTAGGTTTATGGAAAGAGATAGAGATACTGTTGTTTTGGGTTAAAATTATTACTTTGCTATTGATAGGCGTTCTTAGTTATCATGGTTAAAATAGTGAATATGTGGTCAAAGTAAGGGGAAGGTTATTCTTAAAAAAAAACACTGACTGACTAGAGAGGGAAGAGCTGTCACCTTCGGTAAAGTGTTATGTTGAGTTGACCCATACATTCATCCCAGAGTCACATAACAATGTCAACTGATCAGAAGGCTTTGTCACTTGAACATAGACATGTTTTGGGGTAGTTTCTGACATGACTGATGGGTACCTTGATGAGCATTATATATGAATTGGGTTCAATGTATGAATAATTGATACTATGCACAAAGAGACATTTTTCCCCATGCTTTGTCTTTCTCATCCTCAAAACCGACCTGCTTCTCTCATGTTGTCAAAGCCCTGTCCTTTTTGTATTAAACCATACTGGTATACAAAGCTGAAACGATTTCGATCAAGAAAATTGAGCAGGAAAATGTTTCCAATCGGGGGTGTCTTGATAGCCGAGTGGCTAAACACATATTTGTTGAATGTTATAAACGCCTAACCCATTGTTTCTTGTCTTGCCTGCACTATCAACTCATCGGAAAAAAGGTGAAACCTGCGTGAAAAATAATTGTTTTCAATTTAAAGTGAATCAATTTGAAGTCAAATTTGAAAGAATTCATTCACTTTACCTTCTCAAAAAGATTCCACTGCTTTTCTCAGATATATACAACTGTAAATTAATAATTGTTTGAAATAACTTTGGCTGTTAGAGCTTCGAATGGCGTTCTACACTGTGCACATTCTGTTGATTGTAGATGAATAATTTCATTCAAATAAGTTGATTGCATTCAGAGCAATGGCTTTGATTGTTATCATGATCCGTTCTACAGAATTTATTGAAATTATTTATTTCTATAATAGCTTCACTTATATGCCAAAAATTTATGAAATAGATTGAAATTGTGGAAACAATCTAGTTCCTCGTCTCCAGTGTTTTCAAACCTTCTCTCACCTTAATCTTTATACTGTCGAAATATTGGCACAGTCATTAGTCATTTAAAGCATTCAAAAATATTTCCTTAAAAAGGAAATGTGCCCATGATTGTAGCCATTGCGAAGGAATTGTGCAAAACCTGCATCAGAAAGCTCAGAGCGAAGAGGACGACGGGTGGAAAGCGATAATGAATAAATGAAATTCAGTCTGCTGACAAACAAACAACTGCTGGAATAACATCAGGGCCTGAGATAAGAAAGACTGTATTTATAAAATGAAATTAATTAAATGTTTATGTGTGCTAGGCTTAATATGGACAGAGAGGGATAATAATTCATTCGGTCGCCTCAGGCTCGCCCACACAGAAACAAGACAATAAAGGGAGGATAGGAAAAAATGAAATTAGCCTCCCTCTTTGTTGACCATGAGGCTTGAGATAAAAGCAGGCCATTATACCAGCTCAAACACGCTTGAAATAAACACTTGCCCAAACACAGCTTCCCTTATATAATTAAACTTGCATGGAGAAGTCAATATTACCATGTGTGCGCAGTAAGTTTAGAAGTGAAGCACTTTGAAAAAGCAATCACTAGTTCTTGTTTTGCTCTCTTGCACCTTCTCTCTGTCTGCAGCGTGCACGTTTCATTTTCACAAACCAATAATGTATGTGCAACTCCTTTTGCATTCTGTATACACCCCAATCATGCGGTGATGTGTTCATTACATCTGTTTATTTGACAGGATGCATCTGTTTACAGAAGCAGTGGGATTTTTCTCTGCCGTTTCGAGGCAAAGCTACAGTGGGCTTGCGATAAACTGCAGTAGTCGACGAGCCGTATTTGAGTTTCAGTCAGTTAAGTTGTTGCTGGAGGTGTTGGCATTTTCCTGTCAGCGTGACCACACAGCTTGCTCTACTATTCCACGTAGCTCGGCAGATTGATTCGCCTCAAATCCTGTTCTTTTGTTGGCAGCTTTTCAAACGACATTGATTGGAACAAACAAATCCAGTTGTATGCGTTACTCAAAAGTTGATTCAGGTGCATCATTTAAATTCCACAGAGGGATACTGCCATCTGGTCATATCTGGCAAGTTCTATAATGACTTTTTTTTTCTTAAGTTCCCAATGCGTTTATGTGACTGCTAATGGCATTTATAAATAAGGAGGATAATATCTGAGCTTGTTTACTCCTTTAAGTGCAACGGTGACCTCAGTAAAGGACAGTCGGTTGAATGCTAATAATACTTATGTAACCTGCTGTTATTAATGGTCATAACTTGGGATGCATAATGCCAGGAACATGGACTTTAACAATATCTCAGTAGAGCATCGCATCCACTGTAAATGGTGGATAACAAGAGTCCATTATAAAATATGTTCATGTTTTCAAAGGTAGGCGAAAAAAGGATGTTCAATTGCAAGACAATGATCAAAGATTATCATGTTATTTTTTGTTTTAACACCATCAAATGACGTAACATGTATGGGTCAATCTGAAAATATATGGTGTAGCAGCCGGTCAGACTAGGTGTGCAGACCTCTTTCTGATAAGCCTTGACTCCAGGCACCTTTAGGGGAGGCTTAGACTCACCACTAAGAAATAGCCGTCACTCAGAGACATACAAGACTTATGCTCTCCTCTTAGCGAGCTAAAATGATTTATCAGTCAAATTTACACATTTCCCATTATTTCAGGATGTTTCCTAGAAAAAGGGCATTAGCAGAATTTATTCATGACAAAGGGCAGTGAAAATGTGATTGTTTTAAAAAAAGTTGTCTTGTGTCTCACTTTACCCCAGCTGTGGGGTAAACTGATAGCCTGGAAATCCAGACCCTGATATCTTGAACGATAGAGGGTCTGGCCACGATCAATAGTAATTTCCAACTCAAGGGGCGGCTCTTACTCGTGCATTTCAATTGCCACTGCACGCAGTTGGATAGCACTACAACCAATCAGAGCGATGCACAAGGTGACGTAAGCCTCGTTCGTTTAGCGAACAGCTGTTAAACTGTTAAATTAAACGTTTGCCGTGGTTGGTCGGCAAAACAGAACTGTTATAGGAATTCTATCATTAAACAACCCAAGTGTTTGTAATAAAGAAATCTGAGTCAGGCTTCTTCAAAAGCAGGTGAAGTTTTTACTTGCAGACAGCAGCAAGGGAATCAACATACGTCACAAGTGTGGCATCATGATTGAGACAAAGACTGAACAGTTGTACATGAGATTATATGCAGTGAGATGGTGTGTGCGCACAAACCAAGTTCGTGTGTCCAGGACATTGAGTCAAAACAGATGTTGCAATTCATACAATGTCCTTGAGTTTCTTGCAAGATGAGCAAGATGAGTTTTAATTGCGCAGAGGTTCTTAGCTGAACGGAATGTGGGAGTCTCTCTACCCCCTTTCTGCAAAGACACAGTACCTCTCTTGTATGGAGCCATAAACTTAATCTCTTAAATTCAGTGGGACAGAGGTTACAAGCAGAAAAGATGTTATGTAACTTAATTAAACATTATAATATATATAATGAAACAAAGTTTCATTGACAAGAACATTCCACTTACTTGCTAATGAAATATTTGAGTGCCGTCTTCCAAATCGTAAAGGGTCGAGGCCAAAGCAGTCTCAAACTCACACAACATATCCGCAGCCATCTTTGATGTTTACTATCACGGCTTTGACGTCGCATGCACGTCACTGTCGTCATCCGGTTACGTCCTCCCCAGAGCACCATACAAAGGGCTCTGGCGCGCCCATATTAGATAGAACCAATTGAAACGTGAGCCCAGATTTCTGGTCTTTTTGAAAAAGCTTCAACGGCGAGTTTCCAGACCAACAGGCGCAGCAAATTTAATTTGCCAGCGCCTAGTGGCAGATCTGGGAATGCCAGGCTAGTAAACTGAGACAGACCAGAGAAATCAAGGGGGTGAACTGATCCACTTACTTTTTTCACTCTGAAACTACCATAACAGCAAATGTTGTAACAGTTACAATCCTGACAGCTAGCTTAAAACCAAATATTCCAAAACTAATGTCGGACGAGTAACAGAATCATGGGGTTTGGTCAATTAAGAAAAACATTTTCTCAACACTTGACAGTAACTCTGATCAAATACACCATATAATTCTTATTCAATAATTAACATTCAAATGACAGATAGAACCAGTTAGATTAAAACACAGTCTGGGGGTCAGAACACAGAACCCTTAAGGTGCGAACACACCAAACGCATTGGGTGCGGTGGCCAAAGCGCCCAACGCACCTGATCTGGCGCTTGGTCATTTTGTGTCAAAAAATGGTTCAACGCGCCCAACGCTACGCAGCTAGTCTCCCCCCCGATATATTTATTCCCCTTAATTCCCCCTAATCAACCATGGCTGCGATCAGACCCGACCCGACACAACAGCGTTCATGCCCGCACAAAAACAACAACAACACGGCCAACAATTGTGCCAAAAGACAAATAAACAGCAACTGAACGGAACAAATAGCCTTAAAACAGCATGACAGATTCACGCCACTCGGAAATGAACACAAACAGCAAGGCAGCACCATACCAAACACATTTACAGCAGCATTGTGCGCAGGGCAGTAGAAAATAAAGGCAAGTAGCCTACATTACCCTACCTGGCTGTGACGGGACGTGGCTGGCGTAGATATAGGCATAAACACCGGTGCTTCGCTGTACTCATTGTGAAAGTTCCCCGGACTTAGCCGTTATGTTTGGGTTCATTATATGGAGGTGGTGGCCGCACACAACCGGGTGAGTTAACTAACGCTATCCAACCGGTGCTAACTTGGTTTTATCGGCTAAAGCACAGCCGCACATATTCACTGAATTAACCAGGAAGCCCATTCTCCTGGCTCACTTTCCCTCACTTTTTGCCGATGTCCGTGACGTCGGGTCAAGCTCACCGCTGATTGGCCAACGCGGCTAAACGTCACGCGATGGAGCGTTAAAAGTTCAATTTTTTGTACTCGCGCGGTGGTGCGGTGGCGCTTTGGCAACGCGGCTACCGCGCCCAAAGCGCCGCTTTACCGCGGCCAACGCATCATCGCGCCTAAACCAATGGTTCCCTATGCAAAAATAGGATTTTTCAACGCCGCCACCGCACCCAACGCGTTTGGTGTGTTCGCACCTTTAGAGCCAGCTGGTGTCTGGGGGTCAGAGCAAAGAATGATCAGAACCAGCTAGAACAGCCTGGGACTCAGAACACAGGACTAGACCCAGCTGTCATTTTCCATCTTTTGAGTCTTTGATTAATATTTTTCTGCATTTGTTTTATTGGGATCATTTACTGAATAAAGACATGTTACTTAGAGTCTATTGGTGTTAAAGGTCACTCTCCTGTCCCCCACATACATACGTGCCAAACCATGCCCTTGCTGACACCTCTTCAACCATCAACCCCCACCTCCGGCCCACATTGTCTTTTGTCTTATTCAAACCAGTCTCCTTGCTACCTCAAATATAATGGATTCATTAAAAGAGGGCACAGACACTGTCTCACTTTACCCCACAGCATTTGTCTCACTTTACCCCACTGCCACAATTTGAGAAAAATACTACCTCTCAGCAAATCAGGCTAATCTTCAGTTATCATCATCACATGGTTTCATATGTTGGTAGTTCATCAACATGTATGATATAAGTTTTTCTACCTGAATCAATTTGCTTTGGCACAACAATCGATAAAGTTGACAGCAAGAAAATTTACTTTTACATGCAAAAAAGACATTTGTGAAAAAAACATGCTTACAATATCACCATGAGGTCCTCTCTTTCATGGCCAAGGGGAAATGAGAGGGGCTTGAAAACATATATCTCACATGTCCAAAAATGTGTTCCATTGCCTAGATACAGGGGGGGTCTCACATCACCCGATGGCTCACATTCCCCCCTTCTCCCCATTGGTCTAAAGCCAACTTTTCAGATTTTTATTTTACAATTTAAAAATCAATACAATTTTACAAAATGACCCTCCGTTTCCATTCATGAAAACAATTAGAGGAATTGGGGACGCCCTTAGTTCAGTTGGTAGGGCGTCCCCCCCATGGGCCTCGGCCAGCAGCGGACCCGGGTTCGGTTCCAACCCGCGGTCGCTCTCTGCATGTCACTCCCCTCTCTGCCCCATTTCAACTCTGTCTCTACACTATCAATAAAGCTTAAAAATGCCAAAAAAATATATCTTAAAAAAAAACAATTAGAGGAATTAAAGCTCCCATATTATATTTTCGGTTCTATTATACACCATATTATATGGTCTTAGTGGTCCCTAATACGTTTTTCTTTAATTGTTTGCTGAAAAAAACTTTCAGATAATTTATTGTACTATGCTGATGTTCAGCTAATCTCACAATGGCCTATTTTTTTAAAAGAGCTGCAGCTCCCCTCGTAAATATACAATCTTTGAGCTCCCCCCGCCCCCTGTCCGGAAGCGAAGCCAGATACGCCTCGCCCTCTGTCTGTCAGGGCCGTGGACCAATAAGAAATAGGGGTGTGGGCTGCACAGTGGAAGCTTCTGGCTTTCCAGTTTTTGAGGTCAGAAACGAGGAGAATTCTGACTGGAGTATATTGGGGGGGAGGGATGGGGGTTTCAGAAAGGGGGAGAGTGAGAAAAGGAGAGATTGTTATTTTTTTTAATATTTTGGCAGTCTCTAGGCACACTGTGGACCCATGGACATGTTAGAACACATTTAAAAAGTGCATTTAGCATAATATGTGACCTTTAAGTGGCTGAGAAAGATACCGATGTCTTGCTACGGTGTCAAGATTAATGAGCAGAGGGAAGAATGGATGGAAAGCAATAAAAAGCAGAGAATAATACGAAAAGAAGATTTTGAGGCAAATGTCTTTGAAAGAAACACTGATGACAGAGGTAACAGAAAAAGAGAGATGCAAGATGATGAAGGATTTGAAGCCGAACGACTAGAGAAGAAGTAGAAAGAGGGAGGTGAAGAGGAGACAAAGCTGGGGAGAGAGAGAGAGAGAGATGGAGATTGATAAAGGACATGATAAAAGGAGAAACCAGCAGGGGAATGAGAGTGGGGTAGAAAGGCTAAAGAAAAAGAAGAGTGGAAGGTCTGTCAAAGAGTAAAATGAGAACAGATCTGTGATACACACACACACACACACACACACACACACACACACACACAAAGAGTGGTACTGGGAGTCACCATCCCTCCCAGTTTGAGAGAACCATTAGCAGTGTCTGCCTCCGATTTCTGCCCATTCCTATTACCATCACAGCTGGACGCATCCAAGTGTGAGACCTAGCTCGTGCTGAGCAGACATTCTCTTTCTCTCACACTGTACTTGTACACACACACACACACACACACACACACACACACAGACTACCAGTGCATACAAAAACATGCATGTAGTGCGAACCTTTTAATGCATAAGCAGGTCTTTACTTTGCAGGTATGAATCACACATACAGTAAGACAACAATTCTTGCTAGCTGAACCAGCAACCTCTCCTTTTCACCTGGGTTCAAACGCAGGTTAGCTGCTGACTCACTGCATCCTGGTCGGTCAAGCACAATGTCTTATTAGGGGACATGCCAGGAAAACAAAATGTAAAAACAAAAAAAGCAATAGAAGGCAGGCGCAGAGATTATCTCAGCGCAGTGCTGTGCGACTGGTGGTGCGTTCCACCTAAGCAACTGTCTTATGAATGATTTGTGAGTGCTCAATTATTGACTAGGCTTCAGAGATCTGATGAGGCGCCCGCAGCCACTCGGTCGGACTGTCGGCTGCTGGGCTTCCAGCCGCCAGACGGTAACTTTAGCTTGTGCGTTCGTTTCCAGTTAACGCACAAATGTTTCCCCTTGGCTTGGCTGATGCATGAAGAGATCATAGCTTGCAATAGTGTGTGTGTGTGTGTGTGTGTGTGTGTGTGTGTGTGTGTGTGTGTGTGTGTGTGTGTGTGTGTGTGTGTGTGTGTGTGTGTGTGTGTGTGTGTGTGTGTTCTTGTGAATCCATCTATGTGAGGACCATTGAGTTTGGGATCTTGGGAGTGGGGACATATTTGTAAAGAAAGGAAATTTGTGTCCGTTCCTTTTGGGACTAACCTACAAAGGGCTGTTTGAGGGTTTGGACTTAGGTTTAAGGTACATATTAGAATTAGGTCAAGGTTAGGGTAAAGGTTGGGGTGGCTGTAATGGGGATTAGGGTAAGAGGCTAGAGAATGCATTATAGTGTAACAAACTGTCTCAAGGAACATAACAAGGAGCCCAGACACAAGTTTAATTTAAAACAAGTGATATGTTTTAAAACTAAAGGTAATGCAAAGCAAGCAATAATGACGGTCCACACAAAGATAGAAGTCCAAATATGTGTGTGTACATGCAAGTGTGTCTATGCATGTTAACCAACTACTCCATGGCCTAGATTATAGCTCCAGGCAAAGGAATTGTATCACTCTACTAAACGTGATTAATTAAAGAAGTTATTTGCATACTATTAGTATCAAGATGTGTGTGTTTGCACAAAGATCATTATAACCGTGCTGTGCCTCGAACGTTCTACATGAAGTTGTCTAATTGGTTTACATCATAACCTGTGGTTTTAAACTCTGTGGCCCATATAAAGTGTGAATTCTATTCATAAATAAAATAAGGTGCCCCCGTTCAATGCGTTCGGGAGCTTTTATTATATTTGCAGACTTTGATGTTTCCACTGCCATTCTGAAAAGGTCTTTATTGGATCAACAGCTGTAACAAGGGCTCCAGCAGACTCCCCTCAGCTGTTTAAAGAGGTATGAATGCAAGGATGAAACAGGCAAATTAATAGAGAGGGAGCCAGAACGGAAGATGAAAGGGAGATGAAGGAGAAAAGTAAAAAGTGAAAGCAATGGAAAGAGAGGGATCTTTTTTATTTGAGGCACAACAAATGAAGAAAATAGAAATTGCCCAAGCGGAATTTTAAAAGGGGAAATAGGAGAATGCCAGAAAGACAGAAGGGGTTGTTGCAGAGGTAGGAGGCAAGGAAAGCGAAACACAACATGTCCCATTATTTTCCTTCACCAACACTCAACCCTTTCACAATCGATTGTGATGTCCACATGTAAAAACTGACTGTGTCACTGTTTGACTTGAGGGCTATTCAAAGCACTTTTGCAAATGCTACAGCTTGAAGAAGGATAGAAAGAATATATCAGTAGAGGATGGCAATGCAACTCTCAGGTGGATTCACATTAAATAGCACAAGGGGAAGATTAAAAAACTTCCATGATGATGTCCTTTTTCAAACAAAATGCTGATTTCACACTTACAGAATTAAACAATTCAAAAGGAGTCAATTACAGTCATATGCAAATGAAAACAAATGTGTTATGGTGTGTAGTTTTCAAGCAGGTGTATTTTGAACTGCATTTTTACACAATCTCTATTGATAGATTGTGACAGGCTCTCTATATTTGGTGGGGTTGTTGAGGGTGTTGATGCATGGCGAGAATCAAATGCCTGTGCAAACAGTGCGATATGATTGCAATGAACAGCAGTTTTCTTTTTGCTATTTTTTCTCTATAATGCCATCTGCTCATGAAGCTGTCTGCCTTATCAGTACACTCTTTCTACAAAATTGCAAGGTTGTTATGTCAATGTCCGGGATCAAAATGATCAAAGTGGTGTCTGTTACATTTATTTGTACAAAATAAACACCTTTGGTGTAATCAGTGTTGTCTTTTTCAAATGTCCTTACCACAGTGTTGAGATGCAGTTTCCCTGAATATCTTTCAGTAAACTCTGAAATAGGTAATCGTTGAATGAAGCTCTGCAAGCTGATCTAGTGTTCATTCCCCACGTATTTAACAATGACAGACCCACAAAAAACACAGGCAGACACTGAAAGAAAGGAACAGCATGACAGAGTAGACGAATACGGGATAAGGAGCGAAAGAGACTTTTCAATGTAATCAGGGCGGCCGCAGAGGAGCCAGAGACGGAGAGAGAAACAAAACAGAAAGAAAGTGACAGAAAGCAAGAGTTGTTTGGTGAGTTTTTCTCGACGAGGTCCCAGTTGGGGCAGAGCTGCTCTGCTAGATTAGCACCGTGCTGGAGTTTTCACCACAGCAGGGCCCTGGAAAGAGCCAAGTAAAAACTAGTCCCGGAGCCTGGCTTTCTGCCCCCCTCCCCAACAAATAAACCTCATAATGGAACTCTATTGGGCTCCAAGTGGGAACATTCATTTTCATTACCACAGGTTTATCTGTCTCCACATGCTCTAGCGCCGCAGTGCAGAGGTGTGCTCAGGTAGGGGATCAGAATGGAGGGAGGGAGGAGAGAAATGGATAAAAAATAAGGGTTAGAGAGGAGACAGAGAAGTGGACGCTGGCTCATCTCTCAACCAACATTTTCTCTGTTTAACTTTTGTGAAAACGGTTTTACAATCTACATGTGATATCCATCTTAATTACAGGTTCGGGAAAAAATTATTCAATTTTTATTGGGGTCAGGCAGATGGTACCTTTGTTAAGGAGATTAATCACCATGCAGCAAAACATTAATAAAAGGCAAACATTTGAAGGGGGAAATGCAATTTGCCCCTAGAGCATGGCTAGTGTAAATAGGTGAGTCAGGGCCCGAGAAGGCATGGATAGCCTGTGGGTGGATCATAATTTATTCCCTCTGTAGTTCCTGTTGAGCCTGAAGCTGGCAGAGCAAAGCAGACACAGGGAGACTAATGGCCATTCACCCACCTGGCAGCAAATTTAGGATCACAGTACACACAGGGCCAAGACAGGCTGCAGGGTGTTAGCTTTTTTTGTCTTCTTCTGTTTTGAGGTCTTTTTTCGGTCTTTCTACTTTCAAATATACTTTTTTGGAAGTTTTCAGATTTCTGTTGATCAAATTTCGTATTTTTTATTTTATGGGAGCATTAAGCCAGAAGTTGTTTTTTGTTAAAGGAAAATGAAAAATATGCACATCAAAAAAGAAAAGCAGCTTTAAAGTTATTTTGCTATTTTTCATTCAAAGCTCAGGGGATAAATATTATGAGCATTAAACTAAAGATAGCAATAAACGTTTGAAGCCTCTTATCTTTTTTGGTGAGCGGATGGCTAGATCAATGACACAGCTCTTAATCAAGCAAACCACAACAGAAAAAGATATCCCATCAAGAAGACATCCTAACTGCTGTCATTGCTTCTCAGCTTTCTATCTAAAACCCAGGAGACATCGGAAAGCGGGCCACGAGTGCTTTTCGTGGATTCATGCCAGACAAATGATCATCTGCAGGACGAGCAAAAATGCTCCTGATTTCTGGAACTCATCAGCAAAATGAGAGAAGAGGAGCAGCGCCTAAACAGCCCCTGTACACAAAGAGGGGCTATCATTTTAGAGATGAGTGCTTTTAAGCTCCCGCATCCCCTCCGGGATGCATGGAAAGACAGCAGACAGGGCAAAACAACTTGGTTATTACTTGGTGGTAAAGGCCAAAAAGTTAAGTATGGAATCAGAAGAGCTTTTGTCACAGAAGCTAAACAGCACATTATGAGTGTTTCTGTCTGTGGCTGAGCATGCACATTGTACGATGAGCATGTGGAGGAAAGAGTCGGATCTTCTCTTACAGTAAAATAATTACATAGCTACATATTATAAACTGCTGAACCCCACACTAAAAAAAAACATGGAACAATGGGCTATGATCATTGTCTGCTTCTTCAGCACGGTACTGCCTTCACAGACGCTGTTTACCTCATTTCAAGGATGACAGCTCATCAAGATGCCTGCCTACCTCCAGACAAAAAAGGACACGGTGGCTTTCACTCAAAACGTCGGAGGCTGAGATCAAAGAATGCAAAAAATTGTCCATTAAAAAGTCTTGCATATCAAACATTACAAAATACTTTTTATAAGCCAAGGATACAGTTTCTTTTAACACTCATTATTTGCATATACTGAGTTTTAAAAGATGAGATTTGTGATGTAGTTTAGTGTATTACCAGTGTCTTATTCTGTAGGCAGTGACTAATGAGCAGTTTCAAATGGGCAGTAACAGCCCATGCTGAAACAAACGAAAAACACCAGACAGCTCGATTTTTATACCCAGGTTATTGGCGATGGAGATTTTTATCACCATGATTTCAAGGTCATATGTGTCATGCCCAGGGGGGAGAGGCAGTTTGAGAATGACACAGTCCGAGAATTTTGTGACAAAGCAGCCTGATTTAGAAAAAAATACTAATAAGAAAGGGGGCAATAGGTGCAGTATTTTACAAAATTTCACCCACCAACATTTCCTGGACTGAATTGTTCAATAAAAACACAGATGATTGTAGTTGTTTTAGTGGGTGGAGGATGAAAGGACAATGTGATGATAAATTAGTTTCTCTGTGAGCTCACCTGTGGAATTTGTACACGTTTGACAGTTGTTGCGTCAAAGCACACTATCTAGATTAAATCCGGGGTTCAATTTGGGTTGATTGGTTTGCTTATACTGAGGATGCATTTTCAGTGGTGGGCCTCTTTCCCTGTTGTCTTTACGATCATTAGAAGAAAGACATTGCAGCTGCACAGTAGAAACCTATGGCAAATCAACTAGAAGATTCAATCAAATTAGTGTCTGTGATTAGACATGCTTCAACAATATCCAGTAATTGAACTGCATTATTTACAACAGCTTTTTTTGTTTTGTTTTTTTAAGAACAGGGAGACAAGCTTTTTACCAAAATATTATCACTATATGTATTCTTCCCGTGTTTATCGTACTGAAGGTCAAGATCAGTTTTGAACTGTTTTACCATGAATACGTCAAATTTATGGCTGCTGGTACGGCCACCACAAATGGTTTGGAGATTAGGATAAAAAACTTGTTTCCACTCATAAAACTACATCTGTAAGGATTATCTGTCCGTTTAATTTAACATGATGCTCGTCTGATGACACTCAACATGAAATAACCCAAATGAGACTTGATAGTGTATTGATATTGTGCTGAGCAAAAAAAAGGAAAAAAGAAAAAGAGGGACGTTCAACCAAAATCCTGTCAAGAATTTAACCAGACACACTTGAGCCTGGAGTGGGTTTTTACGTTTTTTTCTTCTCACGTCTTTCAGCAGACAGCATCCCCTCATCCTCATTGATTAACTCATCAGACTGGCCAGTTGTGTTGTGCCAGAGATAATGTTTTAATTAACGGACTTCAATATCTAATTAAGATTAGATGTAGATGCTTTATAGAGGTCATTTAAATGAAGGCCGACAGCCCGGCGGGGGGGAAGGTCTGGCCTGATGATGGGATCAATACTCTGCCGTTGGGGAGTACCTGAATGTGGTGTTTAGGTACTTTGAAGGGAACAGTTCACTGCCATGTTTTAGCAAAGCCTCTAAGTCAGGTTGAGTGAACAACTGTTTCAATATGTGAAAGAGGCTTTTGTCTCTTGTTGTAAGATATAAAAACTAACCTGAAATCCAGATGGGGCACAAATCACTATAAGGTCTTATCACCATGTCGGATAAACGAGGGTATTTGTTTTACTTTGTTAAAATTTACATCTCTGAAAGTGTTATTTTTTATCTGCATTTCTCTCCGTGAAATGTCAAAATTCCCTTCCATTGTTTGTCCTCACATGCTATTCTCGTGTTATTCTTAAAGGTTTAAAGGCAACAGGTTTAAAAATGTTAGAAGGTTTGCATGTAAACCTCATCTGCTCATTCACACTGAACAAATGAACAACCAAATAAATAAAAAAAGAGTAAAACTAACGGAACATTAAAGGGTATGTAAAGGAAAGCAGATGTTTCGCTTTACAAACAGCATTTCCATAAAAATGCTGATTCCATTATGGCAGCGTGTTAAACAGAGCAAGACCAAGTGAAATAAATGGAGATCATTGCAAATGGAGTAAATGATACTCCAATACCTGAGTCTCATTCCACCGTTCATCACATTTGAATCAATACCCAGTGTTCATTATTTAGTTTATGTGACTCCCAGCATTTTATGAAACACACTTGGTAACTGCAACTATAGTGCTGCTTCATCTCACTGAACCAACTGGATCCACGTAATAGTTCATTAACACCAGATTAATTGACATTGAAAACTGGTGTAGCTTATCTTTAAATGAAACAAGGGGGCTGATGATTTATATCAAGTTGAGTTCAGTGTAATTTAAAAGTCTGTGAAGATTCTAACAGCCCTTGTGTTATATACCTGTTTGTTCCTACCTTCTCGTAGCTCATATCATTGTTAAACTATTAACAGGTACTCTAATCTGCCAACTCTATGGTAAGAGCTTGTTCTAGTTCAAGAAAAGACCTTCAGACATTTGGACAAGGCTGAATGCTCGACCCGATACCAAAGGTAAATGCTGGTAAGAGACCGAATGGAGTCCACAAAACTAACAAACTCTGTACCGTTAAACATCAGCCCTGAATTTCTCTAAGAAATTGTGCAGTGGAATATCAATGTCAAACTACTACTACCTTTGCTTGTGAAAGAGGACAGACGTTATTTGCAAGGCCACAAGAGATCGCTAGTCAGGAAAATAAACCATAAGAAATGTTTCCAGCATTTAAATAAATGGCAGATGTTGCCATTTCTCTGTCAAGGCCAGCCTGGTTTTATAATTGTACATTGTGTTACCCTTCACACAATTACATCCGAAGGTAAGCTTCAGCTGAACCCGAAAGATGTTTTCGAATGAACTGGTTCATTAATTTTTTGGGGCAACAGGACAAATGTATCTGGGAGACAAGAGGGCAAAGGCCAGCGTGTTCTATTCGTTCAGCCTAATGAGTGCTCAGACCTCCACAAGGTGACTTTGATTCATCACCACAGGACCTCCTCTCACTTTCTCTGTGCTCTTTGCTTTCTCTGCCGTCAATGTCCTCCACGCCTCCTCTGGACATGGCCGGCTGAAGTCTACAAAAAAAAAAACACTTTAAAGGCACGGCCCTAATTAAAGCCAATGTTTAAATTCCTTCACTAATCCATGGACCATTGTAGTGTATTAAGACTCCCATCATTGATTAGACAGGCCGATTCAAAGAGCCAAGGAAGGCAAAGTCATTAGAGGAGATTTATTAGATGCCCTCTGTTGATAGTCGGAGAGGCAACTTTACCCTGTTTGTTTACTTGACTCAAAATATAATTTTCTTAATGGCTGATAAATAAAGGTAACTACACAGAGGATGGATCATCAGACCAACAGGCTGGCAGTGCACTGAGTGTACGGTCAGATTAGTGTCAACCGCTCCGAGAAATAACAGCTTTCAAATAAAGTGGCTGCAAATGATATTCTTTCGAGGGCGTCAATTATATGCATTATGGATGTAGTCATTACAGAAATTAGCAGGTAAGATAGAAACCTGAGTGGTTTTATCCATGGAAGCAATGCGGCTCTAGAGATGCCAATGTCAATATGTAGCTAAGTCTTCTAGACTGACATATCGCAATAACTATTTGAGGGTTTGCCATGATAGTTTGAATTATCTATCTAATGTAATTCCCAGCAGCACTTTGTTTTTATTGCTATTTGGTAAATGATATCATAAGTAAATCTAAGTCGGTGGACATGGTGGCCTCTACCTCAAATCGTTCTTAAGTATAGCCTGCAGTAGCCAATAGTTGTTTTCTTCCTTCTTTGTTTATTCAGAAATATTCAGATATTTCTTTGCATCTACTATATGTCACCTCAAAATCTATTGTAGACTTTTTCAAATGGATTAGTAGTAGAAAACCTTTATACTTTTCGGGAAAGGTTTAACCCATTCAGAACAGACCCAGACATAATTAGATATAATAAACTAGACCTGACAAAAACAACACCAACATTAGACTTCGCCAATAAATGAGCAGCCACTTCAAAAAGAGCTCAGTACATAATAGGGATGGTTCAATACCACTTTCTCAAGTCCGATACCAATCTGAGATCGTCTTTTTCAGTTTCTCAAATAACTTTTTAAGCCGTTTATAATCTATTTTATGGATGTACTTTGCTGAATCTAGCCTTCTAGAAAACATTGTGTTTAATCCATAAAACAAATTATGCAGTTTTGATTGATCAGCATCATTCAAACATTCAACATTATATTTATATTTATATTTATATTTATAACTTTGTCAAATGTGAAATGGTAATACTTTTTCAGATTTAAAACTTTAAATATTAACTTTTTTCCACCTCCCCCAAAAACACTGTAACTCAGAGAAATGTGTAATGCCAGATACTTAAACTACATGTTTTAATTGAGTTTAATAAAAGATTTCAGAAGTCATGCCATGAGTCATAGAATGTAGATTAACAAAGCAGTCGAAAGTTGTCTGTGTCGTATGCTAAACACAGAAACGGTCAAAAAGTTAATTCATGGCGGTTTTGCAATATTTGCTTACACCAAAATCCGAGGGTATAACTGAAGGGTCATTGTTTGTCAAGAGACAGACATTGTCCCAAAACTTGATTTATTCCCTTCTTAGGGGGACGTCTCGCCGGACCCACTGTGGTTCAAGAAGATCCATCAAAGACCTGCTTGGATGCAGCCTTAGAAAAACAGAGAAAAATAGGGAAAAAAACTATTGCCTAATGGCAAGCAAAGGGGAAAATGCCAGTCTCCTATCCCCTTGTGTGGTCATTGATCTGCTGGCTCTGATTGAAGCTCTGTATTAAATCACCCCAGGGTCCGGAGCCTACCTGTTCTCCCTACCCCTTTGTTCAGACCAGCACTACAGATAATAGAAAGCTTTTCTAGCCGGTTGTGCCATTGGGCCCCAATCTCGCCTCTAGCTTCTTCTTTTTTTATCCCTTCTCCCCTCTCACTTTTTCCACACCCCTTTCTTCACCTCTGTCTGTTTTTCTTTGGCTTTTTTCTTCGTTTTCCCCCTTAAAACTAACTCTTCCGCTTATACCACATTGTAGAGGAATCTTTTGTACAGCCCTGATGGAAAGACTACTTTCAAACAAAGAACGCTCACATGGGGGAACAGGGACAACAAATAGGATCTTTTGTGGAAAGTCTGAAGGTGCTCTTTCATCAGCGACGGGCACAGACGAAGAAAAGAAAGAAAGAAAGAGAGAGAGAAAGAAGAGTCTGAGTCAGATTTATCCATCAGGATAAATCTGACTCATATCAGGATTCATATGAAGTGGACTTCGATGGGATCTATTAAATTAAGCACAAAGCTTTTTATACTAGACAGTAAAAACGTTTACTGATTTACAGTGGCTTGCAAAAGTATTCATACCCCTTGAAATTTTTCACATTTTGTAACGTTAAAACCACACACCTACATTTACTTTATTGGGATTTCATGTGATAGACCAACACAAAGTGGTGCATCATTGTGAAGTGGAAGGAAAATTAAACATGGTTTTAAAAAAAAATTATAAATAAAAAACTGAAAAGTGTGACGTGCAAAAGTATTCAGCCCCCTGAGTCAATGCTTTGTAGAATCACCTATCGCTGCCATTACCACTGCAAATCTATTGGAGTATTTCTCTACCAGCTTTGCACATCTACAGACTGATGTTTATTGCCCATTCTTCTTTGCAAAATAGCTCAAACTACAGATTCAGCATCAGATTGGATGGAGAGCGTCTGTCAACAGAAATTTCCAAGTCTTTCTCAATATTCTCAATTGTTTTTAGGTCTGGACTTTGACTGGGCCATTCTAACACATGCCTATGCTTTATTTTAAATCATTTCATTGTAAATCTGGCTGTTTGTTTAGGGTAGTTGTCCTTCTGGAAGGTGAACCTACACCCAGTCTCAAGTCTTTTGCAGACGCTAACAGGTTTTATGCCCTGTATTTCATTTCACTTCACATTGATGAAATAAGTGAGTTGATTGGTCATTAAAGTGGTCTTAAAACAACTTGACCAAGGAAAGTAGGAAGATTACATCCCTATTCTCGAGCCCACCTGCTGAACTCTTGATTGTTCAATTGGCTCTCGAACCAGAGGAATACAAAAAGGGCCTTTTTTCCACCATCAACCAACATCCAACCCTATAGGTTTTCTTCATTCTCTGCTCATCCTAGCTTCTGTAACTTGTTTGCTCCTCTTGTCAGGTGATAGCAAGTGTTCTCCTGTGGTCTTGTAGCTGTCACAACGGATGAGGAGGTAGTCTTCGCTAAGGTTTAAAAATATCTGAACCTGTACAACCCAGTATTCCTGGTGAGCCGTAGCTGGAAAGACATTTGTTTCTTCGAGTGAAGATTCACTTCCAGATAATCCTCCATTTTAAGCTTTACATATCATGTTGTGTTGTCATGCTGGAACACGCCTTCAAAGCTCTGCACAGACAATTCTATCGTTGTGATACATCAGATTTAGGACCTTAAGGACAGCTTAGGACAAGTATAACATTTTTGGAACTGCTTATTTGTTAAGTCTGTTATTTAAGAGTTAAGCACTGGTTTTAGAGTTCAGTTCAGAATTGAAATGTGGGTCAATTACGGACTGTGTGCATGTGCATGTACAGTACAGTGCTAGTATAGTACTGGATATGTGTGACTATGCTAGGTTTGTGTGTCTTAAGTGCACACGGACCTCGGTCCAAAGGTTTAAATCTCAACTCTTATAACAACAAGCAGTGTGCCATAAATCATTTGGACAGGTTGGTTGTTGATGATTGCACCTTTCTCCACTCTACCTTTGGCTGTGTGATCGTGCATGCGGCCAGCAGCTCCCAGCTTCTCCAGGTCCGGTTTGTGTTCCACATGGGAAAATTGCCCTGTAAAAAAAGTTTAGTTGTATAAGATTAAGTGCAGTCACACCACCTACATACTTGCTTAAACATACTTGAAGCTAGAAGAAGATGCTAATAAATGCTTGACAGTGTTTTTTCTTTGATGCATTTAGTGAATTCCTAACAAGATCATTCGAAAGGAGTTCATCATCCACTTTTGCAAACGCTTGCCGTTTTTATTATTAAATGACTTAAATAGCAATTGACTTCCCAGAGGTCTTTTGTCGATTAAAAAGCCGACAACCCGCTGTTGTGTATAATAACCTGCTGAGGGAACACACACACACACACACACACACATACCGCCCCCTATACAGCAAACCATCATTTCTGAAAAACACACTTATCTATAGTTTTATCAGTTTATTCTGTGGAAAGCGAGTTTCCACAGAATGGAAAAGCAAAATGGAATAGAAATCAAAAAGTTTACTTTGTGCTTTACTCTTCCTTGAGAGTAATGGACTCTGCCCCAACCAATACAAAGAACATTATAGAGAGATAATTACGGAATTTAAAATCTGTACATATTTGGGTATGGCTTTAACACATACTATAATATAATCAAAAATGTATGTATTCAACGCTGTGTCATATGTAGTCTACTTTTATCACCAATAAAACACCTCACACTTAATGTTCTTTGCACTATATGGTTAAGACCAGAATTGTGTTTATTTTTGGAATCATATCATTGTTGTGTGTTTTGGACGTATCATATGATAGTGTATCTGTTTCCGCTCTCTCAGCCCGATAGACTCTGTCCAATAGTTTTTCGAACCAGCATTTTTCTTTTTCTAAAACCATAGCACAGAGGGTTGCTGCTGTAGGCACTAGAACCGATAAAGAAGATATGAATGAGGATTTGTGTGCCGGCGTGTAAGTGTTTGTGTGTGTGTGTGTGTGTGTGTGTGTGTGTGTGTGTGTGTGTGTGTGTGTGTGTGTGTGTGTGTGTGTGTGTGTGTGTGTGTGTGTGTGTGTGTGTCTGGTGTGCATGTGAGGCTAATAGAGCTTTGTGTTGAAAATGCATGGGCTGTAGATGGTGAAGGTCACAGAGTGCTGTGACCTGTAGAAACACAAACCAAGTGACAGTGGTCGTAAATTTCCCCTCCATCACAGGGCAGCCAGAGCAGCCTGTTGCCAAGTGCCGCTGCTCTTTTTCAGAACTGGGACGCGCAACACAGCAGGGCAAAGATAAGAAAAAACACTTATTATTATACACCTTCCCCCTGCTAAAACACACATTTTCACCTCTTACTTTTCTACTCCCTTCACTTTAACCCTTTGTCCATGTTTCTCAATCTGTCTTCATGGTTGTCATCGTGGTGCACTTTCACACAGGCATGCACAGACATACAAATAATGCCCAGCTGCAATGAACAAGGTGATCGAGCAACTATAAGTTCTCTCTCTTAGACTGGAACATAATGGTTTTATGTACCGCTTGGATGCGCCTGCATTTTATCATGTGTGTCCCACATAGTGTACAGCAAAACTAGGGTTGTATAAGTATTGTTCTAGTGGTTTTGAGTTTTAAAGTGGACCTTTAATTAAACTAAGGATGCGCATACTCTGTATAAAGGCTAAACTGCTTTCAGTCACTGGTGAAGGGAGCTCCAAAAGCTACCAAATTCGGTCAACGACACTTCTCATCTTGTTGATTTGATGTTGAAGAATTCAATCCAAAAGAGACAAGTTTAAACTCAAAGAAACTGGGGCCTGTGAAAGCAGCGGCTGCTCTGAGGCTTCCGTTGGGTTTGGAACAGCAGGTAAAATGAGCTGCTGCTTTTTGCAGTTTGGGTGATAATTATAATCCTAAACCCCTGTGTCTCCAGCTGCCCGCCACACAGTTGTGGTGAGTCTAGTGGTGAAGAGCTAAATTGGCCCCGTAGAGAGAAAGAGAGCGGGTGAGAGTGCAATTGGATGGACAGGGCTCAGCCTTTTTATTCTTCAGAGGTCGCTAGAGACAAAAAGTTGTTAAGATGACCACCATAGGCTGAGTGTCAGTCACATTGGCCCTTTCGAGTGTTGGGGGCAACAATGAGGGACTGATATAGGGCAGAAAAGAGGCAGAGGTGGAGAAAATGGCAAGAAGAGGTATGAGGGGATAGAGTGAGTAAAGTGTGACTTTGTTTGAAGGAAGAGGTGGGGAAGAGCCAAAAGCGAGAGAACAAAAAAGAACGAGACAAGTCTGAGGATGTGTGAGAGAGGAAGTGAGAGATTGAGACAGCGTGATAAAACTGGAGAATTAATGAGCGAGTGAGGCAGAGAGTGAGGCAGAGAGAGAGAGAGAGAGAGAGAGAGGTAGCACTGAGGGAAAGGAAAAGGTCAGTGCGTGGATTGTCTAAAGAATTTATGAGCGATGGTAAGACTCATCTGTAGCACAATACAGCAATCAATGGCTTAATACATTTGAAATCACAAAACTGGTATTTTCTCTCCCTTTTCGTCATTTTATATAAGATCCTTATTTGACCCATTTTACAGTGTTTCCAACACAATGGGTGCTTTAATCTAATGAGACAATTTTCATTGAGTCTGGTTAATTTTTAAAAACAAAGCAAATTACTTAGAATAGTGTAAACAACATTCAACGACAGACAGAGGTAGAGCACAGTCAGTGTGTGCAGATGGCTTCACTCTTCCTTTAAAAAATTACCTAATCACATTGTTTTCTTTCAGAAAAGTTCCTGAGAAACAATTCTGCCAACTTGCGTATTTCTGCACCAAAATATATTGCCGCTTTGCTGTAGTTGTGTCATATCATAAAGGTCCTGTTATGTGGTCTCTTAATTTTTTCTAGAGCTGTACCCCAAACTGAAAAAGGTATGTAGGCTAAGGCTAACCAAACTATTTGTATTCTACATTTAAAATCAGCTGAGACGCGCCCTCTCAAACATGACATATGGGAGGAAATCCCCGAGCCGGTGAACGCCATTACGTCTTTATATAGGACCATGTGTAAAAGCTAAAAGAAAGCTGTTGGATGTTATCTAAAAGCACGTCTCACTCAACCAAAGGAACATCAAGGCTACTGCCGAGCCTCCCAAGGCAATTAACAAGCTGCTGCCATCAGTGGAGGCGCGTCTGTCTCTGGCTATGTTCCAGACAGGAACACAAACACACCACATCCAAGACTCAAACCACTTACCGGACAATGGATTCAAAAGAAAATGACGTTAACAGACAATGACAGTGTGATATTTTTACGATATTGTCCTCAAAAACAAAACTATCTTTAAATGGATGCAACTTCAGATTTCAAATTAATATTATGATGACACTTGTTGCAGTATTTAGCTCTCACACTCACACAACATCACAAAGGGTGTAGTTATCAAACACCTGCAGTGGTCTAGACATAGAAGAAACTGGAGGCATTAAAGTTATTATTAACTGGTGAAAGGACTTTTTTACGTTACAGTATTGTTGTGGATGGTGTCTTAAATTGTGTACATCAGTTGATATTTCAATTTTTACTGATTCTTATAACTGGTATTATTTGAGCAAACAAATGTTAATCTTGCCTTAAAAGTTGACATTCTGTAAATGGTAGGATGGATTGATTGTGTGTTTGTTGATGTTTTGTATGGTGTTGGACTATTGTCATGATAAGACTCACTTTAAAAGTCTCAAAAAAGTGTTCAGTCAGGTTTTTGATTCAGCAAGATAACCGAAAACTGTGAATACGTTTTTAGAGGTCTGATGTTTGTGTTATTCTAACCATTGAAGAAACGGTGAGGGATGTTCAGGTAATGTTTTTAGTTTGACAGATGGAAAGATGGGTAAAGATGTAACTGTACTGTAAAGACAAAAAGTACCCAATATGACGTAGAACTGATAGAACTAATAAGACTTGGTTGAAAAAAGAAATACTTTTCCTTTCGCAAAGAAAGAAGCTAATTCAATATGGTATCAGTTTCCACAGTAATTTAATTCAAGGATGAAAAATATTCAAATTTATAAGTAAAAAGATTAAGATGTCTATATTTCCTGACACTTAGCATGCCAGTCAAACACTTACGCAGGTTAGATAACACAATTGTCTTAGCTGGAAACCTTTTTGTGCACTTCCCAAAGCCTGTTGTGATTCACTAGCAGCATTTTCCCTCCGGTGACCGTGTTTGGATGTGAAGCTTCACCTGCTGCCAGAGGGGACAGATATCAGGTGAAATTTGTTTCTGGGTAGTTGGATTTGTACAATACAGGATCTATAGATTTTCCTTCACACAGCTCCGGGTGGATATATTGGTTTGCTCTCTCTACTCAAATCTGGGACCATCTCCTCTGCCCACAGAGATTACATGGTGGAATGGTTGAGAGCACACTAATGCATGTTGTGCCCCATCCCTGTCCATATCAATTCCTTTTTCACAGATGTACACAAATGTTCTTAAACCCAAATAAAAAATCACAACTCAGTTCAGATCACACAATCATGATGAACAAAGACACATTCTTCTTCAGTTCTCTGACACACATACAGACATTTTATATTGAGACTGTTTCTCTCACACCGACATACAAGTTCACAAAGTAGCCGAAATACTTACAATAGCACTGAAGACCCAACTCTCACACACAGATAAATGTTTTTTGTCTCTTAGGAAAGAAATCTCCCAAATTCACACAGAGCCAGAAATACACAGGCAAAGACACCTGACAATGAATTAATTATAATTAATAAATTAATTAGTTAGTAGTACTTTAGTTACCGCTTTACTGCCCATCCCCCATGGGATAATTTGAAAAAAAAAAATCTAGTTAACAAAAGTCCTGCATTTAAAATTGTTAGTATAGCTACTTTAAAAAAAAGTCCTCACTCTATTTGGCCATTAATACAGTATGTCCCCAACTAACAGTAAAACAAATATATAGGAATTCAAACCTTATCTCCCTGGCAGGTATTCCACACACAACTTTTGTTTTTTTCTTTCACACTTCTACTGACGCACACATTTCGTAGCCTCACACAGGCTCTCTCTCACACACAGGCGTATCAATCAAGCTATTCCTGGCAGCTAGGGAAGAGAGAGAAGATAGGCAGTTCTGCTCTCTGATGCAGGCCTGCCAAAGAAAGGCTTTTGGCTGCTGCCAAGGTTGAGCGAGCATATTGCTTCGTAATGGAGAAAAAAATGGGAAGGCAGACATTGTCTGAAACTCTATCAAATGATTCCTCTGTCTCTGCCTGCACAGCAACTGTGACTCAGGGTCTGATAATGGTTGGCATGTGTGTCTGTGTGTCCCTTTGTGCGTGTGTGTACCTGTGGGTGTGAGTGTGTGTACCTGTGTGTAAGACTAAGAGTTGTGTTGTCATTTGGCATGCCTGCCTGTATGTTGTTATGTTTTATTGTGTGTGCGTATGTATGATCCAAATAATTGTCTGTGCAGCTGTTGATCAGTGATAAAGAAATGTTTAATATTTTCAAACACAAACACAGCACAAGAACACTGACAAAGCACAAAGATAACAATCTGTCAGAGATGATGAAATGGACCAGATATTGCAACATTTCCCACCAAATTACTTTCTCATCACCGCAAACAATTGATTTGAAAGTGTTTGTCAAAATATCCACTTGGAAAACACTTGCTGCATGAAAAAATAAAACAGAGCTGTAGATGTTGCAAGTGAAAGAACTAAATTTACATCACATGGAGTTGAGGAGCGATTTAAGTATATTTATTAGGTTATCTGCCATGGAAAGGTTTGATGCAATGTGCTCATTTTTTAGCTGTGCCCTGGCGGAGATATTCACACCAGACGGCTGCCAAATACTTTTACAGATTTCCACCGACTGCTTCTTTATAACAGCTGGAGGTTAAGTGTGTTTCCCCAAGGACAGTTAGGATGATTGGGCTTGAAAAAAAGAGCTCGTCCTGGAGGACAAAGGGCACTGATTCAGACCCTGTTTCCATCTGGCATTAACATCTGACTTTTTGAATCTGGTTACAAGTGGACAGCTCTCAGTCCGTGTGTTCCCACTTGTATTTTCAAATGTGACTTCTCTGTCTACTTGTGATCGGATTCCATTTACCCGCGCTGTATTTAAATCAACACGTTCATCATTTCCGTTTGCATTGGTGTTTTTAACCGGTGGGGTTCAAACAAGTAAACATACAGGGCTGTACAGTGCCACAGTTTTAATCGCATTTGCTATTAAAATGCATTACATGCGAAGATAATTACCAGTCTAGGTTGACGAGATATGCGACGTAAACCACCTCCGAATGTCTTTTTTGTGATCCGATCTCAATGCGTCTTGAGAGTGTTCTCACCTGTAGTTAGAGCTGTATTCATGTGATCGGATCACAAAAACCACATGTTAATGCCAGGTGGAAACGGGGTCTCAGTTTCCCAAATGTAGCTTATCTACCCATACATGGTATAGATACAGTTCAGATGAGTCAACGGAAAAAACTCAAGAAATAGCATAACTACTCTATTTCAGGACATGAATCAAATTGTCATATGTTTATTTTTGTAATGACCTCTGCTTATCTTAAAACAGCTGTTAATGATAAAATGTAATGAAGTAAAAATGTACATTTCAGCTTCAGACAGTAATTATGCTTCGTAAATCATCTATCTCTGGTGTCGTAGACAGCTGGAGATTGATGGGTATTGATAAGACAGATATTTATCATTCCTGCAGGTCAGTATCGTCAGCTATTACAGGTCAAAAGGTGAAATCGCGGGACTGATTGGCAATGTGTCAACAATGTTTGATGCAATTTTCCGTTCATCCATTTTTCTAAACCACCTGTCAGGCATCCCAGCAGGCACTGAGTGAAGGAAACATTACTCTTGACAGGTCAAAGCCAAAAAAGCCATCGTATCAAAGTATCAATCAACACTAGGTGGGTGTGATTCGTGACTTGCTTACAGTCAGTGTCAACATATTAAACTCATCTTCTAAAGATAATTAAATATTTTTATATGAGCAGTAATTTGTCAAAGCTGAACACAGTTAAAAATCCAGTTTTTTCCTTTACTTTAATTACGTACAAGTTGTACCGCTTTTAATGCCGTTATTCTTTTTTCACGCTTAATTTATTAATGTGTAGGTATAATGATTATTTTTTTAACTTTATGTTATAATTTTTTAATTTAATTTAATAATGTATTATATGAAAAGTAATTTAATTTTGAAATTGCCTGGAGATACACATCTCATTGTAATCTTTTGTATTCTTTTTTATATTATTTTCTTATTGTTTATTGTTTGTAACAGGCTTTGAGGCTGCTTGTGTACATAGAAACACTCCCCTGTGTGTATGCCTGTTTTGAACGTCATCGTCTTTGAATTTGCAGGTCTCGTCCTTTTATTTGGCCGCAAAACTAACCAGCAACCTTAGCTGTGAAAAAAGCTCAGAAAAAGAGCGGGAATAGAGAAGATTGAGATATAAGTTTTCTACTATTCACATATTTCAACCATTAGTCTCAACATCATATTAAACACTCAGCTCAGGGAATCTTTTTTTTTCCATTTTGCATAACATCAAACTGTTTTTTTTGTTGACATTTGGTAGCCCATTGAGACCTTTTATCAGCTGCTGACAGGTGCTATACTATTAGTATCCTCTTATCCCATTCACACTCACTCTCATCGCTGTGCCTCTGAGTGCTGTGTTTGTGTGCGTGAGACTTTCTGTGTGTACTGGTGTCGGTGTTAAGGAAATGTTAAGATGTGGGTGTCAGTGTCACAGTACTGGTGTAAGTGTGTGTTTGGAGACTGCCTTAAAGGTGTGTGTGAGCCTGACAGAGACACAGAGAGAGAGAGAGAGAGAGAGAGAGAGAGAGAGAGAGAGGCACACACACACACAAATTAAACTGATGCTGTCATCTCCTTCCTCAAACAACTTCTTCTGCCAACGAAAAATACCAACTTGTGCCAGTCGCCATCACTCATGTCTATCCGTTCATCTCAGCGCAGGGAGATGGAGGGAGAAAAGAACAATGAGAGAAAGAGAGAGAGAGAGACACCTCTTTGTGTCTACCAAGATACGCAGTGCTGATACATCATGACATATCATAAGGGAAGTTCCTCTAAACAATTTTCAATAGTCGGATGTGAACACTACCGCAGCTGTTTAAGTCAATGCCTTCTGAGTGCCTTGGTGTATGATATTTGTCTCATGATTGTAATAAAAACAACAATAAATTTCCTTAATTGCATCATTCAATCCTAGTTTCTAAGATCTAATGAGGAACGTTGCTTCTAGCTGTACAATGTAAAGAAAGCTCCAACAAGGATGTTACATTGAAGCAGAAATACTTACAATTCTCTTACATAACAATGTAGTCACCAGTGTCAGTTCTATTTAATAATCATTGATTAGGGGTGTGCAAAAGGTTTCCTAGTCAATATGAACAGCATGTATCATTGCAATGAAAGATAATGAAACAAGTGAGATCCTCACAAGCAGAATCAATCTTTACAACTCCCAGACTCAAATATGGAGTGTTCATGAATGCAAGCGAAATGAGACCAAAAATAGAGAGTGGGAATTGAATTAAGTGTGCAGCTAGCCAAATAATTATTACTGTTATCTTTGAGAAGATTAAAATGTAGCACTTCATAGAAACCTTTTGTGTGTGTGTGATTTGAATAATAGAACATTCTCAGAAAGAGGAAATTGCATGCTGATGATTTATGTTCTTTATCCTTCATGCTTTATTTCACTAATCCACAACAACCCTGGCAGAAATAAGGTTGATAAAGACTTCCTTTTAGCTTTATAGTTTCCCTGCAGACTGTATGAAATAAGTATCCTATATTAGAGCATTTCTGTGTGTTTTCTGTGTGTTATGGCCATTTAAGTTTGAGAGCATTGTTATCCTGTATTTTACTTTCTAATCTATTAATCGATCTACATACTCTACCGAAACATCTGCATTTTTAGAATAATTCTGAAGCGGATTTTGGACTCAATGTTCTTATACTCTAGCAATAAAAGGTGTTGTTTATTAGATGCTTTGCCGTCGTCTTCTTCAAGGATAGCAATAGTCCTAGAGGACATAGTACAACTTGACTCTCCTCTCTGTGATTCACGATCGCTGTCCAGTTGGGTGGCGTCTTTTCTCAGAGAAAAGCTCAAGTTGTGCCAGCTTTCCCCCCCCCCCAGGGGCAAGGCCTGAATGGAGAAGTGAATGGAGGCGCAGGTGAGACGCCGAGAGGAGAAGAAAGGTTAATTGGTTTTGTTGACCATCTGTCTACGGTAGAAGGAGGAGGGCGGAGACGGCACACCTCAGAATGAAAAGTAAGGACTAGGATTTACAGGCTCTGATTGGCAGTGACCACTGTGCCCACCCGTCCTATTAATAGAGCAAGTTCATGTCTCGGATTAATTCATTCTTCCCTTTTATTGCCTCTGTCCTTTCTTTATATGCCCTTCTGCGCTTTTGTGCAGGCAGCATTTATCAACTGTCCATTTGTCTCCCCAGCTCTTTGTGTTCCTCACACGGGTTGACTGGCTGGTATAGTAGTATCTTTTCTTCTTGCTCTCCCTCTATCTCTGCCTGTTGCCCTACACTGTCGACAAGGTGAATGAGCCATAGATATCCAGCTGAGAGAAAAGGGGAAGTAGCTGAGCGGTGCATTCAGCAAGTCTAAAGGCTGCTGATGCAATAGCAGCCGATTCACCCAGATGGGGCTACCTGAGAAAATCCTAAGAATCGCTCTGCCTGCACCGCTTAGCCCAAAGTGAGTTTTTCTGTCAAAACAGGAGTACCCGCTCACAGAAACAGAGAAGAAGAAATGCAAAAATAGATCCAGCAGCAATCACCTACTGTAACCGCCTATGAGGCTTTAATGTGCAAGATGGGGCGTGAACCGGTCACTTGAGTTTGATAAACTCCACTTCTATCCATCAAGCGAGCTGATGTTACGTACCTTAAGGGCAGCAGATTCAACGTCATAAATAAAAGGTGAATTACAGATCCCAGGGCTGTATTGAATTACGTTTGGGAATGAACACCTGTGTGTTGTAATCCTGATAGAAGTGGATTGCCTGGTTGCTTACAGCTGCTCTGCTCATGATGACCTTGATGGTTTGAGGTGGTAAGGCAGTGCCTGCTGTGTACCCGAGAGTGTGAAGCAGGTGTGTGAAAACTAAGAAAAAGCAAGAGCTTGACTTTCGCTTGTGTCTTCTAATGTAGTTTCCTACTGCTTTGAGGTCGGTTGGATGTGGAGTAACATTTTCAGGGTGATTGGCTTTAACCTCTGTCCAAAAAGCATGTGGTAGCGCATAAAAATGGTTAAGTAGCAATGAATTTACACTTTTAATCACTTGTAGACACCTGCTTGCCACGGCCCCTCAACATGTTATTGTAATGAATAAATATGATAAGGCCAGTTTCAACTGAATTAATAAAATATGTGTCAAATCATTATATGCATATATTCCTCCATGTTATACATTCAATATATGCTTCAAACTTTCCCACTAATGTTCATAAAATGCCTTCTCCACAGATGTGTAAGAGAAACACTGAAGGGAAAACTCTTCTTTGCAGGAGCCCAGACAGTTTATAAAACACTCATCTCATCACAGGAGCCGAATCTGCTAAATGATCACCTAAACGCTTTGTTTTCATAACAAGTGTGCTCAGCTGTCTGCCAAGAAGGAATAATGATTAAGAGGCTTGATCTGCAAGGCTCTATACATAGTATACTATAATGTTCAAAAGCAGAGACCTGGGGCCTCTACGGATTCTCTTTTTTGCATAGGAAATTTCCTTTCCTATCGAGATGACCCGGAAGTACTCGGCGGATAGGTGAATCAAATTCTCCAAATGCTTAGGAAAGGCATCGGAAAGGAGCCTCGATTCATCCTTTAACCCTCCTATAGCATAGGTTACTCCAGACCAACCTATGCAAAAGGAAAGGAGATAGTGGTATCCCATAATCCTTTACGGCGGCAATATTTAAAGCAACAAGCCACCGACGGAGTTTACCGACTACAAGAATACGAACAAGAGGTAAAACAGAAGAGAAGAGAAGAGAAGAGAAGAGAAGAGAAGAGAAGAGAAGAGAAGAGAAGAGAAGAGAAGAGAAGAGAAGAGAAGAGAGGAAGATTTGACTCGGCTAAAACAAAATTCCCCCCACCCATAAAGATAATAAATAACTCATAAAAGACCAACATCTTAATAGTTATTTTCGAAGCACATCATTTACACCATAAGAAAATAAAATGCCAATTTCACATTTAATGAAGACTATAGGCTACTGGGGGCAGTTAATTTCAACATCAACATAAGTGTAGCCTCTTTTTTTTCCACATTTGAATTGGGATTCAAGTGGCCCCTTGGCCAAGTCCGATCTAAGTGATTCTCACTCTGTTGGCGACAACCTGATTAAATAATCAATATGAAAAGAACGCATGGATCAAACAAGCTCTACCAAGTCGGAAATCTCCTTCTTCCAAGCATAAAGGAACGCAGCATTCAACTGAAACTGGAGCGTTCTCAGCCACTCGCTCTGTTCGCTGATTGGATGATTGTAGATTCTCCGGAGAATCTAGGAAATGCGCTGTACACCCAGACTGACTACTGAAGGGAAAATGAAATTTGGCCGGAAGTAGGCCGGCGGGCGGAGCCAGGCTTGGAGAACCCTGTTTCAACTACACCCACAGTATTCTACACTCATCTCATGCCATTTAAAGTAATATTTTCATGTAATAAATGCTGCACCAAACAATTATGATCTTTTTGCCTTAGAGTTATTATAAATTATATGTAAGTCTTAAAATACTTAAAGCACTTTGTTAATTTCGGACACTGCACTGCCACTACCTGTGTAGTAAGAAATCCAGGTATTTGGTTGTAGAGGAGCCAATACATTTTCTTGGATAAATACTTTATCTGAATGAAAAGGCTAGTAATCAATAATGCATCACACATTTCAGACACTTCACAACTGTTGAATTTTCCCTGTGGCATTTTCAAAGCTTAAGCGTGACATACACTTTTAATATTGCCCCTTTTCTGAATAACTGAATGCCGATGGACTTACATGCAAATGTCTAGCCTTGCACTGCTCTCTGCTCCAGTGGATGTATTCTGTTTTATTTTAACCTGTAGCCTCAAACACTACAAATACAAAAAAAATGTGTATGCCACTTTCCCACAATTGACATAATGCATGATGTCAGCTCGCCTTGTTTAAAAAAAAAGAAAGTTATAATGCTTTGGCTGTAGATGAAAAACACTAATTGACATTGAAGGTATTTTTAAAAGGGTAAACGTAGAAAACAGATGACTCCCAGGTCTAAAAAGCCTGTTTATTATGAGCTGCATTAACGTATAAAATATTCACATTTCTAATTAGCTGAGGGTCAAAGAGGGAGTGCAATGTATTTAGTATACAAAAGCCTGAAGGCAACAAAAACAGAAGATAAATGGAATCTGTCTTTGGGGGGCGTATGGGATTGCATTTTTAGCACTTTGTAATCATCAAATGACATTAGAGTCAATGAGAAAAAGGAAAAAATAGAAGGGAGAGAGAGCACAGATAGTAAAAAAAGAGTGAGCATGGCATTGATTATTACTACCGGAATAACTGTAGCCATCAACAACTCCACCAATTGGCCGTTTGCTAACAGTGTCAGTTTTACCTCTCGAAATTGAATCATTTTTTAAACAATGATTCTTTGATTTCAGACTGATGTAGACAAAATCAGCTTGTCATTTCATGCTGATGAGTTTCGACAGCATTTTACCAGCTGTTACAAGTAGGCTGGTCAATGTAAGGTATGATTCTGTAAGTCTAACACCAACGTGTTGGTTGTAAACTCCATCTTCGGCTGACTTGTATGTCTCCAACTTAAATATCAATTTAATTTTTATTTTATTTTTTTTAACCTTTATTTATACAGGTAAATCCCATTGAGACCGAAGACTCTTTTGCAAGGGAGACTTGTTTTCCTTTCCCACGTTACCATTCACACACACATTCATACACCGATAGCAGGCTAACTATCGACATTCACACGAGGCAAGGTGGGTGAAGTGTCAACTGACACAAGTGGCAGGGCGGGAATCGAACCTCCAACCCTTTGATCATCAGCCGACCCGCTCTACCAACTGAGCCACAGTCGCCCCTGGTGACATACATTATATTGTGCCAACTAAATGTGGTTTAATAAAACTAGATTATACTATAACTGATCTGATCATATAATTCAACCCATACACAAATTCATTCATGTTTAATTTAGTCATAGTTTTGATAATAGTGGGCACTGGGCAGATGATGGTTCTTAAACGTTACCAATCACGGGCGGTCTTCAATTCAAGTTGGACCTCTAATTGCAATCAGTGCAGCTCACACAGTGGGAACGCAATCAAGTAATCCATCCAGAAATATTTTTTTAAAGATAAAAATGTACAACTTGAGTGAAAACGTTGCATACAGACAAGAAAAATGTATATGTAAAAGGTTGCAATATGTGAAATGTGGAGCAGACATTCCTGTCCCCCGCACTGTATCACATATTATCACTCCGATGAACCCTGTGATCCCCTGACTCGAAATCTAGCGCCATCATCAAAGTTTCAAGAGCAATCTCGTAAGAGTCCTGTTCATCTACTACTGGTGGAAAAAGATATATGGAAATGTATGGGAAATCACAGGAAAACAGGTCAAAGGTTCAAGAAAGTGTCTGTTAACATCTTTGCTCCAGCCACCTTGATATAAAATAGCACTGACTCTTTTTTTCATGTCAACTATTGCTTCTTAGCTATTCACTTGCCAAAGTTGGCTTTTGAAGTAAAGGAAAATATGCAAATGTCTTATCCAATACATTTGACATTATTCTATTAAAAGAGATATAACAAGGACAAATTGGCAGCAATGGACTGAAAAGCTGTCAAACTTCACACACACACACTTATTTTCCTCATGACCACTAACTTCTAATATCTATTTTTCCTCCAATCAGATGAAAAGGAAATCTTGGCAGGGGGAATGATTAAATTTCAATAATCCCAACTAAATATCAGATAGAGCAGCGAGCATTTGATTTAAATGCCACATCTAACTCTGGCCAGTGACTCTGGGGATTAAAGCGCTTTTTATCAAATATAAATAATAATACGATGCCATTAGGCCGCATGTATGATTTAGATGGATGTGCCTATTAAACAGTAGCTTAATGGAGTGTCTTTCTCCATTCTCCAAAAGGTTCAGCAATAAAGTAAAATGACGATCCATTTATTTTATTTTATTACGGTAAATTATTAATTCAATTTCATACGCTCTTACTGAGGCGAGAATCAAATGAGCTTTCAGTATATCATTAAGACAATTAGAAGTCAGTATTGAGTCTGGGTCAGATTCCTCCTAAGGGAATATCCCGTTTGAATAGTGCTCGTTGGGTTATTTATTAGGATTGTTGACTTGTTTACATCAGGCTTCCCTATGACTCATTTGTGTTTCTGCAGCTGTCAAAAGCTCTGTTGAACACATTTTAACTTTCTGTCAATATTTGTTTTCTTATTTCTATCATTCGATGTGTTTACGTTTGTCCTTATGTCTTTAAACTTGTTGACCAGTGATTGTAATAATACTTCCTGTTAGAGGTCAGTGGGCAGTGTAACCCGCTGCAGCACAGTCTGGTTTGCATTCCTGTCTATGGTGGTGCTGCTTCGCTGAGTGTGACGGCTCAAAAGTGAAAGTTATGTTATGCCGTGTACAGCCTAATATATGACATTGTGTTTGCAACACTAATGCTAATGCAGACGTGCTTGCGGTCTCATCATTCCTGCACATGCTCAGCCTCTATAGCCCCTTTTACACAGCCAGTGAAAGCCGGGAATATGCCGGAATTTCGGCCCTCCGCCCTGCTGTATAAATGCGACCATTGCGGAACGAGGGAAGAAAGGTGCGAGAGATTGTTCCGGGAATTTTACTACCTCGGGGGGTAGTAAGATTGCCGACACAATCAGTTCCGCCTCTCTGTATAAATGCGGCCAGCTTGTTGTTGCGGAACAGGGGGGCGTTTGACGTTCCATAGCCTACGTTCTAAACATGTGACCATGTTAGCAGTTGAAGGACGTGTGTTTAACATTAATCACGGCGGCCTGATGTCCCTTAAAAATCACCAAATAAAAGGAACGGCGTATAATCTAGCTGGTCATAAGGTCCGCTGCTCAATCCAAACCCCTGCGCTTAATTTTGCAGAGTTTATGAGTCTATTTCTGCCCAGGGGAAGTTGTACAATGGGAAAACTAAGCTAGGCTAAGCTAGGCTAGGCTAAGCTAGGCTGCGACCGGATCGCCGCCGCTATTATTATCCATCGTGGGGACAGTAAAATACAGCCCTCTTAGTGCAAGCTCCAGCACTTCTGTTCTCAATTCACCGGCCAGTGTTGTTGTTGTAAAGCAGCTGACCGGCACGGCGCTAAATGTTTACGTCACACCTGACGCTGTTTACAAGCACCTCTTTCATTCCGGAACGCTGCGTAAAAGGGGCTACTGATGAGCCAGCAGGCCGGCGTTGCTTGGTTCTGTGTAAATAACACAGAAGCAAGCAAAGCCGGCATATTGGAGTGATGTTGTTCCGTCAATATGCCGCTATCTCTGTGTAAACGGGGCTTATGACCGCCCTCCATTTAAGCACGTTTAATTACCACATGCACCACCTAGCAGGAAACCAAAAATCAAGTCTAATTTGGACACAAAAGGAAACATGAAACAGGTCTGTAACTTGATCCAGTGCTATGACACGGGGCGGCTCATTTCACAGGCATGGATTAAGACTAATCCTTCGACCCAAGCATTGCTCTAAACACAGATCTCGACTGACTCAAAAGCTATGCTTAATCCACATGTGTCATCAAACATATTTTTCACATACAAAGATTTATAATTTGTACAAATACTTAATTCATTTTTAAATGAAATTTTTAAAGATTATACCATTTCTGTAGCAGGACAGGTCCACGTATGAGGTCCACTGGACACATTAAAGTCTTAATATTCCACTCGGCACAAATCAGTAATCCGTAATGTTCAGGATATGAAGTTCAAACTGAACATAAGAAACATAGTTGTTCATATTCCTGTATACATGCTGAATCCACATGTTTGGATCAAATTTCTTACCTTGAACGTTGAGGATGAATTAATTTGGTTTCTGGATGCCTGACCTCTGGATTTTCCCTCCGATCACTGCAACAATACATTTTAAAGTCATATTAACCATACATTTCACAATTATTTTTGCTTACTATTATATAACTTGAGTTGGACAAAGGAAGATCAAAAACGTGTAAAACAAAAGTATTCTTGAAACAAAGGTTGAGGCTTTTTTCAGGTTTCTGAAAGCAGAACATAACTAAAGTATTATCATAAACTACTAGTGCGCATCAAAATGGACTCAAAGCTAGAAGGCAACAAAAAAAAACACACCACAATAAATCCAGAACGGGCAACAGACAGACTGTGAAAGAATGTGGACATACAGCACTAAGAACAGTACATTAGCTCCAGCATTCTTTAGTGAAGGTAACCACCGTCTTCCCAGCAATGTGAACTTCAATGCGGAAGGGTTTTCCTAAATACATTAAAATAAAATTAGTGCTTTGCTCAAGAGCAGGGTGGTTAATTGCATCTGTCAGGGACGTAAGACTAAGGGGAAGTTGAGAGCTTGAAGTCGGACCAACACTGAAGCAAATTTTGGGTCCAGTCCTATTCACAATTTACATCAATAACATTGTTTCATCACTACAAAACTGCCATGCCCATTTGTATGCGGACGACACTGTGCTGTATTGCATTTCTGATTCAGTACAACAATCTGTTCAGAACCTACAGAGCTCTTTTAACTCCCTGCAGAACTGTCTAGTGGATCTCAGGCTTGTCCTTAATACAGAAAAAACAAAATATATGTGTTTTTCCAGAGCAAGAATTACACATTTTAATGATCTTATTATTTACACAAATAATGGATCTCATATTGAAAGAGTCACTGAATATAAATATCTTGGCATCTGGATAGATGAAAAACTCTCTTTTACATTTCACATAAAAAATCTTGTCTGTCGTCTGCGACAAAAGATTGGATATTTTTATAGGAACAAAGCCACCTTCCCGTTGTTCAGCAGGAAAAGGATTATTGAGGCAGTGTTTATGTCTGTCCTTGATTACGGTGATGTAGTTTATCGGCATGCATCTCGTTCATGTCTTAAACTCCTAGACTCTGTGTATCACTCTGCTTTGAGATTCATCACAGGAGATGCCTATGATACACACCATTGTGTTTTATATGAAAAGGTTGGGTGGTCCTCCCTTAAGGAGAGACGTGATGCACATTGGCATATTTTTATATATAAAGCTCTGACTGGAAAGCTACCACTGTATTTGACAGAAATGCTGCTTATTTCAGATGGGCTTTATCAAACCCGCTCAACTGACATACTCATGTTATATGTTCCCTATGCCCGGTCTGAGCTTGGTAAAACCGCTTTTAGCCATAGTGCCCCTGACTCCTGGAACAGCCTACAACATACAATTAAAATAAATACACTCATAACTGTTAACCAATTTAAAATTATTATTTTAAATCAGCCCCTCTACACTTGTAACTGTTTTAATTAGGCTATTGTCTCTTTCATTCAATTGATCTGAATGTTTTAAATTGTGTTGTCTGTGTGTGTGTGTGTGTGTGTGTGTGTGTAATCTTGTTATGTATTCTCATTGTATATTGTGTATCTGTATTCTCGACGTCATTGTAAAAGAGGGTCACCCCTCAATTGATCTTTCGAGATTAAATAAAGGAAAATGAAATGAATAGGCGTATTCCAGCTGATGAAAGGGAATGCTTTAATGCCTCATAATGCTAACTCTCTGTAATGGAGCCCTTATGGCAACCCTCCATAAGAGGATGATCTCAAGTGAGTTGTAGGGGTTAACTCTTCTGGAACCAAATGTGATTTGGCAACTTAACATGAGGTGCCAGTGTATGTGCATAAGAGAGAGACAGATTGAAACGAAGAGAAGGCTAGTTGTATAAAAGCATCGTGCAGCCATGCCTGTGTGTTTGTATCTGCATGTGTGTCCATGTTTGAGTGTCCCTCTTTGCTTCGTCAGTGCATATGTCTAGCATTTAGGGATGAAATTTTCCAACAAACAAAATATAGAAAATCTGTGTTGTGGATTCATGTAATGTGTGTATATATATACACACACACACAAAACTATGAGAGGCCGTTTAGGACATATTTCATACTTGGTCTTACATTCACTATCATACTCTCTTACATTCACTATCATAGTCTCGCACATGCACTATCAAACCCTCATAACCTCGCACATACACTATCATACTCTCGCACATACACTATCATACTCTCGCACATGCACTATCATACTCTCGCACATGCACTATCATAGTCTCGCACATGCACTATCATAGTCTCGCACATGCACTATCATAGTCTCGCACATGCACTATCATAGTCTCGCACATGCACTATCATAGTCTCGCACATGCACTATCATAGTCTCGCACATGCACTATCATAGTCTCGCACATGCACTATCATACTCTCGCACATGCACTATCATACTCTCGCACATGCACTATCATAGTCTCGCACATGCACTATCATACTCTCGCACATGCACTATCATAGTCTCGCACATGCACTATCATAGTCTCGCACATACACTATCATAGTCTCGCACATGCACTATCATAGTCTCTCACATGCAGTGAATGGCAGACCAAGCTGGGGATTTAAAAAAAATATTCTGTCTCTCACAGGTCAAATACATACCATATAAAGTGTATACTTAGGAAGATCTAGTCTATGTTTGAAGAGTTTAGGTGTACTGGTGCTCTATCAGGACCAGGTCTAATGTGGTCTAGAGGCAAACAATGCATTGAAATCTCCCTTTGTTGCATTTTCACATACGGAATAAAGGTTAAAATAACCTACAACTGTGTTTTTAATAATAGTACTTATACTCTATGATATCATCTAGTCCAAGAAAAAAATGTCTATACAAGGATTAAAAGGTTCAAAAACAGATGATCTGTGGATTTGAACTGGACGTTAAATTTCCCTTAAGTTTCCCCTTAACTGCCGAATTGGAGGCTGTGAATCGGATGCCAAATTTAGCTTGGTCTGCCATTCACTGCATGTGAGAGACTATGATAGTGCATGTGCGAGACTATGATAGTGTATGTGCGAGACTATGATAGTGCATGTGCGAGACTATGATAGTGCATGTGCGAGAGTATGATAGTGTATGTGCGAGACTATGATAGTGCATGTGCGAGACTATGATAGTGCATGTGCGAGAGTATGATAGTGTATGTGCGAGACTATGATAGTGCATGTGCGAGACTATGATAGTGTATGTGCGAGACTATGATAGTGCATGTGCGAGACTATGATAGTGCATGTGCGAGACTATGATAGTGCATGTGCGAGACTATGATAGTGTATGTGCGAGACTATGATAGTGCATGTGCGAGACTATGATAGTGCATGTGCGAGACTATGATAGTGCATGTGCGAGACTATGATAGTGCATGTGCGAGACTATGATAGTGCATGTGCGAGACTATGATAGTGCATGTGCGAGACTATGATAGTGCATGTGCGAGACTATGATAGTGCATGTGCGAGAGTATGATAGTGCATGTGCGAGACTATGATAGTGCATGTGCGAGAGTATGATAGTGTATGTGCGAGGTTATGAGGGTTTGATAGTGCATGTGCAAGACTATGATAGTGAATGTAAGAGAGTATGATAGTGAATGTAAGACAGTATGATAGTGAATGTAAGACCAAGTATGAAATATGTCCTAAACGGCCTCTCATACAAAACAATTAATATGTGATCTTGTGCACCGCAGCACATTTGTTCATCAATACAACTCCTTCACACACCAAGACACAGTCACAGTCTACTGAACAAAAAAGATATAAAAGACTGAGTGCAGATCACTATTAGATTTTTTTTCTTTTCAGGCAAGCTTGTAGCCTCAATATCCTAATTGTCATTGATTTTGAAATAGATACACTCTTTAACAAATGCCAGATTAGTTCTTAGGGATTTATGAAGCTGAAGATGCAAATGTCAACTCGATCGCTCCTTGTTGCCACTCCAGCTCAAGTTGAAAACGAGGTAAGAAGCCTCCCAGCAGGTTATCAAAGGACGGCCTAGAGAAATAAAATAGAACAACTGTAAATGTGTCGCCTCATTAAAGCAAGGCAGTAATAATAACTTCACATAATTTTGGCCTTGCCTAGCAACATGTTTGGTCTTAATCAGCGAGAGTCTCCACGGTTTGTGATTGTCGGGGGATTTTGCGTTGGTTATGTGCAATTACTTAGTTGGCATTCAATAAGGCAGTGAAGCAATAAACTGCCTTTGTGTTAATCCAAGATGTTTTCTCATAAATATTAGATCAAGGATGGGAGGGTTTCATATTGGGAAGATGTAATATTTTCATTTGAGATTCATCACAAAGTTTATAAAGCTCATGAGAGGAGGCTGTGTGGCTCAGTTTCTGTGTAGGTGTTGCACGGATGCTCACAATGTCATACTATTGCACTTGCTGGTCATGCAGATATTCACTGATTTTGATTAAAAAAAGTGATTTTTTCCACTAAGGCTAGCCCAAATTATTCTAATACTCGTTTGTTAGGTTAGTACTCAAAGCGCAATTCAGTATTCGGAATATTGCAAAAGTAGCTTATACTGCAATACACTTTGTCAGTAAATAATATTTAGATATACAAGTTATATATACACAACAGTTGTAAAACATACAAATTAAACGCTCATTTAAAATTAATTATCAAATTATTTGAACTTTGACCTAGTTTGCCTTTCAAAGTGCAACCGGCCATACACCAGCAGTAGGCTAAGTGACGTTGTCAGAGCGAGGCAAACTAAAATGAGAACTAAGCACAGCAGGGAAAAAGAGATGGAGGAAGAATAAATTATGTGTTTCAATATTTGAATACTCGCTCGGAAAATCCAACCAGTACTCCTTTCCCTGTAAAATGGTATTCGGGACCCGAATCACTGACTCCACCTTTGAGTGCTTTTTTTTATAGTTTTCAGATTGTACATAAAAACGTAATATTAACCATGAAAGACTGAGGCAGACAAATTCATCAATGTAGGATCCAAAAGGTTTTTGTTTCAGTTAGAAATGAGGAGAGAGGAAGAATAGGACAGGTAAAGGAGGAGAAAGGAGAAAGGAGGAAGACAGAGGGAGAAAAAATACACTGGAAAGAGCGCTCTCTCCGGGACTAGTTTGTGATTTATCCTTTTCCCTCCGATTTCCCCGAACCAAACACATCACACTCTGAAGATCATCATCATATAATTGGTTTTAAATCAAGAGGAAGAGTCTGCTGGCCAGCGGGGGACGGGATCAATCATGGAAATCAATAACAAAACACTGAGATAATGCTTCCCACATCACATATTTAGGAGGGGATGGGAAAGGGGGGGGCAGGAGCCGACACAGGACAACGGAGTGTGTTTTCTCTGTCACACGCCTTAATTGGTGTATGTGTGATTTACAGAAGTGGATATTTATTGCGTTCCCAGTCGCAGTATTATTCTATATATGAGCATTGAGCAATAAGGTACATTAAACATTTCTGTCATCATACGAGGCAGTGATGTTTCAAGATGCAATAAAAGTCAGAGTTCATACTGTATACAGTATTTACTGTCAGTGCTGCTGGTGTTGTGGTTACAGGGCCAACCACTACTGTCAACATGTATTCTGCTTTTGTTCCCAGTGAAGACATTGCCAAGGTCAGCATACATCTATAGAATTAAAATGAAAGTTTCACTGACAAAAATGTATATTAAACTGAGGGGGGGGGAGTAAATCATGTTCAATAGTGGTGAGGCTTTCTTGGATTTTCTGGATCACTTTTGTTACCATTCACATAACCTATGTAGCACAATTCTACTCCAGCGTCACTCATTTTTTCCACAACTTCTTTGTTTATTTGAAATTGAAACAGACATCCAATAGATGTTCTTTGATTATGTGTGGCAATAATAATACAGGTTTCCAACTACAAGCAGATTAAATGTCTTCATTGTGCCATCTAGTACAACGAGCATCAGAAAACTATTTCACAGAGTTAAAGTTACTCATGGTGACCTTTGGAAAGAGCACTCGGCAAAACATTTGGAAAAGGAAAAAGAAACCTTCCACCAGTGGCCAGTTGTGACATGAAGTGACATTAATTTTGTCCTTTAAATGGGTCAAAAACCAACTTAAGGTCTTAGATCACCAAACAACAGAGAGAAAAAAAACTGTGAAGCATCCAGGTGTATAATTTCATCTGTCCTTGTTCTGTCAGTGGTCCCAGCTGAGGGTGCTACTGGTCAGCATGTCCTGTCCTAATTACTCTGCTAGCTGGGAGAACCACGAGCACAGATGCACCGGGACTCTTCGACTGCTGGAGAAAAAGCTCCCAGGTTGCCATCCGCACAGAAACACACTAAACACAAACATAGACGCTCAATACTGGCAAACATTTAGTTATCTGAGCTGAGGTGTTGTCTTATCCAGGTAAGCACGCACATAAAACAGCTCAAAGTCCATGTTCAGGCGTATACATATGTATCTATTCTGCGCACACACACACACACACACACACAAACACGACACACACACACGGGCAACGAGGCCCATATGTAGTGGGACCGTGTATCCTTCCAGGTCATTAGCCCCTGACTGTCAGGGCGAGCTGAGGAGGCTGAGGTGACATGTCGTCTCCAGCTCTGCCAGATGTGCTGCCGACACTGCACACAGACAGAAACACTTTTCACACCCAGAGTTTATACCGAGGGCAGCTCAGACAGTTGCTGTAAAAGAAATCATCTCTTTTACTATAGTGTGTTTAGAAAAAGGGGCTCAGATAGATGTAGTTAACACTACATGAAAGAAGGTAATGAAAGGTATTTCTGTCAAATGTACATTAGAGTGGTGATAATGGGTACAAAAGAAAACACATTCTCTTTACTTTCTGTTGAACAGCCTGTAGAAAAAAGGTCTTTGCCGCTCATCATAGCGGCACTCAGCATGTGTTAGACATAAACAATAAATGACCTGAAGTTCATTGATGGATTCAATTGATTCATTGAGTTGTATAGATGTGTATCACTATTGTTTAAACTAGTCTCCATTTTTCTTCTCCGCAGCTCTCTGCATTTTACAGAATTGTCAGTGTGAATTTAGCTGTGAGAGTCAACACGGTGTCAGTGTATGTTCTACGTTAACACCCTTCCGGGCTTTTTGATAGTTTTTCAACAGCTGAACCTCAGAGCCTTTCTCAGTTCCACAAGAGGACAAACAACACTCTGATCAACACTTGTCATCAATAGCTAGTCAGGAAAGAATACTGTTAATTGAAAATGAACACCTGCTATACGACGTTGGATAATTAGCTGTGTTGTGTTGACTTGGCCAGGCAAGGCATATTGAAAATCAGTCAGGATTCTGAATTGTGGCTGTAAATAATCGGAAAAGCCATTTAAGCAGCACACTTGTTATTGTTTTCCACGGATAAACAAATGTGCTACTGCTGGCTCCTTTCAAGAAAGACCAGTCCTCTAAATATGACTAAGCGAGCTGACCAAATATTGATCACAAAACTAAATATTTAACTAGATTTTAACTTCAGTCATTAATTGCAATTTGGGTGTTAGAAGTTGATTGAATTTGCCATGTGTATGCAGCTCCCTCTTACTAAAGGATTATTTCAAAATCAGTGCTCAGGTGACATAAGTGTTTGCGATGCCTTTGATGAGACCTTTTATGTTGATGGCATGGACAGATTTAATTAAATGTGTTATAGGAAGCAAAAGGTGCTGCGAACAGATACTGTGAAAGTGACAGAGTAGGATGATAAAACCTCTCTAAACCTGTTGTATGTGTGTATTCATGAAAAAGTATATTTTCATTATTTTAAATTTTGTCCCGGCCCAGGTTTTGGCATTGTTTTTTAATGTCCTGTGAAAGAGTGTCTGCTATCACGGCTTAAAGATGAGGGCTTTGTTCTCAAGTAGTGTCGGGGACTGACAACCTTTTTTTTCTCCTTCCCTCATTTTACACCATTGAATGATCCAATTATAAGAGAACACTTCATGTTGTCAAAGTGCCAGTCGCGGTGGAAAAGTCTCGACAGCTCGAGCACGCAGTTCTTGTTTGCAGTAGCAGTGACAAACAAGCTCCGTAATTACCAAAAACTCACAGTAAATTTAGTCAAACCTGCAATGTTTTTTTTCTTGTAGGCACCGAGGCACATTTTTTAAAAACAAAAAAAGAAGTGTTTGCCCAAAAAGTTGGCTTATTCTTGGTGCAGGAAAGCGCAGGAAATCAGAGGAAGCTGCACAGGGGAAAAGCTATTCGTAGAAGGAAATTTGGCAAAGTTTTAGTCTGGGCTCCATGTTGCTGCCTCTGCTCTGGAGCTCAGTTGGCTGATGTGAAGGGAAGGACAGCCAAATCCCCTAACCCAGAACAAATACATCCAAGCTAACTGCACTACGCTGCAAAAAAGTCTCAATGTAAAGCACTAACTTTAGCTTGAAAACGGGCTTACAGCTGGAGGAAACGTTAAAACTTTAAAAACTGCTTCTGAACAATGAATTGGGTAAAAAAAAGAAAAACACTTTTAAGTATTAGAAATGGTCTATTATTAATTAGAAATGTGAGAAAAAAAAATCTTCAAACCAAATCTTAACAACATTATCTTCCGAAACTACCTTTAATATCCAATGCTATTTTTTATCTGATACATTTGATATAGTTCCAGTTCCTGAAGAGAAAAGGCTGCTTTTAAATAATTTCCAACTTTTGTTATGTCTTTTTAGTTCTGTTGCTATTTTAGGAAGTTGTATTTACAACACAATTTCACCTCTCAAGGGAAGTTTCCAATTACTGTAGTATGTCAAACATGTTTATAGTTAAAGCCTGTTTGAAGAGAACAAATGGGATTGTTCATTGGCAGGGTAGAGGCACATTTATGGATTGTCTCTGTAACACTTTTAGTTTTGTACCATTTGAGGCAGATCAGTACATCTTATGGAAAAGCAACACAAACACATTGAACATTTCTCATGTGATAGATACAGTTTATCCAAAAAGATAACAAATGCAAAAGTGGCTACTGTTTAATTTACTTTGACTTCCTTGTACAAACTAAGTTGTACTTGATTTCACCACACCTCAAGTCTGCAGGTTTTGAATAAGCCGAACAATGTGAAATAAAGTGTTTCGCAGTCATTGTAAAGTCTTATGTAGCCTTATTAGCTGCATGTAACACAGTGCAATATTAGCATAGGCATGTAAAAATCCTCCAATCCAGAGACTGCAATTATAAAAACTTCCACCAAAATAGGTGTAAAGACGGAAGCAGCACAGAGGGTGTAAAAGAGCAACACTGTCAGTATTTTTGCTGTAACAGCCCCTCTATGAAAAAAGTGAACTCACACTGGAAATGTACACACACACACACGAACAAGTCAAGAGGCTGTTTTTCACAATAGCAAAAGACACACACAACCGTCTGCAGAGACCTGCCTAGGAAACTGAGCAGCAGCCATGCACGTACGCACACAGATGCACAAACAGAGAAACGCTGACTTTATCCCCAACCACACCTCCCCAGTCTCGCAAACACACCCTCACAGGTGCACACAAACCACTGAGGTGTGTCTCTTCCTCCGCAGTGTTCGTCAAGTCTAATTAAAGAGCGAGCTGCTCACCAGAAGGGCTGATGACACATAAGGGTGTTAATTAATATTCAGAAGAAAGGCACGAGCCATGGCAGTGATACAGGACCGGACAGGCTGCTGGATAACCATGAGGGGCAAGGAATAAAAGAAAAGAGTGAGAGGGAAAGTGTAAAGAAAATGAACTATTTGAGGACATTTGCCGAACAGAGGAAGGATCGGGCCAAGTGATTGGATTAAAAAGAGAAGGAACAAATGTATGTAGTTCATACCTCTTGCCTCCATTCGTTCCAGTGGTAACAAGGTGTTTCTAGGAGTTGATAAGGCTTAGGCCATCTGGAGCTGAGGTCAGGGTGTGTGTGTGCAACCTGGTCTCACGGCATCTGCACAATAAATTGAACCATTTTCATTTGTGTGCACATACGGTGTGTGTGTGTGTGTGTGTGTGTGTGTGTGTGTGTGTTGGAGGTACTGTGCTGCGGTTGCATATTAGGATGAAGGGGTGACCTATCATTTTATAGCCACCTACACTGAGCACATTTTTCAAGGTATTATTTACTTTACTTCCTTTAATGTAATTGCCAACATAAATTAGCCGTATATAAGCCTATTTTCTAGGAGACATGGTTTGTTATTAACATAATGTATAAACATTGTCATTGACAGTGAGAGTTTGATGCTCTGCAATCAAATACAACTGCTGTCTCGTCGCTTCAGAAAAGCTACATCATTAGCACAAATTATTTTATTTCACTTTTAATTCTATTTGACTAACAATTAGTTTCATGACTAGAGTAACCACAACACCAGTGGCATTCCCATTGGCCTCAACACACATTCAGCATGTTAGCGTTGTCATTGTGAACATTTTAGCATGCTGACCTTAGCATTTAGCTAAAAGAACCCCTGAGCCAAAGTACAGCATCACAGAGCTGCTAACACGGAAGTCTTGTTTTCACACTTTTTCCTCAGCTTTACTCGACCTGGCTACTTAACAGACAGTTCTTCTCTAGTGAAGTGCTGGCTTGTTGTCTCTCGTGGTGTTGTTGTCACAACAGATGAAAGGAAAAGCCCGACGAGATTAAAAGAATATTAAGCCACATTCTTGGCTTTGAGACCGAGTTCTCGGATGAAGAAGCAAGTCTTGTAAAGTGGTGAAATATTACAAAGAAAGACTCTTGACTCAAGGTCTTCCCTCCATACACTTTCACTTCTTATGCTTTATAGTATGCTGCAGTTCTATGCTCTAGTTTACTGCCAGTGTAAATAAAAGCACAGGGCAAATAATTAAAGTTTAAAAAAAAACATCTTAGAGGTCTGATGGGAACATACAAGCAGATGATATGTGTTGAACACAGCAGAGTGTTGTTCACATTCAGCCTGGTCTCTGTCTACCATCTGGCTATTTAACTGTGATGAGTCTAGAATGCACCTCTCCGTGAACCATCACCTTACCGTGGTGGAGAGGTTTGTGTGCCCCTGTGAACCTGAGAGCTGTGTTGTCCGGAGCCTAGTGCTCCTGGTAGGGTCTCCCAAGGCAAAGTGGTCTCGGGTGAGGGGCCCGACTAAGAATGGTTCAAAAAGACCTCATGGAAAAACAAGCTAGAGGAAGTGTGACCCTGCCCGGAGGAAGCCTGGGGCCCCTGTCTGGAGCCAGGCCCAGAAAGGGGGCCCGCCTGCGAGCGTCTGGTGGCCGGGTCTGCCACGGGGCCCGGCCGGGCACAGCCCGAAGAAGCTACGTGGCACAAACTCCCTCTACAACTGATGGGCCCACCACTCGTCAGAGGAACCGCTGGAGTCGGGTGCGCTGCCTGGTTGTCAGTTGGGTCAAAGGGTGGGGGAAGACTCTGGACAGACCTGGTAAGCCCAAACGGGTAGTGCGGGTGAACTGGGAACGTCTGGCAGAGGCCCCTGTTCAAGAGATCTTTAATTTGCACCTCCTGCAGAGCTTTTCTAGCATCCCTGTGGAGGTTGGGGGCATTGAACCCGAGTGGTCGATGTTCAAAACTTCCATTGCTGAAGCTGCGGCAGGCAGCTGTGGTCTCAAGGTCCTAGGTGCCTCAAGGGGCGGTAACCCTCGAACGCCGTGGTGGACCTCGGTGGTCAGGGAAGCCGTCCGACTGAAGAAGGAGTGCTTCCGGGATATGTTATCTCGGGGGACTCCTGAGGCAGTTGCAAGGGACCGACAGGCCCGAAGGGCTGCAGCCTCTGCCGTGACAGAGGCAAAGCAGCGGGTGTGGGAGAAGTTCGGAGAAACCATGGAGAAGGACTTTCGGTCGGCACCAAGGTGTTTCTGGAAGACCGTCCGGCACCTCAGGAGGGGGAAGCGGGGAACCATCCAAGCTGTTTACATTAAGGATGGGACGCTGTTGACCTCAACTGAGGAGGTAGTCGGTCGGTGGAAAGAGCACTTTGAGGAACTCCTGAATCCGACTAACACGCCCTCTATGTTGGAGGCAGAGCTGGAGGCTGATGGGGGATCATCGTCAATTTCCCTGGTGGAAGTCACTGAGGTAGTTAAACAACTCCACAGTGGCAAAGCCCCGGGGGTTGATGAGATCCGTCCAGAAATGCTGAAAGCAATGGGTGTGGAGGGGCTGTCTTGGATGACACGCCTCTTCAACATTGCGTGGAAGTCGGGTACAGTGCCGAAGGAGTGGCAGAACGGGGTGGTGGTTCCTATTTTCAAAAAGGGGGACCAGAGAGTGTGTGCCAACTACCGGGGTATCACACTTCTCAGCCTTCCCGGCAAAGTCTACTCCAAGGTGCTGGAAAGGAGGGTTCGGCCGATAGTCGAACCTAAGATTGAAGAGGAACAATGCGGATTCCGTCCTGGCCGTGGAACAACGGACCAGCTCTTCACTGTCGCAAGGATCCTAGAGGGAGCTTGGGAGTTTGCTCATCCAGTCTACTTATGACCGGGTTCCCCGGGAGATACTGTGGGGGGTGCTGCGGGAGTATGGGGTGAGGGGGTCCCTTCTCAGGGCCATCCAATCTCTGTACGCCCAAAGCGAGAGCTGTGTACGGGTTCTCGGTAGTAAGTCAGACTCGTTTCCGGTGGGGGTTGGCCTCCGCCAGGGCTGCGCTTTATCACCAATCCTGTTTGTGATATTCATGGAAAGGATATCAAGGCGTAGTCGTGGTGGGGAGGGGTTGCAGTTTGGTGGTCTGAAGATCTCATCTCTGCTGTTTGCGGATGATGTGGTTCTGATGACATCATCGGCCTGTGACCTTCAGCTCTCATTGGATCGGTTTGCAGCCGAGTGTGAAGCGGTTGGGATGAGGATCAGCACCTCTAAATCGGAGGCCATGGTGCTCAGCAGGAAACCGATGGACTGTCTACTACAGGTAGGGAATGAGTCCTTACCCCAAGTGAAGGAGTTCAAGTACCTCGGGGTCTTGTTTGCGAGTGAGGGAACAATGGAGCGTGAGATTGGGCACAGAATCGGAGCAGCAGGGGCGGTTTTGCACTCGCTTTACCGCACTGTTGTGACGAAAAGAGAACTGAGTCGTAAGGCAAAGCTTTCGATCTACCGGTCGATCTTTGTTCCTACCCTCACCTATGGTCATGAAGGCTGGGTAATGACCGAAAGAACGAGATCGCGGGTACAAGCGGCCGAAATGGGCTTTCTCAGTAGGGTTGCTGGCGTCTCCCTTAGAGATAGGGTTAGAAGCTCAGTCATTTGTGAGGAACTCGGGGCAGAGCCGCTACTCCTTTGCGTTGAAAGGAGCCAGTTGAGGTGGTTAGGGCATCTGGTAAGGATGCCCCCAGGACTAGGTAGAGAGATTATATCGCCACGCTGGCCTGGGAACGCCTCGGGATCCCCCAGTCAGAGCTGGTTGATGTGGCCCGGGAAAGAGAAGTTTGGGGTTCCCTGCTCAAGCTGCTGCCCCCGCGACCCGATTTCGGATAAGCGGTTGAAGATGATGATGATGATGATGATGATGATGAGTCTAGAATGCAACGCTGGTTATTTAAAGCTGAATAGCTGTTTGATTCGTTTTGATTTGAAATATTTGTCTCGCCAGATATTATGTAAACGGATACAGAAATACTATTAGAGAGAAAACTCTACCACAGCCTCAGACCTGCAAAGTATTGAAGAAAGGTTGCCTTTTGATTGAAAATCTACATTTAGTATCTTGGTAATGGATGCAAATTAAAACTCCCTTATTGATGTCTATGATGCCCTTAATACTGCACACACTACTTGTATGGACATGGAATATGCACAATACACATACACACAAATGCTTCAAAGTTTCTCTTGAAAAACACACACACGGCAGCCCTGCCAGGAGGCTTCGCGTCGCTCCATCCTCCTGTATAGCTTTATTTGTTTTGTCATGAAAGCACATTTTTGAAAACTGACACTTGCCGTAACAAGCATCTGTTATGGCCATCTGTGGGCTATGCAAATGAAGCCAATGAATATTCAGACAGGACTCAGTTTAGAGGCACGGGCCCTCAGGTTTGCTTACAGTTGGTGGAGAGGATTCCTGTGGACCAGCGCGATGAGGGGTTGGGTGGGAATAAAAAAAAAGGATTACAATCTACATACCCCTGCACTCCACCTCCCCATACTTCCCTTCTTTTTCAGTTTAAGTGGACATATGCTAAATGAAAGCTCTGTTAATTTGGAACAATTTATGAGCTGACAGACGTGTGGGCTTCATTCCTCTGATATGCCTGTCCTGCATGCACAAATCTGTTTTCCTGTTGCCTCCCAATGTGGCTACCCATCTTCATCTCCCATTTATCTCTCCACTCTCTTACCTTGCATCCGTCTTGTTGTTTCTTCTCCTGCCTTCTTCGTTCTGATGTTTCACGTATTGTTATTTTCTTCTATCAATACTTTGTTTTCATCTGTTTTAATTACTTCCTCTTTCAGTTTGTCTTTCTCTTCCCCTGCACTTCATTTCCATTTTTACACATCTCTTCCTCTCTCCATTTTTCTCACTACAGCGAGGGCATTGTATGAATAATTCAAAAGTGTTGCAGGATGATAATGGGAAATTAGAGGTGAGACTGTGCGTAGCTTTTGCGTGCGTGTGTGTGTGTGTGTGTGTGTGTGTGTGTGTGTGTGTGTGCTGTGTCTAAGATTACTTGATTCATTCAAAGCCAGGAGGCAACTGTAAGAGGCTCTTTATCCATATAAATTATGTCAATAAAGTGACACTCCTGCTTATAGTTACCAAGTGAAGACGAGTGGCAGGCGATTTAGTCGTCTCAGAAAGATGGAGTAATGATTATCCGCTCAGTTGTTATGTCAACCTCATCACCAACTGCCATTAGGACTATCCGTCAAAGAGGGGAAGTTCAGGAAAAAAGGCTTTGCTTTCTTCTGGAGGCAGTCTAACCTGAGAGACCATCGCTTAGGGGTTCACAAGTTTTACTATATGATATGGATTCAGGACAGCTATGTTCATACTTACTGTACACTGCATACCATAAGGGGTTTGTTCATAATGTATTTGACCTAGTCTTCTATGATTATGGTGCCATATTTCCCAACAGATGTTTTACTGATGCCTAACAGTGATTTTAGACATTGACTACATTTCCAAACACAGCAATATTTGGAAACTGACGTTTAAAACTGCAGGAAGTCTCCCATTGAAACTTTGTATTGAATCATAATGTATCGGTAAAGCAGATAAAAAAAGAAGAAAAAAGTTATTTACTTTTAAGACAAACCTTGACATATGGCCAATGCAGAGGCTTCTTCTATTGTTTACCCTTCAGTTTCATCTTTAAAAAGAAAATCAATACTGAAGTCTTTGCTGCTTAATGAACGTGTGAGTTCAACTGGTCGGGAAGTTAAATCCAGCCAGGACTATCTGCCGGTCCAGTACATCCTCACTACGAAAGTTGTGTTTTCTCCTGCAAGAATACAGGTCCACTAGTTTACAGTTAATGTGGTCGGCTTGTGGCAAGTGCAACACAAAACATGATTCATTGATTAGATGCAAGATGCCCTCAAAGTTGTTAAACCATTGAACTACTTGGTTTTCATTGTAAATCAAGTGTGACAGAGACATATTGCATGTTTTACTGAAACTAAATGGATAAATACTTCCATTAATCTTGAATAAAAACTTCAATATTAACCATTTTAAATAATTCATGGATTTCAGTTAACCTTTTATCACATTTAGTACTGTATGCACATTGTCCTGTTTGGTCGTTCACAGATTGTCTCCTGAATCAAAACACTCTTGACATTCACATGACAAGAGTCTCTGTTTTCTGCTGTTTGTCATTGTTCGCTTCCCAAATAACATGCGGTGAATTGAAGCAGTATGAGGGAAACATTTGATTTAATTATGTGTCTGAATCCAATCACCCTTAAACACGTCCCGAAACTGACAAGAGGAGCATCAGTTGGATTTTCAGTTGAAGAAAAAAATTATTTCAACACCCATTGTTAAACCCACTACGAGTAACATGGCACGTTGGCGTCCCCTTTGGACAAAAGCAGTAGTATTTTTACGACGCCCGCTGTCACAAAGCTGTTTTGTAGCTCGTGCCAGGCACGTGAGTGTGAACTGAGAAGGGAGCAATTTAGTGCATGCAGGGCCGCCTTTATGCACGGGCTTACCTGGGCTGAAGCCCCAGGGCCTACGAAGATCAGGGGCCACTCCAAAAAAAAAAAAAAAAAAAAGATTATTATTTTTTATTTTTTTTTACTGTGTCAATATAGGCCCCTGATCTAAGAAGGCCCCGAATATTGTCATTTAAAACAATAAATTATTGACTGGCTCATGATAGGCCCCTAATCTTCGTAGGGGGGGCTAACGGAGATCAGGGGCCCATCATGAACCAGTAAAGAAAAAGGAAAAAAAATCACATTATTTTTGGCCTATGAAGATCAAGGGGCCTATCATTCACCAGTACATTTTTGTTTAATTAACATTGTTCGGGGCAACGCAGATCAAGAGCATATATTGAGTTGAGCCATTAAAAACAAAACAAAGAATTCAAAGAGAGAAGCAGCTTTAGGATAAGGGATTATTTTTAAAAAAAAATGGAACGCTGACTGACTGGATTTTTTTAAACCTGTATATTTTTGTTTCTGCCTTTTGGTATTTCTGTGTCTCCAAATGATTCCAGAAAATAGCTCACATAGGACACAGTTGATTTAGCCTTAGTTTTCTTCTAACCAGATTGATGCATTTTACTTTAAAAGGATCAATTTTTTCTTCCGGGGGGGCATGCCCCCGGACCCCCCTAGAGGGTCCTGGGTCCCCACCGCGGTCTCCTCAATAACTTAGAAAAACACTGTAACCAACCATGTGTGTCTGGTTATTAAAAGTCATTAGACCAGGAAGGGGTTTAAGTACATGTTACCTTAAGAGTATTTGTATTTCATCAATAGAGATATTGTGGTGTAGACAAACATGGCTTTAACGCATCTGTATTGTAAGACCGCCGCCCGGGGGGCCTACGAAACCTCTCAGCCCCGGGGCCTAGTGGCAGGTAAAGGCAGCCCTGAGTGCATGTCCTTGTGTTGAAAGTGTGAGGACTCTTTTCGGCTCCGTGAGAGTGGTTTTGACACTGCATGAACCAGGGCTGTACGCTTATTTTTTAAAGTGGTAGCACTGGTGCTAGCAAGCAAAAAAATTCAGTAGCACAAAAATAAATTTGGTAGCACACAAAGTATGATCGAAAACTTGCATGACCCTAACCCTTGCATTTAGCTCTAATTACCTTTGAGCATGTCATCTTGGTTTTATTTGAGATTCTCAATGAATATGATATCCTAGTGTGCAGTAATAATTGTAGAAAAATTAATAGGGGTGCACTGATTGCAATTTAGACAAAAGAGTCTAACCTGCCAATGGCAATTTTTTTGCCGATTCAGAATTGTTTCCCCCCCATAGAACTATAAAAATAATGTCTATACCTATATATTTTTATAAACATATCATTATTACATTAGGCTAATAATAACAAACATTTTTAGAACATTTCATTATTTTAATGAAAACCATACTTTAAAACATTGAACATATAGCCTATTAAATAAATTAGTAAACATAGTTATACAATTTAGGCCAAGTTAAATAGGTTGTGTCAATCTTTGTTTAAATCATAGATAGTTACTGCTGTTGACTGCTTTCTTTATAGGTCCATGGTTGACTGCAGGGCTGTGAAGCGCTAACTTCCTGTTCTTACCTGCTTCAAAATAAGAGTCAACTCGCATTTGGCTAGTAACCGACTTTTATTGTGAAGGCGCACAGGAAATGTTCTGTTTGCACACGCACTAACTTGACTGCGTTAATATAAAGAGAGCCGTCTCCTTCCTGTTTTAACTGTTGGTGAAGTTAGACGCCATAATCGCCGCACAAGCACAGATCCCGAGCACACATCTTTCACCAGCCAAACTGGAGGGTAGACTTAATAACTCACTCGCCTAAGACTACATTCACCCGCATTTGGAGAGTGTTAATGTAAAGCCCTCTAAGCAGTATTTTTGCATAGCTCCTCTGTGTCTCAAACAGACAGCATCTGCTCATTAGCACTGGTGCGACTGGACTTGTATTCATCATCGCACGTGATCATTTTCAGTAGCAAATGCGATCAAAACTGTCGCACTGTACAGCCCTGTGAACTAATGCCAGTCACTGCCACACGCACCTGATTGCAATGAGTTGATGCAGCAGTGTCACCTAACTACTCTCTCTCACGGAGCTGAAAGATTACGTGTCCGACTCCTCACAGAAAGCGAATGAACGATAGACGGCAGTTAGTATGGATCACGATGAGGTAATGTGTTTATGTTGTTGTAAATAATTACTATTTCAGATAATGGTTATCTGATGATGGTGAAGCAAAGCAAACTTTGTGTTAGTACCAACCGCTCATTCATTTAGGAGTAAACACTGCAGTCTAGTTTTGCTCTCGTGAAATTGTATACACGTTGCTTGGCAACGCCCTCGTCCCCCCGTAGCCTATATCACTCTCCCTTTTAGCTTTTCTTCATTGCATTTTCTTTTTTTTCTTTGATGGTTCAGCCCCGTTATCAGTCATTATGACGACAGATAACTGTCTCAAACAAGGCTCCCGCTCCCCTTTCCTCACCTTGAGGGATAGGCTTCCCAATTCACGTTGCTGCGCCACACTGAAATCTGCGACCAAAATGTGACCATAGAGCTTGCACGAGCGAACCGAAAATCGGGCTGGGTGTGCGACCAGACCAAAAGCAGTAATACAAACTATTTAAAAACGTCTTTCTTTGCACTGATGGTCTCGATTGCTGTTAAAGGTAATTTATGATTATCAGAGGAAACATGAGGCTCTTTAAAAGATATTTAAATGTTACTCGTAGCCGCTTTAAGTGCTGCTGTTTAAATGCTTTGTTTAATTGTGCATACAGGTCCCCTCTATGTGCCACCGTGCCTCCTGTTTTACCCTTGTTACAGAGGTTACAGCAGAAAGTATCTTAATCAGTTTCTACTCTCTGAATGGAACATACGTTTTCTCTATTGGAGGCTTTTGAGTGTTGAGCTCATTCCCGCTCCTTCAGGGCTTCATCGTACTAACTAGCAGTATAAGCTGCACAAATCCATCCAGCTGGAGGAGAACGTCAGAGCAAGCAGATGTCAGCTTCTACTCTGGCCTCCATCCTGCTCAATCCTGGTGCAGCAGCTTTACAGAGGAGAGTGTGTCAGAGAATAAGTGACCAGGGGGCATTGTGACACTGAAAACATCTTTATCATCTCTCTCTCTCCCCGTTCTTGCAAGTGAAATGTTCTCAGTGAACAAATACCAAAACATGGCTGACATTAACATCTAATGATTCCATGAAAAATCAGTGATTGTCATCCTAGAAACTACATAGTAACTAACCAGTAATGTAAAGTTACATATTGCTATATCATAAAACCAATTGTACTATAAAAAAATTAAATAAGAAAACTACAATAAAAATGACTTGGGGGCGCCCTTAGCTCAGTTGGTAGGGCGTCCCCCCATGGGCCTCGGCCAGCAGCGGACCCGGGTTCGATTCCAGCCCGCGGTCGTTCTCTGCATGTCACTCCTCTCTCTGCCCAATTTCAACTCTGTCTCTACACTATCAATAAAGCTTAAAAATGCCAAAAAATATCTTTAAAAATAAATAAATAAAACGACTTGAGATGCACACACATCATGTACCTGTGATGTCGCTGGCCTTGGACACTTTTTGCACGTGGCAACTCTCTCAAACGTTTAAAAGCAGGAATTATATGAACAATATATATTGAAAAGTTCCTCGTAGCACCTTTAAGAAACACAGCACAAAAACAAATAGTCTCAGTCGTTTGGTGTATAGTGGTCTTCGACCCCGATTTCAGCCAGTCTTCTTCCAGTCTTCACGTTCCGACATTATCAAACATGTTTGATATTATCGTTAGTCTTAAGGGGTTGGCTCAAGCGAAATAACGTGAACACTGTCACACTCTCTCCAGCACCAAACACGACGCAGAAGGAGCGGTATTAGTCGCGACCTGTGTCCGCCATATGAGGCACTTTTTTCGGACACTTTTACTTTGCAGCCTCGGCTGTAAAACCAGGCTGACACGTGCAACCTTAACACTTTACCGTCAAATACAAGGTTAGGAGTGAAAGTTATTTGGGGACGAGATTAGCAAATATAGTTGGTCAAATAACTACAGGATTTCCCCTGCTCGGAATATTAAATTAACTTTTTTTTAATTAAATGTAATCACAATCGCGTTTGCAGTTTGTAACGTGATCATGCATGACATTCAGCCTATGTGATAAGGGCATATAGTTGTTTATACAGCCATTCCATTTTACCTGTTAAAAAAACTTTTTATTTTACTGAAATCACTTTTAATCCCCGGTAGCAGGATTGGAAATAATATTAATCTCGAAAGGAATCTAGTAGTTGTAGTCTTGCAATATGAGACCCCCTGTCTTTACAAAATCTCAGTCTGTGACTGAGAACTAATGACTAATTGTCTTCAGGTGTAAGTTGATTGTCTTTAGATGTGAGATGGTGTCAGTCTTCAGTCTTTTCAAAGTCTTTTAAAAGTCCTCTAGTGTAAACCCAGCATTAAATACATTTGAGGGTCTCCTTAACCCTCGCTATAAGCATCATGTCAGTATGTTAGAATGCGAATGGAGCTGAAAAAAACAACAACACTGTACCATACTCATCAGTATGCACTGCTAAATGTGTATGTTACATTTTTCGGCGTATGCTGTTATGAAAATAAAAGCTGGGACAAACAACAACAGAGTGATGTTTATTCTCTGTGGAATTAAAAACAATAGATGTCTTTAATATCTGAATACACAAAACACTAAACCAGTTTTATTTTACACTAATATTACAGCACGCAGTGGTCGTTAACATTCTGACATCTGTGATTTTAAATGTTTAAATCATATGCAGTTTTCATAACCAAACAGCTGTGAATCCAGAAGTTTTAACTGCCTCCACTATAAGAAGTGATACATCTGTAAGAATGGATCATACTTGCTTCCACATACTCAACATTGTATCATTGAATTGTCGTCTGCAGCTGCTCATGAATGATATACGTACGCCATCACATGAATGAATGATTTCTGACAAGCTGTTCACATTTATCATGTACACTCTCCTGTCTTGTCTCCTTTATACACTTTCCTTCTGTTTTGATGCCTCTGCTAACCCCACAGAGGGCACACAAAGACTCAACAGCTGAATCAGGATGATGACATCACACTAAAGCAGATGAGACAGAGACATCTGTCAGGATGCAAGGATTTAGTTTCAGGGTAAGGAACACACACACACACACACACACACTTGGCCTCACCGGCTGAGCCCTAAGGTGATGGAATGAGAGCATTACTTCATACTCCACTGTCTCAGAGTCTCATCCATTCTGGCATAAAGTTACCTGCATACACACACACATAGACTGTCTCTTTCTCTGCTTCACACTAGCCTTCTTTTAGGGGGAAAGAGTTGCTATACAGCATCCATAACGACCCCTGGGTGAGCTTCTCCCATATCTACCTCTGTCCCATAAAGCTGTGGACAGCACTGACAGAGAGCCAGGAGTCACCCCAGGCCTGCTGGCTGCACCCGTAAAGGAAGCTGGCAACCCTACTTCATCACCACCAGAGTGGGAAAGCTGCAAATGCAACCATCCTTTGAAACGTCCCTGCCGATTATACCTACTGCCCTGCTATTATAAACACAAGCTCATTTAACATTGTAGGAAAAAAGTAAAGTATAGTATGTGTTAAACTGAAAGGAGAAATATTAAAATCACTACACTTTTAATTTGATGAGATTATCTTTTATTGCTGATTTTATTTCCTTTTTCCCCAATTTACATTGTAGCTGTTGTGACCTATAGTTTAACAGTAATTTGAATCAATATTAAATGTAGTGGAAAATGAAAGCTCTCCTGTGGTTGTTCTTTATGCTGGACACATACTGTATTTATTCCTCATTTGTGTCAATAGGGTAATACAGCCAGCTGCATGGGTCCCATCCCTTATCAAATATCCAAGTGAACTACACAAGAAGACAAATTAGCTCTCGTATCGTCACTCAGGCTGGCTAAACAACTTCTGTGAGAGAGGAGAGCACAGCTGAGAGTGAGTGAAAAGAATAAACACCAAGATAAGGTTTATTTCCTGGTACTATAATCATTGCAATTCAATGGTACAGTGTGATCCTTGTCCATGCCGACCACCCTTCAACATTCATGTACCTGAAGTGAATCAGCACTTTGAAAGCTCAAAATCAAACATCCAAAAATAAACAGATCCACTCATACTCTCATTTCTTTCACAGTGATGATTTAAACATAAAACCACCACACGAGGATATTTCTTTACCAGAAGAAAGCTGAATATTCATGCATCCTTGGTCTGTGTGTCAGAGCGGAGCTCATCAAAATGTGTCAGTAATTAATCTAATAAGCTAAAACATGGTTTTACTGGACAGTACATTAAGTCTTTCCTCATCTTTTTTCATTTTCAAACTGAGGGAAGCAGCGACACGGTGCCTGCTTATTATTATTCAGAGGGATATTATTCATAAGTTTAAATCTTTAAAGCATTCAGATGAATATAGATGAGGGGACAACTGTGAAACTGCAGACAAATGCTGCCGCTTTTGGCAGGAATGCAATGAACTTTATTTTGAAGGGAAAAAACAATCAAATAATTTACAACTAATATACTGGTACCCAATGCACTTCAAATAAATGTAAAACATCCGTCATTATTGGTCAATAATGTTCATCTTTTTACAAGTTTTTTTTTATTTACAAAACCTCATCTGAAATTGAAGCAAAACTTATTTTAAATTAGTTTTTAGTTTTTAAATTAGGAAAATTAGTTTAAATATTCTGTTCGCATCCTACATAAAATAAATTATTTGGATCCATTTGACTGTTCATGTTAAAATTACATTTCTGCAGGGTAGTGTTCATTCCCCAGTTGCTGGAATAAGGGTAAGTAACGTGGTTCCACTTCATATTTTGAGTGATGAAAACATCATTAGCACTTAGAGGTGTTTAAATAGAATGCTTGCCCCCAGCGTCTAATGAAATTAGACAAATATCCGTAGACAGCTCCTCTCTGGACCCATTTCTCTTCCCTCCAACCGCTTCACTATAAAATATAGAGGGAAAATGTTAGATCAAACCATGTTTCATCATTAACTTCTAAAAAATAAGTTTATGACTTGTTCAGAATAAAAATAGAAATACTGCCTCTGCGAGGGATACAATTGCTGTGTGTGTGTGTGTGTGTGTGTGTGTGTGTGTGTGTGTGTGTGTGTGTGTGTGTGTGTGTGTGTGTGTGTGTGTGTGTGTGTGTGTGTGTGTGTGTGTGTGTGTGTGTGTGTGTGTGTGTGTGTTGAATTGAAAATGGCTTCTATCTTTACAACAAAAGTAGTAACGGTTAAGTGGCAAATGAAGCACTGACCCTGAAACTCCTTTCAATCCCAGATACTATGACTGGGAAACACATTTTGATTACAACACACCCAATGTCACGACACTGACATTTGTTACACTGCTGAGCATACGTGTCAGTACTAGTTACATTGATTTACATTTGAATGCAAAGAGAAAATTTATTTTTTTAAGGTTAAATTAGCTTCAAATGTTTTGGAGTGCTGTGTTACTCTCTCCTCTTACCCTCCATTTTCCTTCCTTCCTCCCTCCCTTCTATTTATATTTACCATGTGACTCCAGCGGCTCCATTACTACTGGTCAAGGCACTACGCAGGGAAAGAGAGATTAACTCTGGGCAATTAGAGAAGGGAAATTCCCTGGCAATGTTTATTATGCTGCCTCAGTCTTCTTATGGAGCCGAGCGAGTGAAATATGGATGTACATTCAATATTGAACATAAGGAAATCAAAGTGGGACATAGCTTTAGTGCCAGGGAAAAAAAGGATAATTTATTTTTATAAGTTTGGCAACTTTATCCAGTTCTGTATAGCCATTATTCATGTGGGCTCCAAAAAAATTCAATTTTAGTACAGTCAGTTTTTTTTCTAACAGCATTTTCAACGTGAGCAACATCTATAAATCAAGGATTCTTACAATTCCTCAAGGGACTTTTTAAATATACAAAGAGGTTTCCGATATACAAATATTATGAATGAGGTTAACACTGACATTTTGGTATTGAACCAATAAATCCTTAACTCTCCCTATCCTTAACCAAATGCTATGGGTGCCTTAAAGGGATAGTTTGGAATTTTGGACATAGGGCCTGATTCCAAAGTTAGCCTAAGTGTTCTTTATCATTGGAGACAGTTTAACACATTTCATTCAGTCCTTCTAGTTGCAGAGTTTGCTCGTGCTAGGCTAGCGCACAGGATTGGGGTCTAATTAGCCTGCTACTAAAACAGTCTTACCCACTCCACAGTACACCCGAGGCTTATCAATTATAACGCCAGACTATAGATGTAAATGTCTCTGCAACTAGAAGGACTGAATGAAATGTGTTGAAAACTGTCTCCAATGATAAAGAACACTAAGGCTAACTTGGGAATCAGGCCCTATATCCAAAATTCCAAACTATCCCTTTAACACAATGGAAAAGTGGAATAATTAATTTGTTTTTATGAGAGGATGATGTAGGAAAACAAATTAAATTCATAGACAGTTAATATTTTAAAGATTTGTTCAGTGTAAACATTTTGCGAATTGCATGATACACAGTCCGGGAAAGATTGTGTTTCATTTAAAAACTAAAACATTTGATATAATGAACAAAAATTAATTATTTAATTTATTATTTATGGATCAATCACAACCAAAACAAACACATTAGAAGAATTCAGATCATTTATGAATAGACGACATTGTGGATGTAGAGTAATAATCTCTGGAGCCGTCATCTAGTGGCCATTAAGGGAATTGCATTTTAATGCTCTTCCACTTTAAGCTATGTAGTGATTGACATTGAACAATGAGCTGCACCATTTTTAAAGAGACACATCTTTGCTGAAGGTTGTTGCAACATTCTGAAATGTGACAATATAATAAATTGTAATTTGTTGACGTCATTTTTAAGTTCTAGTTTGTTTGTCGATTGCTTACAATGACACTCCAGGGGTTGACACATCGACTGGATTCATTTATAAAAAAACATTTCTCTCTCTCTCTCTCACCCTGTCTCATTCTCTTGTCCTCAGCAATTATTTTGTCTCTTTTGAAAGAGTCATGATGAAACAGTTCTCCAGCAGGTTGGAGGAGTGACTACTTGACGGGGAATGCTTAGAGGCAGAAAATACTCTCCAATGTTTCAAGGCCTATTTTTGCTATGCTATATTAACTTTCATGTGCATGTGTGTTCATACAGTACACATGTTTTGATTAAAATATACTTTTTGAGGGACAACGTGAATTGAAACTGAGCTTTGGTCAAAGTTTAGGTTTCATTCAACCATTCTCTTTTAGAACAAAAAAGGACAATATTGAAATTATCGATTTTTCCCAGGTAATTTATCGTATATATATATATATATATATATTTATTTATTTTTTTACCGTCTTCCATGAGGAATTTCCAACCCTGAATCTGACATGAATCCACTCAGCTGATGCATGAACAGTCATCTTCAGAACAGTAACTATAATTTGACATGGCATAGCAGGAGACGCACAGGTGTGACTAATCAACATCAACTATTATTCAGTTCCGTAGGTGTGAGTCTTTTCAATGAACCAGAATGTGGTTACTATCATTATAAGCAGCACCTGTTTAGGACTGTAGAACATTTTGAACTGCATCCATATGAAAAGGTGCTTTGAATAAACGTAATCCATTCATTCAAGTAGTCTTAATATAACTGTATGCTACCAACACACTACTAAAATACATGATATTCACCATCATATATTTTTTAAGCTTATCCAGTGAAATGGTGTGTTTTGTATAAGGGAAGAGGGTATGATCCATTTGTATAAGGGAAGAGGGTATGATCCAAAATAACGGCGTTACCTAACGCCGTTATTTTAAAAGGCGTTATTCCCAACACTGGTCATGGGTATGCTCACGCAGGAACTACAGCTGGCGTACTAAAAACATTACCACTTTTGTCCAAATGGGTGGGGGGGGGGCAAGAATTAACACAAACTGAAAGTTCCTAGGAGCACCTTAAATGTAAGATACACATTATACTAGAGCTGCAACAATTAATCGACGAATCGATTATTAATCGATTACTAAAATAATCGCCAACTATTTTGATAATCGATTAATCGTTTTGAGTAATTTTTTAATAAAACTTTTCCAAATTCTCTGATTTCAGCTTCTCAAATGTGAATATTTTCTGGTTTCTTTAATCCTCTTATGACAGTAAACTGAAATATCTGTGTGTTTTGGACATAATACATTTGAGGACGTCAACATGGGCTTTGGAAAATTTATCAACATTTTTCACAATTTTCTGACATTTTACAGACCAAAACACTAATCGATTAATCGAGATAATAATCGACAGATTAATCGATTATCAAAATAATCATTAGTTGCAGCCCTACATTATACAGAGCGCAGATAACAAAAAAAAACGTTTTTTATATTATTTTACAGTCATGTAATGTGCTCTGTTCCACCTGTGTAAGACATGTTCCTACCTCCACTGCCAGTCTAATCCCTTGAACCCTGTAAACATCTTACCCCACACAACAGAGCATTTCTTGCAACTACCATGTAGGCCACATGCGGCGGCACACTATCTGCATGTAGCTGTGTAAGCTCGCACAGTCGTCCATGACGTTTGGCCCCCGGAAGACAGAATTACCCAGACAGCCATGGAGCGTACCAAATGGGGGGGGGGGGGAAGAGGTGAATGGTAATGCCGTTTATATCAACACCATGGAACCGCCACAGCCTCACCAAGCCAAAGATTAACTTAATCTCATGTCACAACTGCAGTGGAAACGTTGCCTTCAGAAAGCTTATTCCGACAGAGGATTTTTTTTTTTTTTTTAAAACGCAGGAAAAGCATTTGGGACTTCTTTGAGGACACTGTATCCAAGCCTCAAGTGAGTTTCCTCCTAAAATAAAAAATAAAAGGATGTGGATAGGACTGCTCAGAAGGGGGCATCTTGGGTAAATGCATGGTGTGCTTTTGTGTGGAGCTGTCTCTACATCTCTTTTGTTGGCTGAAGATATAGACTTTTTCTGAATTTGCATTTATATTCGTACAACCCACAAGCCCAAATTCGAGTCAGTGGCGGTTGCTTCCTTTAGGGCAGCACACTCCCCAGACAGTGAATAATCTAATCAGTGCTGGGTAATGATACAGCGTTTGTTCGCTGTTCCATCTTCTTTGCCTGTCCACCACAGTGCTCTTCCCCAAAGACTTCCTCTTCTTCTCCTCTACTTTTTTTTCTTCATGTTGAATTCATCAACTTTTCTTTCCCCTCATTTTCGTCCTGGATTCCAAACCATCCTCTCATTTCTCGTTTTTCTGCATCCACTTCCCATTCTTCATTCACCCTGTATCCTACAGTAGCTCCTCAACAGTCCTACCTTCTTTCGCACCATCACCGATTTCACTGTCTCTCCCTCTTTGCCTTTACCTTGCTATGCTTGAAAAACAGATGAAAACAACACTCCCGAGCGCCCTTTCCCACCCATAATTTCTGCTTGCCAACCAAAACTCCGGGACATTGAAAGCCAGCCATTTATCACGGCTGCCAAGCAAAAAACCACGTGGCTCCTGAAAGTATTGAGGCGGTCATAAATCGGGGGGGGGGGGGGACATGTTCAGTCTGTGACGGAAAGGGTCAGCAAACATTCAGCACCATGTTCGTGGTGACAGGACTGCAGATGGCACGCAGCGTTTGGGTTCAGTCCAGAGCTAATTAGTGGGATGTGAATTTTACCAAAGCATAAGCAGGAATGTGATCTTCATCTGCTGCTCTGCAATCATGGTAAACAAAAGCAATGTGTTGGAAAGCTCGCCATATCAGGGCCTCAAAAATGACATATTGTTTTTGTTTGCCTCTTTTCCGCATCAGCTGATCCATAAAAGGTACCATGTGGTGTTTTTGACCACTAGAGCCACAGAGTAATGTTTTTTCACAGGTCACGCAAAGGACACACATATGCATGAGTGCAATGTGATACACAAGCCTCTTGCCAGTTTCATGCTTTTTTGCAGATCCACATATGCAGCAGAAATATGCAACAAAAAAAACACTGCTTAGGGATGTAATACAGGATAAAACGACCATACCTTAGTTTACCATTACGTGTATTATACTTAATAGAATTTCCTGGAATTGCTAGTACTATGTAAAAGATCGTAATCAGAATTTACTTAGCCATGATTGGAATTTAATTGCAAATCCTGATTGTGTACTTGGGTAGCTAAATACAAACTGTGGTCAATGGTGGTAATGTAAAGACAACTTTGAGCATTGGGGCAGTGAAGGGATCATCATTCATCAAGTGACCCGGTCATTTTGCAGACGTGTCCTTGAGTCCCTGCTAGATTCCAGAGTTGCTGCTCTTTTGCCGACTGTGACCTCTGACCAAAGAAGGAATGATTCAAACAGAGGTGAAGCAGTGAGCAGTGACCGCAGACAGAGCTCAACTTGGATTAAAGTTACTTTTGATATATTGCATTGTTGCTATATTTTGTAATATCATTTTGTACTCAAGATTTCTATGTATTTTTGCCCACCCCTTGGCTGGCCTCCTTCTAGCATTCACTAGAAATTACTTATAGCGCTGAACTGTTTTCCAACTATGTTGTGTTGGTGGCAAACACAAACACTGCCTGGATTACTTTCATGGGAATTTTTTTTTGAGTGAATGAGGTCCTACAGTTACACTATGTATCGCACCAGAGTCACATATGGTGGTCTGTCATATAGAAATGAAATACTTTGGCAAGTTCATATTTTTCTGATACGATCGCCACCAACATTTGATATGCAACTTCTCATATGTGGCCATATGTTTCTATCTAAACACATTTGTTACTGCAAATGAGTCGTGAATAAACACATTTCGAGGAGACACTTGCAGTGTGGCATATGTAAAGAGGTTGCAAAAGGTATATAAGGTCTGTGATGTTTTCTGTGTTATAATAAAATCTACATACTATTTAATCATGTGGTAGGAAAATCTACTCCTATATTGGCTGTGTGTCCTGTGTGCCGACTTCATTATGAGTCTCAGTTAACTACTTCATCCTGGTACTTCATCAGTAGTGAGAGCTCTCACATTGCACTGAGTGTGAACGGACATGAGAGTCAGCAGCTGAATGCCAACTACTGGATTAAAAATTATAATATTTTAAAGTGGGACCTGCAGCTGAAGTGAAACCATGTGGTTAGTAAAATATCCAAGTACTGTTTCAAACCTGGCTTTACAGTACGACTATGTACTTGTGCCTTTTTGTGTTGTTTTCATTGCTTTTTTACACTTTTCTCCTTCTCACAAACATCTGCACACCTTGTGCAAAACCATATCTGAAGATCTACGTGTGCCTCTGCCATTCTCACTGAGCTCTCTCACTATTAACAATTGGCTCCTCTGTCAGCGCGGCTAAACCTGCCAGCCATTGTTGTGCTTGCTAGCCATGGCTGTACACACAGTTAAGCAGTGAGGGCCCTTCAGATCATGAGTTTGCAAAGGAAACAAGCCAATCAGCTGACAGATGCTGCTCAGTGTCACTCTTTATTGGCAGCTGGAAGAAGGGGAAAAACTAAGCTTTCACGATTGTTTGCGCTCACTGGGATAGAAGATTCAATGTGTGTGTGACTGGAATTAACAAGGAAAGCTTCCCTGGAAGGAATACTTTCTGAAAGTTAAGTATGTCTTGCCTGTTAGTGAAAATACCTGTTGGAATAATAATACTAGAGACGTTAAGTGAAGGTAAGACTGGACCAGACTGAGGAGCAGATCATGTACTGCTACAGTGTAGACATCAACGAACCGCCTCTCATCTCAATTACAACAACAGCACCTCATTTTCTGATGAAGATTATAATTAAATACATTATTTAACTAGTGTAACCAGTGGTTCTGTAGGCTTAAGCCCACTTATTAAACATCATGTAGGCTATCTATATCACTGCTAACCATTCTCCAAAATATGATAGTGTTTAAAAAGTTAAATATGTGTTTGCATTTGAATGCAATTCTAGGCAGGCATCCATTACTACTGTACTTTATGTCCAATACTCACTTCTTCTTTTGGCTGTTTTTGGACACTAACTTTGTCTGTCTGCTGTTCGGTGCTAGGCCGCTGCCACTTACACTGGGATTAAGAGATGTTTTATCTGAAAACAACTGCATGCTGGAAACAACACCGAGAAAGCTGTGAGAGTGAATCGAAACAGTTCAATCCCTGTCTAAACCTGTCCACACGTCATAGTGTCCTTGAGCAAGAAACAAATCCCAATGGGCAGGCCATCATCTGGCTGCAATGGCTGAAGGAGGAGATTAATTGTAAAGTACATTGTCCATTAAGGTAAATAAATAAATGCTGTTTGGACACAGGACATTGACTCAGGATTGTGATGTTAAAGTCCGATGCTTTGAACTAGGGCTGTCAAATTAACGCGTTAATTTTGATTAATTAATCACAGAAAAATTAACGCGATTAAAAAAATTAACGCAGATTAATCGCACTGCTATATTGCCCTTTGACCCGGTGCAAAAGAGGTGAGATGATAGCGGAGCTGAGGCCTGTTTCAGGTAGCTGGTTTTACATACTCTGAGTTAAATCCTGTGCTCTGAGTTGGTCAACTCAGAGTTGGTCAACTCAGAGCGCAGGGTTGATGAGTAACTCTGGGTTTTCGGTTTCAGAACAGTGGATCAGCGTTGGGTTAATCAACTCTGAACGTGTTCACTCTGGGTGGAGCATGTGCGTAAAAGCCATCGTCAATGGATCGATGATAACATGATTCACCATGGAAACAGACGAAACAAATGATTGATCCTCCCACTTCTCCACTTCTCAAAAAAGAAAAGAAAAAAAATCTCCGCTCCGCCCACTAGGGTTAGAATTATTAACGAATGGGTTTATGGTATGGAGAAGAATTAACGGGGATATTGTCTAATAACTCTGATCTAATCTCCTCTGCAATTCAGAAAAAAACAGAGCAAACATTTTTTGTTAAGAGAATCATTTTGCTTCCGTATGAGAAGCCATAGTCTATTTTAAAAAGTTACGCATATCAGCAGTAAAGTATTAAGCTGGCGCGGCACAGCATTGCTGACAGTGTTTTATATTCGCTGTATAATATGTTGGCAAGCTATAGCCTAATACTGTGCAGTAAACAGACTGTCGCTTCTTTTAAATGGGGATTGAAAGACATCAGCGTCAGACACATTAGGTGACAGTTTCCATTGACGAGCCCGATTTATTTATTACCAGATCCATTTTCCTCAAGTGATCACAGTTTAAATTATTATATAATTTTTATATTCATATTAGGCTATTTAACAAGGCTCGTCTGTGACTTTAGGATCGCACAAGTGAACAGTAACGATCGCGTGCAGCCGCAGCGTTACATGACTCCACCTGACATAAATCTGTTCAGTGACACAGACGTTAAAAAGCATACAATACAAATAGGTGTATTAATCTGAATGCAGAGCATGTTCACGATGTGTAAGGTGGCCGCCTATATGAACGGACCGAGGGCTGAGAACAAGGCTACTGATCAGATAAATTATCGATCAAACGTAAAATCATCAGTAGCCTACATGATAAAAACATCCCGATGGAGATTTCTATGGAGTGATTTTGCTTCAAACTGTACAGGGACGCGTGTGACAGTGACACTCTTTCTTCAGTCGGACCTGCAGCGTAAAGTGAAAACAAACTCAGGGTAGGTCTAACCACCTCCCGAGCAGGTTAGACCCACGGCGTATGTTGCCGCAGTAACTGACTCTCGGTTGCGCTGAACCTGCTTCCTGAAACGGAAAACCCAGAGTGTCCACTAACTCAGAGCGAACAAACTCTGGGTTGCCTCAAAAACAGCTACCTGAAACAGGCCTCTGCACCTGTATCTTGCGGACACGGCCCGCACGGGATTAAAGAGTAAAGAAAGAAGCACGGGAAAGGGACCGAGGGCTCTATGTTATGGGCTTACCATGAGACAGAAGTTACGAGAGACGGAGAGAGAGAGAAAGAGAGAGAGAGACTAACGGTAGCCTATAGGCCTACAGTTGTTCATAAACAGGCATAAAAATGTCATATAAGTGTGCGATTAATTTAGATTAATTAATCACAGAGCCTGTAATTAATTAGATTAATTTTTTTAATCGCTTGACAGCCCTACTTTGAACACTTTCACACTGACCTCCCTAAATTGGTGCAAAATTGCAATTAGCCTTGAACTAAGGGAGTTGGGGGGAATAACAGGCTAAACCTGCTTTGTTTCAAGTAAGTTATACACGATTTTCCCAGAGTATCACTACCAAATCATTTTGTTTGTCTCTCTTTCTCTTTACATTTCCTCCGAGCTAAATTCAAACAGTGCTACTCACAAACACACATGCAGACTGGTAATAAGCATCATCAGGCTGCTGTCATATCAGCAGTCAAGAGCTGAATAATGGATGGGAACAAATAGAGACAATTACTTAAAAGCTTGTCAATTCAATTAGCCTACTGTTTTAATTACTTAATCACAGGCATCCCGCCCCCGCCCACACACACCCCCCAACCTCTCTCTCTCTCTCTCTCTCTCTCTCTCTCTCTCTCTCTCTCTCTCTCTCTCTCCTCAGGGAAGAGCAGAATGTGAGGGAGGGGATAGGGAAAAGGTTGGAGATTTGTAAAAAAAAAAATAAAAAAACAAGAGGAAGAACATAAACAGGCAACAAGAAAACTCATTAAGACAAGAAAATCAGAGAGGAGGAAGAGAGCAGCATGAGAGAGAATTTGGAAATGTTAGTGATGGAGGGAGGAGTGGAGTAATTGAATGTAATGGCTTAATCCCAGGCATTCCAACCTCTCTCTCTCTCTATCTTCCATTTTCCATCTCATTTTCCCTCCCTTGCCTCTTATCCCTTTTTTCCTATTTGAAGAAGATAACGCGAGTGAGGGGGTAAAAAATTAAGCAGTGCCCTGGAGAAGCTGTAAATGGAAAAAAGGAGGACAGAGGGAAGAACAATGAAAGAGTAAAAGAAGTACATAAATAGAGAGGGAGATAAAACCCCAAACCCATAGAACACTTCTAACTATTTCATTTGGGGAGTTAGCTGCATGATAGTAAGCATCTGAAAAGAGTTGGGCAAATTTATCAATTCAAATTAAAGATACTCATTTAAGTTTGATAAACGTTACAGAAATTTGGTTTATTTGACAGGGGCTATGCTCTGGTTCCATAACACAATAAGTATTTTAAACCAATCACGGCAGTTCTCTGCTTGAACGTTCTATAAAAACAATGATTGTGCCATGGAGACTGTTTTCATAAGGCCGCCCCCACACAATCCTGTCAAACTTTTAGATAAAAACAGCAGTTTTTTTAACAAAGTTTTATGATAGTTATGAACATTAGATTTTTGTTAAAGCTTTCTGAGACAACCATCGAAAGAAGATGGGGATGTAGGGAGCGGAAATCAGACCCACAGTTCTCTGGGACTGTGTGTCAATGTGTGCAACACAGCTGACGATATGTTGCTTTCACCCATTAAATCCCACTAAACTCAGAAAACTGCATGAGATTGTGTCCTCCCTTGCACTGAACAAAGCAGAAAACATTGCTCCTCCTGTTGCTCCCGGCAACAACTTAAGCGACATGGCCGGTGTAGCAGGTCAAGAAATAACGTGCCGCTAGCCACCACCAACAATGTTCGTTAGAGGGGCAGAAGGTCAATAAGGATGGACTGGGGAAAGAAGAGGAAAAGAACCAAAGGAGTTGGAAGAGAAAAAGGAGCTGCAGCTGTTAGTCAGCCATCAGGAAGGCAGACAGACAGACAGACAGACAGACAGACAGACAGACAGACAGACAGACAGACAGACAGACAGACAGACAGACAGACAGACAGACAGACAGTAAGAGGAGGACGACTCTCAACAGGCCAATAGTCAGCTCTGCATGGATGACTCACTAAAGGGACAGAACTCCCTCCACTCTCCCTCTGTCTGTGCCTGACACACACACACACACAGGGAGACACACAGTGGGAATAAAAGACAAACCTGAAAAGATTCAGATGTGTCATGGGCACATGTATCCCCATGAATATTGTACCTTACAGGGTAAACAAGTGCTTTGTACGGAGCATTTGTCCCAAAGTTGATGTGATTGATGCTGTTTCTTTACAGTTGGAATTCTTATCCGTTTCCTAGTTGAGGATTAACCGACTACTTTATTTTGTTTTGCTTTGTTTTAGACTTAAATATGCTTTTTACATGACACCAACCAAAAGAACACACTGCCAATCTTGACCAATTACTATCTTCCTCAAGGACAATGATTCAACAACCAAGCCAAGCAATCTGTGGGAGATCCACTCTACCTGCTGAGCCACAGCAATCTGGCAGATATGGTACATATGTTCATTAAAAACATTCCCTTCTTAAGTTGATTTATTAATACAAAGGGGATTACAAATTACATTTCTGACAAGGCACATACCTTCTAAATTCACCGTCCCTACTCCCTAGTTTAATTCACATTTCCTGTTTACCTTTGAGATTGTATACTATCTAATAGCCTACTGTCTATACACCCCTATTTAATCTATGAAAACAATCTTTGGTATGTGTTAAGTTTGTATATAAATTTATTTTCTAGGACACTGGGTTTTTCTTGGAGAACACATGGAGAGAGACACAAACACACATGGCTAGAACCAAGGAAGAATTCAGACACAGCGTACGGTCACAGCTACAGCTGCTATATCATGCTTCTCTCACCCAGCAGCCCCAGCAGGGTTTGACAACAGCAGACTGGAACACGGAAACATGCAGTTGCCTGGTGTTTCAAATGCCACGGAGAACACACACACACACACACACACACACACACACATTTTTTTTTATTCCTCCAGCTGTTTCTTTGCTCTCTCTATTTTTCCCCAACAGTTACATTTTCATTGCAGGTTGACAGTCGGTTTGTACCTCTCCTATCTCTCTTTCACTCTCGTTCCGTTCCTCCCCATCTTCCATTATTGTTCTTCTTGCCTTAACTACATCATGTGTACACGCTCCTATACAATTCCCTTTGTTTTACTCAATGTTGGGGCGTTAGTGTTGGTTAAGATAAAACACCCGGCTGGTTACCTAAGGGTTGCAATTTTTATTTTTTTTGCTCAAATTCTTCCGAGGATTCTGTGTAATTTATTTTTTTGCAGAATTTCAAACTTTTCCATCATAAGACATGCCATTACTTGTCAGAGTCAAGTTTGATTCTCAAAATAAATAAAAGTCCTGAAAGATGATCAGAAAACTGTTGCTCAGAGCTTGTAGCATTTGTCCTTACCGTAGGTCAATTGACTTCCCAACCACAAACAAGATGCAATTGAGCTGACTAATGTCCTGCCATAATCACCATTAAATTCGCCCATTTTTAATAATGAGGTCATTAATTAAGCTAAATAATGCATCAAGTAGCAAATAGTATACGGCAGTGTGTGTGTGTGTGTGTCTCCCAAATGCATAGGTCCTGTTAATGTGAACCACATTTATTAAAGCATAATCGTAGTGTGAAAAAAAAAAATTTGCCTCATTAATTGTGCAAATTTACATAGCAAGATGCTACAAGGTCTAATCAGCTACAGTTTAAAGTCGGCATGTTTAAGCAGGGGTTATTGTTCTTTTTTTAATCTTTTCCCTGATAAATATTCTAGATAAATAATAACTGGATATTTCACACTTAAATTTAACAAAGGATTTCAATCCACCACACGAGTGTTATACTTTCAGATGATTAGATGCTAATGAACATATTTTATTGAATATGGTCTTTTCTATTAGCTCAGAATAGAAGAACAATAAACGTTGCGTTTTGCTATGAGAGCTGCACAGAGATATACTCAGTGGCTAATTTGGGATATTATTTTTTTCCCTTGTCCACCTGCATTAGGTTTCAACCACTAGAGGTAAGACATGTGATTCCCCCAGGCAGTGAAATTGTCCTCACCTTTACAGAAATAGTTTGACAGTGTAAACAAAACCAACACAATGCATATGAGCCCTGGACGGTCCCTGCGGCCCCAAACACATGGTGACTCTAATAAGCAATAACACATTAACGCCTCAATTTTATGCCACTGTCTGAACTCATTTACAGGCTGCCATTTAACCGCCTCCCTGTAATATACCTGTCCTTATGAAGCTAATGCATTGGCACCATTCCTGCCTCTGACCTGCCTCAGGTGACTGCCTTCACATACAGCTCCAAATAATCTCCACCCCTCCCTCCCTTTCTCCCTCTGTTTATATTTCTTATTAGCATCTGTTGGTCGCCAGCAATAGAGATGCTGGCGCTGCAACACCATGCCAGCTGCCGTGTTAAAGTGAAAAGCAGAAGTAGTCAAAACTCTCGGAGGGGGTTGGCGTGCCCTCTATCTGACACCAACTTCTCTAGAGTGGCTTTTTGCAGAGCTACCAGCACCCACAGCTGGCATGGTAATGGAGGTCATCTGGAGAACTGGAGTTCACTGATGGTTAAATACATAGAGATGTGTCTCAACACATCATGGCAAAAGGGTAGAAGGTGGGTTTGTTTTCAGATTTATCCATTGGAAAAAAAAAATTACTCGTTTTCAACCCCTAGGCATCCAGCTAGTAAGTAAAACCTCAACATACGCAGCAAAAATAAAGTTTTGTTTTTAACCAACATCAGAAAAAGATTGGTCTAAACTGGACACAGTTTGTATTCCACTTATAAATAAATGAATAAAACATTCTCTCTTCTGAGCATCTCAACTCGTGTGACATTGAAGAACTGTCAGGCACTGTCAATACAGAAACACTTAAAGAAAGATTTTGCAGTTTTGCTTTGGAAAAGTAAGAAAGATGGAGTATTGGATCCATAGCTTTGAAAGCTTAAAAACAAACACATCCATGAGCTTTTTAATAAAACTGTTTAAGACAAGATTTTACGACTGGAAAATAATAAAGACAGCAATTATTTAACTTTTAGTTTCAATTCCTGCGAGGTAAACAGTCGAAATCACGTTCACGTTACAAAGTAATCTACCTAGAATGACTGATTGGCCATCAAAGTGTCTCTTTGAATGGCCTTGCATCTACCAGGTGTACTTGCATTACTTGATTGGCCTATGCGGCATCTCGTCTGATGATGTAATGCAGAAAAGTTGAGCTTGGTTCAACTTTTGTGCCAGACACACTGTTTTGTTTTGATATGCTGGAGCTCCTTGTTTTGGTGCCCACCCACACACACTGTATTGCTGAATTGGCCTCATACAAATGAATGCGGCCAGTTCTGTTGGCCTTTCCCAGAGTAAGTCAGCATAGCACAAACTACTCTTTTGCAAATATATTCCTAAACGAGATGGTAAAGCAGCTCCACCATCAATTTCTTCGGTGATGTCTTCACCATGTCTTTATCAATGTCAATATTGACAACTTTTTTTTTGCACATTGATAATGTCACATGCTGCACATTTACCTAAACTAATATGCTTCTCCTTTATTGTATCTCATTATATCCATCTTATGAGGAACCACTTAACATATTGCAGAATTTACGGCCCCCCCTTCAGGGATAAACGGCGAGAGAAAAGGCTTCACATGCAGCTGGCAGGCCTGCAGAGCCAATGGAAGGTCAACCCCAACCAGAGCAGTGAAAGAGAGTCTTCAGAAAGTTCCTCGGCATCAGCTCATGAGTAGGCCTATCAGCGCCACAATTTTTATAGATAAACATAAATTATAAAAGTCAGACACAATGTGCTCCGAGTAAACGTTAAATTTTTAATTAAATGTCTATGCAACAATACTACTGGAAGAGCATCACATCACTGAGCCCTCGAGTCTAAAGCAACAATAAATTAAAATGTCCATGGATGGCACAATGCAGCCTGTGTTACAACTGATAATCATGTATTCATATGCCTTCCTCTGTAGGCTACACAATCTCATTATAATTAGCTAGAAGGAGGCAAACGATAAATAAAGAGAGCTTCAATAAATCAGCCATACAGTGGAATAAAGAGTCACCAAGGCAACAAATACAAAGATGTAGAAACCATAAACTGCAAAAAGGCCTGCAGCAACAAACACACACACATTAAAGCCAAATTAAAGAGTTTATAAACACAGACAACGCGTTGTTGACCTCACTCTCTGTACAGTAACATTTGTCACAGAGACACAGTGTTATTGTTGTGCTCACGGTCACTCACCTGTCTGTATGGAGCCTCGTGCACAGCGCTGTCCTCAACTCTGCTCCAGGTTCAACTATCTATACCCGTTCGTTCTCCTCAAAGTTTCCAAACACTTCGAGTTGAAAGACAAGTTATAGGCCTACATTTCTAACCAATGTTGTAGAAATCCCCACTGGAGAATCCTCCTCTTGCATATGGCATCCATCCGGCGTCTAGCCAGTCCTAGCTAAACTGTATGGGCCCAGCACGCACCTGTTGATCACGTGACATCGTTTGATTGGTGGCACCCTCATTGAGTGTGGCGCATTATTAGTGATCAATAAAGGTAAAGGTCTAGATTCGCCTTTTTTTTTAAATATATACCCTTTTTACCACCCCAACAGAAAAATAACATATACATATGCACATACATGTAGGCCACATAATTAAATAAATTATAATTAACAGAAAAGTTTTTAAAAAAAATAAGGGGAATGATTCCGTTGCTTATGAGTTCAATATGAAAGGATTTATCGATGCAGTGTTAAAAAATAAATGCATATCTGAATAAACTTTTTAGACTTTTTATCCACAAAACAACATGTTTAGAGGCAGACAAAATGCGCACACTGCAGTAGTAGTGACAGGGAAGAAGATTGTGTGCTCTGTTTTTGCAACATCACTGTATGCTGCTGTGGGTTGTAATGATGTGGTGCGTTTGGTGTGTGTGTGTGTGTGTGTGTGTGTGTGTGTGTGTGTGTGTGTGTGTGTGTGTGTGTGTGTGTGTGTGTGTGTGTGTGTGTGTGTGTGTGTTTGCGGTGTCGGGAGTCTTTTATCAGTCGCAGCAGGTCAGACAGACAGCGACTCCTCATGTTTTGATTGGCTGTGACCCGAGTGTCCAGGTTTCCCCACAGCACTGCCAGACCCTCCGGGATGCTGTTCTGTAGTCATCCTACCACGCTGACCTCTCCAAACTCTGTCTCCATATGGATCCGCAGAGAATCAGAAATCAGATACTGAGAAAAAAAAAATTGAACTTCGGAGCAGGGAGTAGGTTTACTGCAGTTTTTAGTCAAATGTATTCATGGAGGCCTAAAGCAGCTTTACCAGGTCAAAGGGGCTTTACATAATTGACTGATGTTGTCGTGTATATCAGTTTGTCTACCTCTTTTTCAACAATGTCTCCTGGAAGAGACTAAGTTTTAGTTTTATTTGTAAAGGATTACGTTTTTTTTTACTATTTGTAATGCAATAATACCATTTGTTTAAAATTGAAAGCCATCATAATTACCTTTTTTATTTTATCAACAAAGGCTAAAACCTGATCCATAGTGCTTTAGATGCCTAAACCTTGCCCAGAGGACTGTCATGAAATGTGGTGTATATTCAGAAGCCACAGAGAATGTATTCAATGTATTCATTCATGTTTTAAAGTTGTCTTATCAGCCAAAAGGATTGTGGGTGTACTGCAGGCGTATAGGGTCGTTAAATAACATCACAAACTACAAACCGAGAATACTAAAAGCAAGTGAAAGACTGAATCCCTAGTTTGCACTGCAGGACTCAGGCTAGGAAAAAGAGATGTATAACTGTGTCAGGCAGGCTTCACAGATTGGCACAGAGATGAAGAATTGGTCTGAAAGTATAAAAAACTATTTGCACACATCAAAAACTGTGTGAAATGATCTTATGGAGAGTGACTTGTCTCGGACTTGCCTTAAACAACCTGATATGTCGAGATTTAGACTTTAAACCTGATCTGATCTGACAGCCTTACGACCTAACTTGTCTCAAAATATTTAAAATTTGACAGAATTCTGAGCTCCGGGTTCTTACCCATGGTGAACCAAAGGCCAGAAATAAGAACAAAGTAGGAGGCAGAGGTTCATTACTGCAAAAAAAAGAAATCACTTGGCCGCACTATCGTTTTTCCAATGGACTCAAAACCACTGCTTTGGGTGATTATAGATTTATCTATCTCTGCTTCCTCTTCACCCCGCCAGACATCACCGACTTTCGCTAAATGTTTCCTTTTGGGGATTCATCCAAAAGGCTTTTAACTGGTCGGTTCATTCACTGTGAACAAATGAGAGTCACTGGAGCATTTCCGTTGGCTTTGACTCATTATGTTCATGTCAATGTTGTTGTTTATTGTGTTCATGTTTTTCATACGGGGTCTTTAAAACATGGTAGTTCCATGAGGACAAAATTGCTTCTGTTAAACTGAGACATGGTTTAAAAAAATAATAATAATCAAATAAAAAAGCACTATCATTCACAAACATACAAAACTGCTGCCATAAGCAGATTATTAACACAACTTCACCTAAAAAAATCCACATCAAAAGCAATTATTGTTGGGTTAATATTAACAAGTGGATGTGTGTCATGTGAAAGGTGTTGTTGTTGGAAGTGGAATCCTTTATCACCATTCTGCACTTTTCCTCTGGCCATCTTCCAGCACAATATTTGGGATGTTTTGCCCACAAAACTTTGCTCTCATCAGCCCTATTCTCCAGATTCAGCAGGCAGCTATTTTAGTTATAAATGTTCTGAGAAAAACAGCACCAGCAAACAGACAATTAGAGACTAGAAAATACCACTCTAAAAGAATGCTTTAAGTCTGCTGTGTGTATAAATAAGCAATCGTTTGGTAACACGTTCACCACAACAGCTTTCTAAATGGTGAAAATGTTTCTCTACCAGCCCAGAGACACTTCAAAAATCTATTCAATTGGAGTTTTAAAGAGCCAACCAGGAGTCTAACAGGATCATTGAATTTTCAACCATGTTCAAAATGATGACAACATGTATTGTTATCTATAAAGAAATCTCAAAATCATGATTTCTACAAACACAGCTGGTTCTAACAGCTGAACAAGAAGAGAATAAGGAGCTTTGTTCCCTTCACTGATTGACTTTTTAATATTTTAAGAGTACAATAATCTCTTATGTTACTATTTTTGAAACTACATAAGATTAACATTTAGGATAATAACTTTCACTTTAACTCCAAACTCTAATTAAGTAAAGGCAGCCCTCTATTCAGTAAAATAATGAAAACCCAATTTTAGAATTCAAGCTTTTCTTTTTTAGACTCGACCCTCCCTGTGCTCCTGCATTCCCATCACCTCAATTATGAAAATAAGCCCCTCTTCTCTACTTATCTGTTCACGCCCCTCCACTGGTTACTAGGATGACGCCTCTCTCATAATTCCTCCTGTTTATATGGCTGCTGTCAGGTGATGAAACCGTTTCCTTGACCATAGCATGGGCCTGGCAGTTGTTTTAGTGTTTGGCTTTTAGCAGAGCGATAAAGCATCGCAAGCTAACCCCGGCTGACAGAAAGCTATATCTAATAGGCCTGTCGCTCTTGTGCCAACTCGCCGTGCTGCATTTCAATTAAGGGCTCTTCGAGAGTTAAAGAGGCACAATCAGAAACAGAGCGCGTGTGTGAGTTGGTTTTAACCCTCTGAGACCCACTGTTGTAAATTTGCAACATCTATTGGAAGCTGTTTTGTAGTCATTTTCCAGGACTAAATGTACACAAATACTACATATTCCAGCACTCCAGACTATATATACAATGTATCAAATCACCAATTTCGGCGGGAAAATATTAATATTGTAAGAACAGCAACATTTCAAATTCAAACAACATGGATGACTCCCACTAAGCTCCCAGCTCTCTCTGTTGGATCGATTTTAACAATTTTCCAAGTAAGTACTTGACCTTTCATATTTTTTTCCTGTATTGTAAAGTTGTTCTGTAACATATTACTTCAATAACCAAACTAGAAAAGTTAAATTTACATGATTTTCAGTGATTTCTTTTATTGTTGCAAAAACGCAACACTGGGCTTCAATGGGAGTCATTTCTCAAAACAAAAGGCCGAATCACTTATCATGAGTAAATTGTGTATTATTTGTGTTTTAAGCTAAAGTTCACTAAAGTTTAAGGTTTAAAGTCATTTAGTTTTATATAAAACTAAATAACCTTAAACTTTAGCCTAAAACTATAACACAAATACAAAACTTTTGTTTTGAAAAATTACTCCCATTGAATCCCAGTGTTGCTTTATAGTATAATAATTTACAGTATATACATGTGTGAGATCTGCAAAAGATAAAAAGGGTGACCCTAACCCTAACCCTAACACTAACCCTAACCCTTTAACCCTAACCCTAACCCTAACCCTAACCCTAACCCCTAACCCTAACCCTAACCCTAACCCTAACCCTAACCCTAACCCAACCCTAACCCTAACCCTAACCCTAACCCTAACCCCTAACCCTAACCCTAACCCTAACCCTAACCCTAACCCTAACCCTTTAACCCTAACCCCTAACCCTAACCCTCTAACCCTAATCCTAACCCTAACCCTAACCCTAACCCTAACCCCCTAACCCTAACCCTAACCCTCTAACCCTAACCCTAAGCCTAACCCTAACCCAAACCTAACCCTAACCCTAACCCTCTAACCCTAACCCCCTAACCCTAACCCTAACCCTAACCCTAACCCTAACCCTAACCCTACCCCTAACCCTGTAACCCTAACCCTAACCCTAACCCTAACCCTAACCCTAAACCTAACCCTGCCCCTCTAACCCTAACCCCAACCCCAACCCCGACCCCAACCCCAACCCTAACCCTAACCCTACCCCTACCCCTACCCCTACCCCTAACCCTAACCCTACCCCTAACCCTAACCCTAACCCTAACCCTACCCCTAACCCTCTAACCCTAGGGTTGGGGTTAGGGTTACACTAACATAGACACCCCCACCGGACTCCAAGCCATAAGCGCCATCTTCAAAAAATATCCAGACCACAACAGACCGGACCCGGAACTCATTCAATTAATAACCACCTGCCTCAACAATAACGACTTCCTCTTTAACAACATACACTACCTTCAAATCCACGGAACAGCCATGGGCCAACGCTTCGCCCCATCCTACGCTAACATATATATGAGCGAGTGGGAACGAGAGGCACTGACCAAGTGCACCCATAAACCCCTGCTTTACCTCCGCTACTTGGACAATATCTTCGGAATCTGGACTCACCACATCTCCCTTTTTCAGCCATTCATCAACACCCTCAACCACCACCATCCCTCAATCACAGTAAAATACATCATAGATCCGGTACAAGTAAATTTCCTCGACACCACAGTATTTTTCCAACCGTCAGACACCACCCACACCCATCTGCTAACTAAAACCTTTTTCAAACCAACAGACACACATGCACTCCTCCACAAAAACAGCTATCACCCAAAGCACACATTCAAAGGCATAATAAAATCTCAAATCATCCGTTTTCACCGCATTTCATCTCTACAGTCAGACCTGGACCACTCCATCCAAATACCTTTCAATTCCCTCCGCACCAGACGCTACAGCAAACGCTTTCTCCGGACCATAAAAAACACCACCTTGGCCGCCCTCGCTCCCACTCGCTCCCCTACACACCCCACTCAGCCTCAGGTCACCAGCTCGGAGCGATCCCCACCCAAACCCCTGGACCCTAACCCCAACCTCATCCCCCCTACCCTAAACCGGGTCTGTATCCTGCCCCCCACCCCACCCCTCACCCTAAGCCCAACCTCCCCTCCCCCTACCCTGATCCGGGTCTGCATCCTGCCTCCCACCCCACCCCTCATCCTAACCCTAACCTTCCCTCCCCCTACCCTAAACCGGGTCTGTATCCTCCCCCCCACCCCACCCCACCCCACCCCTGACCCTAACCTTCCTGCCCCATACCCTAAACCGGGTTTGTATTCTGCCCCCCAACCTACCCCTAACCCTAACCTCCCCCCTCTTTGGTTGGGGACCGCTCCGACCCCACTTCACACTCACCACCACAACCAGTTGTCTCCACCCCTTCAGAGCCCACACGCATCCTCCCCTTTGTCTCCACCTTCTCCCATAGAATAACCCGTCTACACCACACAATCAAACAAAATTATAATCAAACACTCGCACAACACCCGGCCTTCACTAACCATAACACCATCTCAGCCTACAGAAAGAACCCCAGCCTCCAGAACATCCTCATCCGCTCAAAATACAGTGACCATAGACCCCCCGACACCACACAGCACAGCACCCTGTACAAAAATAGAAAATTCATCATCAACCCACATAGTCAGCAACAATACCCCACCCTTGGCTCTTTCACCCTCAACACCAGCAACGTAGTTTATATCATCTCCTGCACCATCTGCAATAAACACTACATCGAAGAAACGAAACACACCATCCTCACCCGGCTCAAACAACACCTCTACAATATCAGGGAAGGTAAGCTCACCACCCCATTGGTCACTCATTTCAAACAACACCCCATCAACAACCTCATCATCTCCGGAACCGAATCAAATAACCATTGGACCACCGGACAGAGGAAGAGGGCGGAAAAAATATGGATTCACAAACTGGACACCACCATACCAAAAGGTCTCAACGACAAATAATAATCCTCTCCAACAAAATCCATTTCCCCACCCTGGACCATCCACGCTGCTGACCAGAGCCCCCGCCCCGCTCCCAACATGCTTGGCTTTTATTCCCCCCCCCCCTTCTTTTTGGGATTTTTTTTTTAATTTTTCTAAATTTATTATTCTAATTATTTAATTATTTAAATTTTTTAATTGTTTTAATTCTCACTATTCTAGCTGTTCTGATTTTTTTATACCATTTCCAAATCTTTATTCAAGTTGTTTTAACGTTTTATTTGATCCTGGTCAGCAGCACCCTCTTCTTCCCACCCTGGAGCATCCACGCTGCTGACCACAGCCCCCGCTCCGCCCCCAACATGCTAAGTTTTTTTTTTTTTTTTTTTTTGCCTTCTTAGTGGTTTTCTAATTATTCTAATCCCTTAGAGATTTTCTTAATTATTTTAATTATTTTTTTTATTATTATTTTGACTTTTTAATCATTTCAATCTTCCAATAATTTAAATTTTCTAATTCTTGATCTTTTAATTATTCTTATTTTCTAATTACTCTTAGCATTTCTAAATTTCTATTCAAGTTGTTTTAACTTTTTATTTAACCCTGGTCAGCAGCACCCTCTTCTTCTGTCCACTGCAGAGACACCCTGCCTGGGAATCAAACCCTGGTTTCCCAGGTGAAGGGGCAGAGCTCTTCAACCGCACCACCAACACCACTCCAGTTTTTAGATCAATAGGCCTGTGCAACAACATTCCAACAAAGGAATCTTTTAACCCAAACCCTAACCCCACCCTAACCCTACCCCTAACCCTCTAACCCTAACTCTAACCCCAACCCCAACCCTACCCCTAACCCTAACCCTAACCCTACCACTAACCCTCTAACCCTAACCCTAACCCTCTAACCCTAACCCTAACCCTAACCCCTAACCCTAACCCCAACCCCAACCCTAACCCGTTGGGGTAAATCCTACATCAACAAAATCAATGCTTGGGTTTCACAGGGTTGACATGCACACAGGGCTGACACGTTACTTCTAGAAGACAGATCATTTAATGTAATATGCACAACAAACTTTAAGCCATTGGGTTTGTAGTATAGCTAGACTAGCAATGAGGCATTTAGGGTCACACAGTCGCTCACCATTTTGGTCCAGTGAGAAATGTTTCAACTAATATAGGATGGATTGTCATTATATTTTACAGACATTCAACCTCCATACCAAGTTTATCATGACGACCTTGGTGTACATGTGACTTTTTTATTCCAACTATTTTGGGAGCCAATCGTGGTTATGTATGTAGGCCTACTGTAACTTGATGTAGAAACCTCCAATTAAAATAACATTGAGAAAGGATATCTCAGTGTGGTAGGATGCATCATAGCCAGGACCAGTAGTCAAACTTCTGGAGGAAGAAACGACAACTATATTCTATCACTGACTGATTCACTGAAGTAGTTGATATACAGTATTATCAAAAATGTAAATACGTTTTTCCATTAGATAGGACTTACAGGCAAATAAAAAAAAATTAAGAGCAGAGTATTTACAGTATATATTTATTGTACAGCACTAATAAATGCTGTGTTCTAATTGGTCAATCACGGCATTCCACAGGTAATGTTTTCTTCATAATGCCCGCTGTTCAGGATAATTCACCATTGCTATGGACCTACGGACATTGTTCTGATCAATCGCTTCCTGTCACATCAACCCGCTGAGAGATGTCTACAAACCGTTCCATACTTCAACTTCAAAAAACAATAGAATACTTTTTCAACGTTACTTTGAAAGTATCTGGAGAGCAGGGAACTTCCGAGTCACCCAAACAAACTTTGGATTTGAGCTTTGTTCCATCTTGAAATTCAGTTTTCTTCACAAAGAGCCATACCAGCCTGCCTAATGGAAATAGAATTCCTGGTTTTGTTTCCTATTTTAAAGGCAATTTCAAGTACTGTACACATCAATTGCTCCCTCTCTCTGTTCTTCTCTTTCAGCCTTCTCTCGGACTCCCTATAACTCCTTTCTCTCTCTTCTCCTGCTCCAGAAAAGCGTTATCCTCAGTACCTCCAGTTCTATTGTGCAGTGGTAGTGCCCTCATCAAAGCAAGGTAAAGGGCGAGGAGAGGCTACAGCATGCAGCGGTACAAAGAACAGAAACAGCAAGTGTGTGTGGGGGGGCGGGGTGTGACTGACTCCCACCAGAATGTCTGAATGAGAGTTGTTCTCCATGCCTTGGCGTCCTTTAAAAGCATCAAAGCTGTGGGTATACAGAACTTTCAACAAATATACATTTGTATGCATCTTGCTTTTCTATTTTTATGTTGCTTTGTTGAAAGTAGCTTGAAACTAAGAATTAATGCCAATGACTGAGCCTGTAATTATTTTAGGCTTTGTAACAAATAAACAATCTTGAACGGAAGTGCTTTAACATGGAAGAATATATATATGCTACAATAATTAATAAAAAGCTCTGTCTCGTTCGCTCACTAATTAATTCCCCTCAAACTTGCCCTCCTGTTCACATTCAGCAGAAGATGTGAAAGCACAGAATGAAGGCTGAATGTCAGCAAAGCTTAGGGCAGACATTTCACACCTGAATGACAAGGTGATATTACCTCTCAACGTTACAGAGGCAAGGGGGGGAAAAGAGGTGACAAAAAAAAGTGCTGTTATATCTCATAATTGGGTTTTTCTGTGGTAAAGAACTGACACTTTTTTTCATTCCAGGAGGTCACATTGTAAAAATGTATTATTTAAAAAATACTGTATAGGCTAGTATAAATCAAGACTCTAGATTCTTTATGAGATCCATGCTAATTAGAACTTGTTGGACAGGGAAATTGTTGTAAGCCAATGTGCATACATTACACAGAAGCAACCATTCTGCTTATTATCTAAGAATAACGTGTCAAATATTTGATCAGTTACTGACTCTGCTCTCTGAAAAACTTGGAACAGTCTAATAAAAGCCCCCAGGCAGAAATCTCTTATGTCCAGAGGATAACAGGACCAGAATGTTTCCTCTAAAGCCGAAAAAATACTGTGGAGGACGAGCCAAATACAGGAGGGCCAATTAATGCAAAGGCTACATACCTAAAAATTTGCACGTGCACGCGCACACACACGAAAAACAGGCTGCTTATCAAAGGCTGGGAGAGAAAGATCAAAGAAAGCAGCTATAGCAAAGTGTGGTGAGGGAGGGAATGAGATTGGGATAAAAAATGGAGGAGAGGCAAAAGAACAGGAGAAAGATTGTTAGTGGAAAAGAGACAGAGAGGCAAAAATGAAACAGAAATAAAATGCTTAGATCCAACCCGTCTGAAGACACAGGCGCAGTCAAACATTTAAAAGCAAGACTTTTTGGATCTTGGTTTGACGGGTAGAATAACTCCCTCAAGTAGAGGAAAGAAACAGATGAAAAAGACAAATGACAAGGGTTGATAAAATGTTTCAGAGAGCAGAAAGAGGAGAAACAAAAAAAACAGTGTAGGAAAGACTTTGACAAGTACTTTGAAGAGGACTTAAAACAGCATAATGAAGGATCCAATGTGGAGAGGAAAAATTAAACACCAACACTTTAAACTGCAGGTTTTGGTCTATTGCTGGGAGGGACAGGTGAACTTTGAAAATAGAGATATTTTAAGGGATATTTCTTGGAACATATTATATTTTGTATGCTTACACTGCCAAGTCCAACCTGTTTAAAAAGTCTATATTGTTGCTATTTATGCTATATATCTTCCAGATTAGGTAATGAATGATTCAATTATTTTAAGGGTTACACAAGGGTACAATTATTCACTGCCTGTGGTAAGTATTGGACAAAATTACAAATGGCCCACACACTGACAGGAAACAGACTGAAAATATGCAAAAAACAAAAAAAATATATCTTTTGGTATTGAAACTATTTAGATTTGTAAAACCTGTATCATTTTATGTGAATATAAAATATGAATTTACATATTTGCAAATCACTCTTTAATTTTGCAGATATTACTTTAAAAAACACAAATACAAACTAAGTATTGCTCCTTACATTTGTGACATTTTGTATCAGTATGTTCTACAGATCTGCTGTGGAAGTTGGACAAAATTACCCAAATAAATAAGAAGTAAGTAACGTATGTCACATTGCTCACAAACTGTCAGGAAATTATCCGCAAAGATGCAAAATATTCACATTTAGAAATCTATAAATCGGACTAGCCACAGACAAGCCGTAGCGAGGCAGGGGAAAGATCCCAGCATGCAGGTACAATTTCCAGGTGACAGGCTCAAAAGCAAAACATAACAACATTGACACGCAGGCAACTGGCTGGGGAAAAGGAGGATGGTAAAGGTGAGCAGGTGGGTGGGTGACTGGAACTGGATTGAAATGGGGTTACTGCACAACGGGAGTGAATGGCCAGACTGAGGGTTAGTCCGAGGGCATCTGGTGGAAAAGAATAGGTTAGGGCCAGTGAGACTGTCTGTGACTAAGGAAATGACACCCCTTCACTGCAACACACGTTATGTTTTAAAGTGTCACTGGTTTATACTGTACTTTGGAACCGCTGTTTTGAAGTGTGGTAGTTTATTGGCAATATTATTCAGACCGTACACATATTTTTAAGCTTTTTTCTGTCTAGCGTGTGCAGCACAATTCCTTCTTTCTAATTGGATACCTCTGCTTTATCTCCACTCCCTTCTTAACTGTCTTCTCTCCATATACCCACCGCTCGTTCCTCCGCCTCTCCGGCATGTCGCAGAGCCACAAAGTTCAAAGTTCTTTTATTTTTTCGTATCCACAAATTAAATGAAATTCTCGGGCTACTAAAAATGCTTTACAAAATGTGTACAGAAAAACATGCAGGTGGGAAAAGAAGCACAAGTAATATAAAAATATAAGAAGAGAATGTAACAAAACAGAATAGATTACTGTAGAAAAGAATACTCTCTCCCCTTTCAAACCATACAGATGATGCCCTCCCTGCACTTTTTCTACTCAAAAGAGAGAAAAGCAAAGAGGCTCCACTCACTAATGCCAGCCAAGCAGAAGATAAAGAGCATGGGCGGTTAAGCTTTGTCAACACACAGACACAAAACTCTTAGAGATAAAACAGAATGGAGAAAAACACAACGCCTGAACCGTGGATATAATGTGCAGTTCCTGGGAGACTCTCTGGGGTATGAAACACACACATACAGGAAATTAAATTTAAAAGAAAAAGAAACAACAACAGAACCCATGGCACTCCACAGCTTCACAAAGATAAGGAAGAAGAAAGCAACTATTTTCTTTGTATTTTCCATGAAAGGGGGTGGGGAATCCAGGAATGTCGGTCACGGATCTGCCAAAAACGCTACTGAACCTCTGAACACAATAGAGCACTTTACTAATGTTTAATGCTAAATTTAATTGTGTTTTAATCTGAAATGTATAACTACAGCTGTGTGTATTGACTTATGGTACCTATTAATTGTATTATTCACTGTATCTCTATCACTGCATTTATTTAGTATCTTTGATTGTATTTTAAAGCCTGACCCAGGGACAAAGACTGCAAATTAGCTGAACCAGACGTCTTATATGCATCACATTTTCCCATTTTTTGTGGCAATGTTGTATGTATTGTCCCTGTCAAATAAACATTAAAATATAAATATCCGTCCAAGAAATTGAAACTCTTAAAGCTTCCATTGTTTTTGACTTCACATAGATCTTGCGAGATAAAAATCCCCAACCCCCATCGTGCTGTGTTTGCACTTTCTATGCCACCAAAACAACTCACACTCTGTCTCGGATTTACTATTCCTCCTCCTGCCACTTAGAAAAACTATTGTGGTTGTCCCAGGAGAGGGTAGGTGTGTAGTTGAAGGCCTCCCAGCTTGTAGCAGGACAACAATATACTGTATATACACAATGTAACTATTATGTCACCTGTTAGACTCAGGTACATGGTTGGCAATGGGTGCTTTATCAAAATTCAATCAACATTTATTCATATAGCCTTTTTCAGCAACCAGTAGGTTTCCACAGTGCTTTACATCAAGGAACAATACAACGTAACATACAGTCAAAAAAGAAAAGCTTATATAAAAGCAGGAGGAAGAAAGGAAAATGTTACGGCACTACTGTGTAATAAAAGCCTTTCTAAATAGATAGGTTTTGTAGGTTCTATTTAAAATGAGCTGCGTCTGTGAGGAATGTCTGGGGGTGACATGTTCCAGAGTCTTCTGCTTTAGCACAGTATATAGCAAAAGCAATCCAGCCACACTTGTAGCATGGTATCTACTTAATTGTGACGTCCTATTTCAGACCTCCTGGGGTTTAACTGTGTCACTCTTTCATTACTGCACGTGTTGCTTCCTGTCTTCCGGCACTTTCCAAGAAGGTGAAGTTGTGCCAACATTGCACTCAATTTATTGAATATACTTTCCATTCAACAGCCTTGATGCTTGACTTAAAACTTTAATCCGGCATTTCCTAGTGGCCGTTAATGTAGTTTCAGACACTTCTGGGCGAGAGATTCTTTCAAAACTGAACATTGTTGACTGTGTGATGAAGTCAGTATATTGGCAGTTCTCACCTGCAGAATGCTTTCTCTGTGTGTTCTGATCCAACATGGTGACCCAGAAGTTATGAGAAGTGCAGAAAGAGAGAGTCTGTATCGCTACAGCAGTGGACACTCGCCCAGGCATGCATGCTGTGTTTGATTGCACGTGGAGCACACACAGCGTGCAGAAAGACCTTTTCATCAATTTTGAAAATGTCGGACCTAGGACCATGTCTTATACCAACCCAGTATCACGGCAAGGCGTGTAATAGACACGCCGGTCCACGCGTGTCCCTCACAACGCCTTGCCTGACCAGGGCGTGTGAGTTACACGCGGCCGGTAAGGCGTGTAATAGACGCGCCAGTCCACCTCCCGTAGTCAAGATGGCCGCCGCGGTGTTCCGTCAATGTTCTATCTATATTCTAACCTCTCCCTGTCCCCTTGCCCTAACCCTAACCACCCACGCCAGGGTGTTTGTCTCCAGGGCTGCAGCTGGATAGTATTGAAATGCTGCTGTTGGTGCTATTCCTCCGTTCATTTAGACGGGCGGGGGGCCGCGTGTAACTCACACGCCCTGGTCAGGCAAGGCGTTGTGAGGGACACGCGTGGACCGGCGTGTCTATTTCACGCCTCGGCGTGATACCAGGTTGCTTATACAAACCATAGACTGGATATAAAACATAAAAACTAAATCTAAAAACTAACAGATGAACCGGAATGCACACAGGTCTGAACTCAGTACTGAGTCTGAAGCTCCCATGTCCTTAGTAAAAGAACGCACCGCTGCAGCGCGGTTAATACGACATAGCCCCTCCGATAGTATAACTGGGCAAAGCAGCAAGTACAGGCTTGGGTCATATGTTCAATCACCATTGTTTTAAATCACTATTTGATAAATAGGAACTTAAAAGAAAAATAAACTCGATGTTAATGTAACAGATTACATCGTTAAGGTTACAATAGCCATAAAGCTTGTGTAATACATATGTAGCAGTAGGCCTAAACTTAAACAATAACAGTCGATCTTGGGATAAGACTTCACAACTCATATTCTTCAATGGACTTTAATTTGAAGATTGTAGTTTTCATTAAATTTTGGTATGATATAATACACAAAAGTATTATGCCTTGATTCATATAAATTGTAATAATATAATATAATACAAGATTAGAATGGCATTTTCTTATTGCACAGCCAGCACAAGATTATTTTGGCTGAGCAACAGGACAATATCGTATTGCACAAGTCTTATTTTGGCTATGTCAAAGGTTTCATTGCTAGTTTTGATTTGATCTTATTCTCATTTTTATTTTTGTTTATCTTTCTTGACTTATCCAAGGGTTGAGAAGAGATCTTGTGCATTTCAAAAACTCCTGTCACACACACACACACACACACACACACACACACACACACACACACACACACAAACACACACCTAGCTGGTAGCTGCACTCTGTAACCAACCACAGTGTATTACTGGTGGCTGTCCAGCTGAATGGGGTCAGTTGAGGTTCAAGGGCATCTTGATGTGGGCTGATGAGAGAAGATAGAATATTCATTTAAAGGGACTCTTACCTTTCTGGAATTTTTACACTTTTTTGGATTAGGTTAAAATGGTATTTATAAGGTAATTACACTCTAGAATGCATTATAGACCCACCAGGAGTAAAAACAAATGATTATTTCAATCTCATAATATTATGTGAAAAATTCAACCAATCAAATCGTTCGGTCCGAACGATTTGATTGGCTGACAGATCTGTCTGTTTGCCGTCTGCTTCTGTATGGCGCAGTCGGCGTGCATCATCAAGGCGCGTCCTCAACTAGAGGGTTTGTTTTGATTCCACGGCATACAGTAACGAGCGGTAGCGAGTAGCGACTGACGATGGCAGACCAGAGTGAGTCACGGCGTACTGACAAAGCGGCTCCGAAGGGAAAAACACAAGTTTAGCAGCAAAGGCCAACAGAAAAAAAAGAGCTCGATGCTGCAAGAGCAAAAACTAGGATCAACATCGGCTCTGCTTTTGAGCAATGGAGGCAACTGATGAAGCAGCAGCCCGAACCAAAAAAGGATGAAATGGTCGCGGAGTTTCTGCTGGAAAGGTATTTTTATTTTGCATAACCTAACCTACAACATCATGTAACCTTACGATTGACTATTTGTTGCAGACACTTACCGGAATCACGTTTAGCATAATGCTAACGGACCTACCGTTAGCTCCAGCTAATTAGGCAGTTTGCTCGGGAAATAAAGAAATATTCTCCACTTATAGTCTTCCTCACCGTTTTACACAGTCCCAGTGTGCTTTAAATTGTTTTGGCTCATTCACACACATTCATACACCAAAGGCAGCAGTTAGCAGGGTGCTAAGGAGCTTATTCCTAAGGGAAGCACTGCACACCGCAAAATCACAGAACTGATCATGGATGAGAGGTGGTCAAAGACAATTCCAAAGTTCCATCCCTAAAAATAATTTCCCATAGCCCCTATAAACAACAGCATTATATTTCTCCCTATTGTACCATTAAAGTCCTTCCAAAAACACAACATAAAAAATAACATAAGGCATTTTAGTTACAGAACAATAACTTGTGAATACCAGATATAAAATAGACTTTTTTTATGGATGTCAAGTTGCTGAATCGACTTAATTCAACATTTTCCCACCCTGCTATAAAACATATCTTACTCACCAACACACTTATACACACAGTAACCTTGGAACATAGGGTTGATGTTGTTAGACATGCACCCCTCCCTGGAACAGAACGTCAGCGTGAGTCCTCCCCTTGACCTCTGCCACTGAGGAGCCAGCTGATAGGCCAGACCACATGATCCCATCACTACAGTGTGCGCTTTCATAAGCTCTGGCCTTTACCCCACTGTTTTATCTGCCATACCTTTCAGGTCTCCTACTGACGCTCAATATATTGACGTCTCTGTAAAGAACGGATGGATACCTGCTGGAATGGGGTTATAAAAAGCAGGAGCGACCTAATGCGGCAGCTGCTGAAAATACAGAAATTATTACAGAGAAGCCCAAACAATCAATATCCCTCAGAATTGTCCTTGATGGATAGTTTCACACGAGCAATGCGATTGGTCGAAGATGCATTCCAGCTGTGTGAACTATTCCCATAAAGATAGCTGGCTTTAGGTTGTTGTGATTGCGTTGCCAGTTGTTTTTCCATGGGAAGAAGTTAGTGATCCGTCTCCCTGCAGGACAGAACAACTTCTGGACAGAAAAACTTCAGCTGTGTTAGTCTTTGCTGTACTGAAGTTTCAAGGTGTTTGGTAACCCTTACCTTAAAGGAGCTGTAAGCGGAATGGTTCTTTTAGCTAACTTCCTGTCAGTTACTGCAGTTAGCAGTCCCCTCGCTCGTCCCTACGTCACCACATTAATGCATTGCGGTCTTCAAGCAGCAAGTTATCTAGCATCATTTTAGATCCATAAGTGTGATAAAACCGGATAAAACATGATAAAAACCATCAAAACAGACATTGGGAAGGATTTTTACCTGCTCCGCCATTGTAGGCGCATACACATTCACCCATCTGTTGCGCTGGCGTGCACCAGCAGTGAAACCATGGAGTGTATATACTATATATGAGTGAGACGTGTGGCGGTTTGTAGCGTTCTCTCTCCTGATTGGATAAAAAATCGGGATACTACAACATTTTAATTGGGCTATTACTGCAAATCAGAATGACTTGGAGACCTGTGATATGACGTCCACACTCTGTTGAAGTGATTGCTGTAGGAATATGGAGTGATATAACACATATATTAACACAAATAAACCGCTCACTTCACCTTTAACCCTACTTGCCTGCATCCTTTAGCTACCTGCATTACTGTTATTAGGAAGAAAATTCTCAAAGATTTTTTTTTTGTTACTATTATTAGTTTTTGTTGTTTTCTTACACCCATTACTTTGGGCTGATATGCAATAGTATTATCTCCCCAACATGAGAGGAAAAGCAGTGAGAATTCATTTCTGAATCATCTTTTATTCAGTTAGAATAAATTAGAGAATCATCTAGGTATCTCAACAGATTATTTTACAGTCTTTTTTGTGTAATTTATTTTTGTGTTGAAATGGATTTCATTACGACATATTTCATTACAACATATTTTATAGTTAAGTTCAAGTCCATACTAGAGGATGATAAAACATTTTTAAAAAATAACATCAAATCCGGCCGATCAGGCTATTAAGTGAGTTTCATCCATATTAAGTCATTCTCTGGAGACATTTCTTATGGAAGTTTAAAAAACTCTTTCCAAAAGCATTGTCAAGATTGTTACCCCTCAGCGATCAAAAGTAGTTTTCCAGCTGGAAGATTTCCTTTGCTGCAATCCTTCAGATAGATTCGCCTGGAATAACGTTGCACAAATATCCACAAAGCCTCGATATCTTATCTGCTGATGACACACACTCTGCAGCACATCAAAATTCTTCCTGCTTTCACACCTACAGGTTTTTTATATTTCAAGGCACCTGGCAGATGCTTCATTGCAGTACGGCTTGTGATGAATATGCAGGAAGGATTTCAGTGTCTTCTAAAAGGATGTATTGGACACAAAGGGGTCACACCCTTTTAGTTCTCTTTGATAGATTCCTGAAACTTTTTTTTTATTGTCAAATGTGTATATCAGTTTTCATCCATCTGATTTTTTTTATTAAGATGTGTTTTTTTTGCATTTTTATGCTTTATTGATAGTGTAGAGACAGAGTTGAAATGGGGCAGAGAGGGGAGTGACATGCAGAGAACGACCGCGGGCTGGAATTGAACCCGGGTCCGCTGCTGGCCGAGGCCCATGGGGGGGACGCCCTACCAACTGAGCTAAGGGCGCCCCCAAGTTGCACATTTTAAGTTGATTTATTCTGTCTCATATTACAGAACAATTGTGTTTACTTGTGAAACATCTATGTTGGTTTAGTCAGTTATGAACAGTTTCAGTCCAGCGCTCTGACAAAATGACTGCCAGCCCAGGAGATAAAATTGGTTGTGAAATACGTATATTTTTAGCAATGCACTGAAAATGACACAGTTAAATGATTTAAGAGGGATTTTTTGGTTTCTGACCAGGCAATATTTTTCAGTGTAGGAATGTGGTGCATAAGGACTACTTCTGCTGCAGGAACAGAAGGTGAATGCCATTCATCAAAACCAGACAGTCAAAAATGTGCATGTACGATTAGGTCTGTCTTCCTTTCGTCTCTCCTTCCATCTGTTCTGTCATTCCCCACTCTTTACCAACTTTAAAATATGTTAATTTTTGTATTCTTTTTACTGCCCTTAAAAAATCCAACTAGATAGTGTTGTGTGTTGTTCAAGATTCCCAATATCCAGAGGCGCCACTCTGAGTTTCCTGTAAGATTCTTGGTAAACATGGCATATATGGTTCCCACTTCACGTCATTAGAAAAAGTATAAAAGTAAGTGAATGCTGATGTGTTAATTGTGTCGCACTAAGGAAAAAGGAATTAATTTTTATTCCCGAAGGTAATATTTTGAATTAAAATCCCTTACACACACTCAAACACACTCACTACCATGTCTGTAACCCAAAAAGAGGCAAAAAAAACTGCATAATTTAATTTGTTAAAAGACAATGCAGAAAAACAGGCAACTGAAACGCTCACACTCTGATCAGTTATTTGTGTGTATACTGCCTCCTTGTGGCGAAGCAACTTATTTTTCCTTTTATCTAGTTCTGATATTGGAGCGTGCCTTTGTACATCAGTTCATTTCAGTTACATACTGTGATGACAGCTTCAGATGAAAGATGATGATGCTTCAACCTGTCACACTCATTTCACATCATCATTTTGTATGACACATAAGGTCTTTAGTAGATTAACTCCACACAACTTTTGCTGAATGTCAATTTGTTCTAAAAGGTTGACACTTTTGGCCTTTAGCTTTATCAATAAATAATTGTTTTTAACCACAATTTTTTTTAGCTGGGTAAGTGGCTGTCATCATGAAAGGAAACAAGCTCTGAGCCTATAAGGATCAAAGTGACTGTAAAGTGAGCAGTGTCAAGTCTTGTTAGCAATGCCAACAGTAATTCTGGACTTTTATCCTGCATAAAAAGCACCAGAGGCTCTGGGATGTTAAAGCTATAGTGCGTAACTTTTTTGCATAAATTGCAAGCCATCGCCAAACAACAAATCAGTTCCACAAAACTCTCTCTGTATTTATCAGTATGGCAGTGTTTAAAAACTGATGTAACCCCATGACACTGGTGCAGGAGCTCAGAAAAATCAAAAGTTGTTGATTCTACTGCTAAAAAAAAACCTGGTCATATGCAGAAGGTATAAAATCCATGAATAATCACCGAAGGCTTAACTCAATTGTTGATGCACCATCATTGTTGTTGTTGCAATTCCTCAGAATTCCTCATGGGAGCAACAGAAGTTACTCCCTATAGCTTTAATAATTTCTTGATTTGACTCGAGAGTATCTGAGATTCATGGATTTATCGCTGGAGCAGGTAAAAGATTTTTTTTAAAATCAATCACAAAAATGACACAGGGAGAACTCTGTTCACAACGTGTGCTTTATTGACAAAAAAGATTGTAGTTTCTAGAGTTGATTGCAAGAGAGCAGTGTTGAGAGATCACCTTTACACAAAACCCCTCTTCCCTCATATTCTAGCTAGTACGACCAAGCAGCACAGTGCAAATCACACTATCCATCTACCCACTGTGTACTGTACCTTGCATACAGACAAGACGGCTGAAAACTGGCGGAAGGCGACAAGAGATTGATAGCAAAATAGTGGATTCATGTGGCAGCTACGGCATCACGATTAAAGGCATGAGACGGCAACTGACAGAAAAACATGTGGCTGTGATGATTAGTAAAGATTAGTCATAAGAAATAAATTAAACAACAACAATGTGGTCTGTTGTTTTTTGGTGGTTATGTGATAATCAGGCCACACAGTTCGTGCAAAATGAACAGAAATGCCAGTCCACCAAACTTTACCCTCACAGGAAGTAACTAGAAAATAAAAGTTCTGTGTGAGCATAGGTGGAACATTTTACCAAAATCACATCCATAAATGATTGATAGAGACTTCACCGAAGCCATAAAACAAAGAGGGCAAGCCCCAGGATTTCTGCATAGCAAAATCTGGGCAGTAGAAGAAGAAGAGGTACATTATTAGACAAGTCAAATGTAAACTGATTAATAAGGAAAACGTCTACTTAGAAAAGCCTCTCCCATAAATGTTATATTAGTACATTCTAACCTTAATATACAGGTTCGGTCTTCATTTAAATGGCTTGAGCACACTAACAGACCCCTCACCTGAAAAGTAGTCACCCATCTTGACCTTTGCTAAGTGCAAAGCTTAATTTCCCATACGTGACAGGTTCCTTGCAAATGTTAAATTAAAATAAAAAAAGGGGCAATTATTCTTTCTCTGAACATTTTCAATCACAGGAAAAATTGTTGATGGTTTAACATAAGTAGCCTATATTAGTAAATCACATATTAGTCAAACGTGATTTCTCTTAATTTATTACATCCGATTTATTTTATATGAAACACCAATGAATATGTCGACTATAACCTAAAATCCTTTTTCCCAATGTTTTTTAAAGTCTAAAGTATTTCCTGTTTTAATTACAAACAGGCCGCTGCTATTTCTTTTGTAAATGTACACCTTTACAAAGCAAAAGTATTCATGACACCACAAGTGCTTTGAAACGCATATGCTTTGTCAGTCAATTGAAACCTCCTGGGGTAAATTATCAACTTTTATAATAATTATTTTCATAATTTTATTCTTAAAGTGATTTAAAAAAATATTAAGACCTCATGTAGGAGGGTGATATGAAAACAGTTGTAGGAGAACCATCAGGCTGAAACTTTTCCAAAAAAAGACAGATAACATACCCCTAATAAAGAAAATATTAAATCCATAGAAAGTTATTAATTTAGGAAAAAAATTACATAACATTAAAATAATATAACAAATAAGAAGACCAGATAAACAGTAAAAATCTCTCTATGCAGACATTATAAAAGGTCCTGAAAAACAAAAAACATAATTCTATCCCAAAGACATAAGACCCCACTATTCTCCAGTTGGACTGCAAAGCAAAAGAAAGCATTGAACAAGCTCCAAGCTCTAAGCACAGCATCTCGACAACGCCAGTCGCCAGGCAGGGAAGCCAGCTGGCACTATGCAGGTCTGGACATAATGGTTGCGTTCCGAATCGCATACTTTCTACTATATAGTATGTAGAAAAAAGATTTAGGCTGTCCCGATTCTTGTGGCCAGATTTAGGATGGTTAGAAGTACCCGGATGTCCTACTTCATGCGGCCAAGATTGTTAGTGTTGAAAACTGCATCCTATTTGGGCGATTCTGACCCACAATCCAGTGCGCATGTGAAGTGAAGTCACATCGACGAAGCCTCCATATGAAAACAAACAGGGATGCGCCGGATATAAAAGCAAGAGGCAAGATTAAGGCGCAATGTTATGATGAAATAAGAGAGTAAAGTATGTCCCAATTGTATGCCTACTGCATCCTAACTAGATTCTTTTTATCGTCGGATGTAGTATGTAAAATAGAAAAAAGAAAGAGTATGCGATTCGGAATGCAACCATAGTTTCTTCTGAACGTGGATCAAAAGATGTAGTCTCGGGTCATCTTGAGGGACGGCATGGCCTCGTTGACGTTCTGGTCCAGGCGATGGTACTCCACTGTGTTACGGGAACACAGACCGTCCTTCCAGCGCCGGCTCTGGGCCAGAAGGTAGATCTGAAATGAAGTAAAACATTTAAAAAAGGGGGAAGCAAAAGCCAGATATCTAATTAATCTGATAGATGTACAGTACAAGTGCTGATCAAGTCAAATTATTTCTTGACTTGTCAGGCTTGCAGAAAAGATGAAAGCCTACATAATTGAAATCCTTACTACAGCTGTAAAATCCACATTTAAACAGGGCCGGCATTATATATAATATATAAAAAACATCCCTTGAATGATTTAACAGAGAAAGAACGTGTGACTCAAGAGAAAAAATAAGTTTGCATGCTGTCTTCACCAGAATACTCACCATATGCTATGATCATATCTTCTACAAGACGCTACAAGAGGACATGACTGTATATGACGACATGTTTTGTAAATGTGTTTACCCAAAACAAAGCACAGGAGTGCATACCGTGTTTACATGAATTATCTAATACTTTTTTTGTTATATCTATAATATGTCAGAATATTTTTTAAATATACAGTGCCCAGTGCAAGGCCCGAAGCCCAAGGTTAAATCTCCAGCTGTGGAAGTTAAAATGCTTAATTTTCCAAAATAAGGACTTTTCTTTTCATTATACGCTTTGAGAAAAAAGTCAAAATGTTGAGAACAAACTCAACAGAGCTTAGAGGAGATCTCATTTTGGTAAAAAATTAGGTTGTAGCGATTTATCTGCTTAGGACAATAGCAACGATAAATCATTTGTGTTTCAATGAAGTTTTGCTTATGAGTTATTGATACTGGAAGTTCAAATGTGTCAACAAACAAACAAAAAGTCCTCTAATTTTGTTTTTCTCTGCAGTGGCCCTCACACCCTTCCCTACTGTTGTTGCGCCACCACTCACCTTTCTCTTGTTGTGATAGGTGATGTAAACGATGGCCACCAGGAAGGCCAGGATGACCAGATGAAAGAAGAAGTGGGAGTCCTCATCCTCTGTGTTGTAGCCCGTGTCTGGTCCCTTGTAGCGGGGCACCTCACCTGCGCGATCTACCGGCTCCAGCCTGTTCATCGGCTGCTCTTTGACATTGACGTTGTTTTCGTAAACGCTGTCGAGGTTGTCGCTGTCGTCGCCCTCCATGTAGTTTCCCTCGTCATTGTCTTCATCGTCGTCTGAGTAACTGTCCAGGTCAATTGGAGCTGTTATCCCTTTGTCCGTGATCTCTAGAAGGTCTTGGCCTAGCTCCTGCACCGTGAATGGGTTTATTGCGTTGGGCAGCAAAGGTGCTTCTGACACTTCTGTTTCAGTTTCGGTTGGCTCAGGGGTTGTGACAGACGTGCTGGGAGCTACTGTAGTTGTAGTAGTAGTAGTAGTAGTAGTAGTAGCAGTAGGAGTAGAGGCCTTAACTGTTTCCGTGGCAACAGGTTTGACTGTCACGTCATCTTTGACTGCTACTTTTTCATCCTTGGGCTCTGGGTTTGTGGATCCATTGCTTACAGGTTCAGATTCTTCCATGACGGTGCTTGGATCTTTGTCGGACATCTTGGCTTGATTTGCTGTTGTGTTGTTAGCATTGGGAGCCTGTGCCGCTGTTGTTTGGGAGTCATTGCCAGCAGGCTTTTCGGGCGTATCAGGTTTTTCAGGCGTCTTGGAATCTGTTGGAGGATCGGGACTCTGTGCAGGTGATGAAAGCGCCGTCTCAGCAGTGTCCTTGTTCCCAGTGGTCAAAGGAAGACGTGGAGATGGGTCATTAGCAGAAATCTTGTTGCCCAAATCTGTTGGGTCTGAAGGAAAAAACAAAGCAAGTCATTATATATTAGAAAAATTAGGTTGACATAAATATTCCTTAAAACAACTTGAAATGCTTGATTGGAAATACATGTTTTGTTTACAATGCAAAGTGGGTTATAGCAGAATACCGGTAATAAAGGCAGCTGCTTATTACTTAACAGTAGCTTGTTTATGTGTTAAAAACACCAGCAGTCACTAACAACTTGCCCCAAACCCAACAAGATTGTGTTTTGAGAAAGACTCTTCTTCAAGACACAACAATTCTACTTGTTTTTACACATTTTATTATGTTATAAAGCCTTCCTCTGCCCACCTTATAATCTGCTGTTATGCAGTGCATTGAGCAAATTTCATTACTTTCATTTAAACATATTTCTTTAACAGGGGGTTTGAATAGTAAAGTAGGTTCATGCCAGCCAGGTTTTCCAATTTTCCAAACCATTTTAAGTTTTAAAATATGAACATATCATTTTAGTTGCATAACCAAAACGTACGCACTAAATCGGTTCCCTAACTGTGTCTTAAAATGAGTGCTATGCTCAGCGTCTCATGCATCTGGCAAGCTTTCCTGAATCAATGACACCCTTTAACCTGCGACAGTCAACATTATTTCATCCTGTTGGACTAGGGGGCGTTGCTTAGGAAGGGACGGGAGGAGAACACTAGGGACTTGAAGCACGGAGTCAGACGTACCCAAGAGAAGAAAGGGACTATTCATACACATGGGCCATGGCCAGCATAAATAATCACTGAACAGGAGATCTTTGTGGCAGCAGCAGTGGTTATGGGCTTTTGCTGCATGTGAAAGCATGAAGGAAATTCAGCCCTCAAGACTAAGAAGCTGGGTCACACTTGATGAATATCTTAATATTGAAGTATGTTTATAATATCAACAGATCTTCCTCCACTTTTGTCTAAACTTCCACTAACTCTTTTGTTAGTTTTATTCCGATTAAACCCATCTGATATGTAGGCCAATATGCTATCCCAAAATGAAGGTGGCTATAGCTGCTTATTCAACACTGGTAAATTTGCCAAATCTGCTTAGTAATTGCGCCAATACAAAGCCGTCCTTTTGCTGTTTCTATTTCAAGCTAAATAAATATATAGAAAGTTAGAGGCAGGCAGACCATATAAAAGGTCATCATTTCCAGTTTCTAGTAACAAAACACACAAGAATTCAAATCTAAAAGGGACAGCCAAAATATAAATTCAGCACATAAATGATATAGTTTGTATAGATATTTTTTCATTAGCCACTACCAAACATGAGAGTGGGTAGGGCCTTATGTAACTTAAAAAGGCTGCAAAAGACAACGAAATGATATGTCAGTGAATGTTGCAATCAGATAGGCTACTGATGGAATCCAGGCTAGAAGGGGATATTGTATAGGGAATAGATCCATTACTAATGTCAGATCATAAGACTTGCGTGACAAATCCTTCTAAGACTTGCCTATCATGCATAGGGTTGATGTGTTTGAGCCTTATTTTCTGTTAATAGTGCATTCATTCCATCAACTTTACATTTTCCTTTTATTGTTTACTGTTGTGCTCCTATGTAAAGCGCTTTGAGTGCGAGAAAAGTGCTATATAAATATATTAGAATTTGTGTTCATAACTTAGCCTATTTCTTGTTGTTGTGCATCTTTTTCACGAGGACACACCTCGAGATAAGCTGTTTGAGGGACTAGCCTTTAGTGAAGATGACACCACCATGACACAGACGTATGAAGAAATAGTCCGTGACATGACACACACAACACTCATTTGAAAAGAATAGATTACACAGCACAAGAAATGGACACCAGTGTTGACCTCATCTAAATAAATAAAGTCATACAGTCAAAGTACATAGCAAGACAGGGTCTGCCATTGAGAGCAAACACAGTCTTAAGCTTTTACTGTGGGCCCAGTTCTTTTATGGTGAACTTCAAACAGGTTTTTTTTAATGAGGGGTCTGGCTGCTAGACTGACATGGGGTAAAATTAACAGCTCAGATATATGACAAGGACATCTGGACCAATTCACTTCTATGAGACCAATTATGTATGGCTCTATAGTGTGACGTTTTAGAGGGAAGTTGAAACAATATTAAGGGCACAATTTGCAAATTTAGCATAGAAATAAACGTACCTCCGAACGTTGGTTGACATTACGTTAGGTAGAATGTTCAAACTTATCCACAGACAACATACGAGGGGTAGGCTACGTTTTCACAACAACAACGTCACATTCAAAGCCTCGCTTATTAAAGGCTATTTTGGAAATAACTTTGGCAAATTTTACAGCAAAGCTTTTTAAAAGGATCCCAAATGAATAATAATTAGTTAATTACTTCATAGTCTGTCATAGACTCTTTCACCTGACACCGTGGTTGCTTACATGACGTACTAGCCAGTAGCCACCTAGCTATTGTAACGTTAGCTACCGAGATGCTGGCTAGCTCACAAGCAGTAGCTACTGTTGTCATTCTCTCAGATACCTCATAGAATAAAAACGTACCTGCGGCATCCGTCGTGAGGCTCGTGACATTTACCGGAGCTGACAGGCAGTCCCTCGCTAATAGCTGGAGGAAAATAACCAGGGAAAAAGCACAAATGTTTCTCCTGCTTCGTATCATCTCCCCGCACGTCGCCATGTTGAAACGTTGGTAACTAAAGAGGCGTGGTTTAGCATGGCCAGTTTCAGGGTGTGTGTGTCTGGTGAGAAAGAAACCGAAAAAATTAAAGTGGACGCATGAGGTGAAGTCCTTGTCATTCTGTTGTTGTCACCTGCTCTTATTGCCGTGTCATCCTGCAAATATCTGGTTAACTTATTTATGAACTGGCTAACTGAATGAACAAAGATAAATTTCATATAATCTAACAACTGTTGGTGTCAAAATGTTCAAATGGAAAGTAAACATTGCTTAGCCAATATTTTATGTTTTATGCTATGCATGAACCAATTGATATTGCTTTTGTTCACTCACAGACAGTTATGCTGCATAGTGACCTTGGGGTCAACTCAAGAAGAGCTCTAATAACCATACTCATATTATATGTATATGGGAAGGGTGGTGCTTGAGGTCATTTTGACCAATGTTAATCACATTTCTGAAACTGTTAAATTGCTGATTATTACACCATAAATCCATGTTTACAGTAGATTTTGCTTGCTTAATTTTCAAGTCTGATCACTGACCTCAATAAATCAGATTGTGAACACATATTTCAAACATAAAATAGAATATTATGGAATAGAGCAAATCTGTGCTATGCATGAATGATTGATTTTAAAAGAGCAGACTTGTGTCTTCACGTGTCGTCACAGTGAGCATATCTTTCAGATTCATTCTGGTGCTGTTGGTCACACAGTATAACTAACAGGACAAAATAAACCTCCATCTAACATTACATGAAATACTATCAACCTTTTTGTGACACGACTTCCATTCTCAACTTTTGAGTTCATTCATAAAATCCTGCTGAATAAAAAGACTAAAACAAAGAGATAAACTACCAACCCCCCCCCCCCCCCCCCTCCCCCAACCTCTCTTTGAACCTCTGCGGCTGAATGGGCAGACAGTTGAGCAGGTAGAGGCCTTCAGATACCTGGGCACAGAGATCAACACTCACCTGTCCTTCTCCCAGCACCCAGACTCTGTGTACAAGAAGGCACAGCAACGCCTGTTCCTGCTGAGGAAACTCAGGAGCTGTGATGTCAGACAGGACATTTTAACAGCTGTCTATAAATCACTCATAGAATCTGTACTCACGTTCAACATCACATCCTGGTTCACCCTCACCTCTGTCAAAAACAAATCAAAGCTTTCTCGGATCATCAATCAAGGAAGCAAAATAACAGGCAAAACTCAAATTCAATTATCAGTACTCCACAGCCAGGCAGTTAAAAGGAAAGCCAACCTCATTACACAGGATCCCACCCACCCCCTGCACAAGTCCTTCCAACTTCTGCCATCAGGCCGCCGGTATAGAGTACCCCTATCAAGGAAAAACATACACAAAAACTCATTCATACAACCCATTGCCATAAACAGCCTAAACAAACAATGAACAATGGACAAATGAACCCTGACGCACTGTCACTTTACACTTTGCACATATCCACAGCTTTTATCTTGTTATTTTTACAGTTTTTAATATTTATACTTGTTTTAAGATCTATACACACTGTGTGTACTCTCAGAAATCAATGTTGTTGTATGAATGCCTATCATTACATCATCGTGTTTGTATGTCGAGCCACGTCATAGACGATTTTCTGTTACGACAGACAATAAAGTTTTCTGAATCTGAATCTGAATTCAAAAGTTTGATTCGGTACAGTCATATGTCTGAGAGAACTAGGCCTACTTTATTTTTTAATGGTGTTGTTAAAAGTCCTCTTTAAAAATATTTTAATGAAGGGTTTGCTAAGTAGTTGTGTATGTTTATGAATGTTGTGTACATGAAAACAAAGGCCTATACGATGGTTGAACCATTGGTAAAAAAAAGAAGAAAGCTTAGCATCAAAATCCGCAGATTTTAACAGCAGCAGGCTACTGTTTAAAATGGCCAACAATAACAAGCTGGAATTTAAAGGCACGTTACTTTCGGAAAGGCTATTCATAAAACCTCGAAATACAAGACATATGCATTTGCAGGCAGATCAACTATAGAAAAAAATACAGTAAAACATTTAAAAATGTAGAGTGTATTAAAAATAAAACTTGTGATCTAGTGGAAATTTATATTAAAAAAACAGTTTTAATCTTCTACTTCTGAATGATTCTGACTACAGCTCTCGTAGAGAGATGTTTTCACCAAATCTTAAACATGGATTTCAATTATCATCACAAGATGCAGGGTGATGTAACAAAGGACAGAAGAGCAAATACAATCAGAAACTGGTTCAATATGTTTTTTATTTAATTGATTGACAATACTGTCAAATACACTAAGCATGATTCCCATTACCAGTTGTGGAAGACTACCATTTCCTGTCCATTGTATTTATTATCTTCATCCTCCTTCAAAGTAGTACTGTAACTCTTATCCATAAAGGTTTGTAACTCTTATCCAGAGAGGTTCAACTGTGTGCATGATAGGTTTTTCTATCGTTTTGTTTACTCGACGAGGAAGAGATGACATGTCTATGCCTTCATAAGACTCCAAAGGTGGATTAAATTATGCAAGACTTTCAATAAAATATTATTCTTTCTGCTATATGTAACAAAAAAACATGTTTAACACCAAATGCACAAACACAATAAACAAGTGAGACGAAAACACAGAATGTACACAACGGGGTGTAGTGTCTTAGAGCTACTGACAGCAGATTACATCAGGGACAACTAACCCTCTCCATTTTATAATATATATCAAGACATACACGAGATCTCGCCAATGCAGAAGTGTGAAAATAAAACAGTTATTTCAGCACTACAACTTTTGAGAGGAGTGTTTACCAGTGCAACAGCACCATCTGGTGGTGTAACTTTTCAACTGAACCCTGACTGTGTTGAGCCCGTCACGCATTATGGGCTGTTCTAGCTTGGATTTCCCTTTTATCTGCATTGTAAAGCAGAGACACACAAATAAAGCATTGTGTATGAATTTGATGAAATGTCAAAAGAGTGAGGTCAACCGTAACATTTCAAAGCTACCTTTCCCTCAATTCAAGATAAAACTTTCTCTTAAATGGTTGAAGTTTTGTTCTCAACTTGGCTCTTTGTTTTCAAAATATAATTTTCCCTTAAAATGGTCCTTTAAAAGTGGTGGATTGTCACAAGAACAATCTGACCTATATGCTCTCTGTAGTTTCCATCTGTAACATGTCTAAGGGAAACAAGGGTTTTGTGATGGCTAGCTAGTCAATAAAGGATTTGGATTTATTTTCTTATTTATTTTTTGGTGGGGAATGCGTGTGTGTGTGTGTGTAGGAGGACCGGAAGGGCGTCTGCCTCATCCTCCTATGCCTGGAACTCAAGGCCGAGCCCAAGCTTGTGGCCACCAGCGTTGATGTTCTTGCCATCAAGCAGAGCGGAGAGTGTCAGCTTGATGCCTGCGGAAAAACGGACACATCAGGATAAGCAATTCACAGACAAGGAGATATTGATAAATCTACTGTTTACATTTTATTTGCTAGAGAATCCACAAAAGAGTTCTTAAACAGTACTTTCATTAAATTACTGAACAACTATCAAACTCAAATAGCTATTTTCAGATAGACATCAGTGTAGAAGAATATGAGTTGTTGTGGCATGCTTTCTGAAGAAGTTTAATGTCGTATATTTAAAAAAGGAACGCCTACGCCTTACATGATTACATTTTAATTTGTTTAAAAAGTTGCAATAGTCATCACACATATTTTCATTCATTTTGCTACGAATTTGACTTGTAATTTTTAACATTCCCGGTTATGTGGCATTTTCTGGATCATAGTGTTGTATTCATTGAGTTAAAGTTTCATTATTGTGGCCTGCTTAAACATCATGAACGTTTGGCCGATTTAAACACTTGACAATCAGTTACATAAAGACTGCACTCACCTGGCTTCAGAGTCTGAGTGTAGCCAAGGCCCACAAGGCTGGAGTTGTTCACCTTGGCCTGTGTGGGAACAGATTATAATCATGTGAGCCATATCCCCAACATATCAGTGATCACCACACAACAACAGATACATTTCTCATGTAAATGATGGGTAATAAAAAGGTTGCGCCGAACTAAGGTTAATAGAATTTAAACTGTTCTCAAACTGATACCATGAAGAGGTTTTTCTCATCCAAAACAGAACTTGATCGACACAGCAGAAATAGATTGATGACATGCAGCAAAGATTGTGACCTAGATTTAAATGGAGCGACATCATGACCAGCCAAGGTGCATTTTTGTTTCTACCGGGAATGTCTCTTTTAAAGTTGGAAGAAAATATGCCTTCAGTATGGGACCAAGCAGCTGTTTTTTTACTAGCCTCTGCACTGCATGACACCTAATTCATCCTGAACATGCACTATGAATTCCTTGCAAAGGGGATTAACTACATTGCAATTATACAAGATGTGCCAAATTTTTTTTTTTACTACTGCATTAGGTTACACAACTCACAGAGAAGGATGCATCAGAATCAATCTGATACTTGGCTGCGATGCCAAAGCGGGTGTTGCTGTTTCCGGCGGTCCAGGCCAGGTTGACGGCTGTCTCTAGCTGATCATTCACCTTCTGGTAGATGGATCCACCAAACTCAGTTCCATCGTTTCTGAGGAGAAATTACAGAATGGAATATATGTAAATGTTACTGCAACACATACAGGGGATAATTTCCCCTCAAAAGGAATACATGAGGGTTATGTGTTTTGTAAACAATTAAAACACCTTACTAGTTATGTTGTGTGTCTGTTAAAGGAGCTGCACTGTCACTGATCCAAAGCCATCATGACACTTTGTCTGACCTTACATAACCACTTCAGCTGGACTGGAACAGACAGGCTTGGCAAGAGGCACAGCAGGAAACAAGACTAGCACTGTGCCTCTGTGCCTCTGTCCCTCCCACACAGTACGTCACTTTGTCATTCACTCCGCCTCACTTGCGATATGGTAAATCCTATCTACCTAGTGTAAAAATACCTACACCTGGGTGCCAGGCAAACTGACATGTTAGTCAGCCAGCCAAGAACAAGAAAACAGTTTGAAGACTTCAGTCTACTCAAGTTGTTTCAGGAATGCGTTGATTCACTCATAACCATTTAGCATGTAGTAGCCCAGGACACGGACCATAATATCAGAATGCATAGTTTCATGGTTTATTGGCTTACTACTTAAAAAAGACAGAAAAAACATGCATGCTGAATGCTCTAAGTGCTTATTCGGAAACAATGTGATGCTGCTTCTTTCTTCTTTTTTTCATTCTTTTCTGAAGAGTATGCCATTTTTTTAGATATTTTTTTGGCATTTTTAATGCTTTATGACAGTGTGTAGACAGGTTAAATGGGGCAGAGAGGGGATGACACACAGAGAACTGACCCAGGCAGGAACCCAGGACTGCTGCAGGGCCTGGGCCCGAGGGGGGACGCCCTTTCCCCTGATGCCGCTTCTTTCTAATATTTTGCAGTGAGTGCCTCTGCACAGACACTGAGAGGTCTGCCATGCTTGTGTGCGAGGATCAATTGCGAAAATCCGTCATAAACAAAAGCGTAAAGTAGCCTACCGTTATGCAGTACTGATAACGTCGGAGCTTATCAATACTACGGCCTTTCAAAATGTTGCCCCATGCTCAGCACTAGCCTACTTAGCACCGGGTTTCGGTAGGCTACCCATCCCCCTAAGCCTAAATGTCCCTTTTCAGTCACTCACTTATTTCACTTTCTGCTCCTACATTCGTATACTAGACCTCTTCTCACAACAGACAAGGTGCCGTGTGAATGTCAACATGTAGGCATTTAAATTGGCTACTGGTCCTTGAATTGTTTTTAAATTAATATGCAGGTCCTTGGAACAAAAAAATGTCAGGAGCCCTGCTATAATGTTTCATGTATTTCACTATAAATAGGCTACATTAAATCTTAACGGTTAACCGGTTAATAACCGTTAATTCTTATGGTTAACCGGTTAAAGAAAACATTCTAAATGGCCATCCCTAATTCAAAATGTAACTATACTACACAAAGATTAGGAGAAGCTACATTGTTTGATCAGTAGCTTAGTTGCTTAGCCAATTTTAAATATATTAGAAGTTCCCTAACTTTTAATGTTGCCAAACTTTACATGGATGCCATGATTATGTCACATCTTACATACTGTATGACAAGCTGGGGGCAAACAAACAGTTTGTCATTGAAGCCATTAGCAACTCTTTACAAGAGAAAACTCAAAGTGTTGGACCAGAAGCCTAACAGCTCACATCATTGTACTATATTAAATAACCGTAAACTGCTGAGCTGGGAAGATGTAATCAAATATAAAAACATCTGCCTGGTTTTCAAAATTCTGCATAACACCGCTCCTCCTCCTTTAAAATCATTCATAATCCAACGTAACAGCAGCAATCAGATCACCAGAAGCACCACACGGGGTGACCTTCTAATCCCATTTAGAAAAAGCACATTTGCTCAACAATCATTCTCTGTTAGGGCAATACAATATTGGAATTCACTGCCTACCACTATCAATGAAATACATACATATTCCACCTTTACAGCACATCTTAAAACATGGCTGTCCGACAACTATAACTGCACACATTAATTTCTGTCAGACGTGATGTGTGTGTTTGATGTGTCATTGTTGCTGCCGCTCCATCTCTGCTACCTGCCTGCATGTTCTGTCCTATGTACTTTCAATGTGATCTTTGTGGCCTATTTTCCCTTGTCTCCTGTGTGTTTGTGTTGTTGCATGAACTGCCTTGATATCTTTGCCATCATCTGTGTTTGCCTATTTGTTCTTGCTCCAACTGTGTGCAATATGTTTGTTTGTCTTTTTCCCCTTCTTGCTCAGGCCTGCTGTAATTATAAATGCAATGTATTTTTTTAATTTTTTTATTGTTATGTATTGTAGGTTGCCTACTGACAACTGGCCGGGGACTACAGCAGGAAATTAGCCAAATAGGCTAAAGCTGCTCCTTCCCAAAGGGGACTGTCCATGAAACTATAAACAAATAAACTAAACTAAACTAAAGTACATACTACTTATAACCATCTGCTGCCTCATGTAGTCTTACACATTTGTATGAAGCTGGAACTCGTCAGTCTTGAATCCAACGGCGAAGTTGCTCTGGGTGATCTTGTTCCTGCCAGCCTCAAAGGTCATCTGGTATCCGGCCAGCCAGCCCTCGTAGCCCACCACTCCTGCACCGTGGATGGCTGTACCGTTGATGTCGTAGTTGACGTCACAGCCGAGGTTGATGTGTTCGCACTTGTAGCCTGTCTTGACCTTGCCACTCTTCTTACTGGCAGGATGTTAGAGGGATAGCAGTTTGTTATTGTCAGAAGCCAAGTTAAATGAGTTTAACCAGCAACTTCAGTCGTGCTAGCTAACGTTAACAAGCTAGCTAAGTAAGCTAAATTGCTCACGTCACGTGAGCAATTTAGCTTACTTAGCTAGCTTGTTAACGTTAGCTAGTTAGCTATTGTATTTCACTGGTGCATGGATTTAAATAGTCACATTACAGTTTGTTAGCTAAATACTGTTCCTGTGTATTTTACTGTTAAATTGTAGCTATAGGATACTACATTTTCTGTTATTTTGATCATAATTAATATAATTATAATTCATTATTATTACCACCAGAACGTTTTCAGATATACTACTGACTCAAGCCTCGGAAGACAGAAAAGTTCCACGAGTTTTTCTTGTAATACTTAACCGACCTTTACTTGACCAAACTCTTGCTTTCCCACTAATATTAACAGCATTTTCTCAATTGGCTGCCCTTACCCGGTGTTTGGTGAGAAGGAGGAATCAAACGTCAGCTTCAGCCCCTTAGTCAGCTGTGGAAAAGGTTAATACAGAAAAATACAGTCCAATTTACAACAAGGCAGATGCCACCCACTACTAGAGAATACAGAGAAAGGAATTTGTTAATGAAAGTAACCCGAATAATATATTTTTTTATACACATACTGGATACTGGATTTTCTTGGCTGCCACAACCCCATTACCAACCTGGTCTTCAACGGTGATCTCGGTCCCCAGGGTGTTGTCGGTGTTCCACTTCTCCGTAAAGGTCAACCCGTGCTCGGCCCACTTGTACTTGGTCTCCAGGGATCCAGCCACCTTGCTGGTCTCAGTGTTGGCAGAGCCTGTGCTGGTGAACTCCTGCCGATGACAGCATTAGTGTCAAACAGGTACAATAAGCAGGTGCATTACCATATAGTACAATCATCTTATTGTAAATGCATCAAATACTGTTTATATTTTATTAGGCGTTAACATAGTAATTAAGCCCTATAAACCGACCAACCCTCCACAAACACTGTCTGCATTCAACTATGATTACTACTAATAATAAAATGATGAGTTCGGAAACAACATTTTATAAAGAAATCATTTGGAAAAATAAGTCTTAAAAAACTAAATAGCTAGATCTTTGTGATCCCACTCTGGAACAGTAACTTGATTCCAAAATCCTGGAGCCCTGTTTACTACCACATCAATAAATCAATTTTAATTTAAGCTGCTGAAGTAAACTAAAACTTCAAATATATTTGACACAGCATCATCTTGCCAAATCCATTTTCGTATATGAATTAATATCTATCAGTGAGTCAGACAGCAAGGTGTCCTGGCGCGTTTAGGAGATCAGTTAACCAGCGACTGAATTATCAGCCGGGAGCCTCTTAAGTCATGATGGGACCGCTGAGCAGCTCAGACAAACTGATTATGACCGGATACGACTTACCAGTCCATTCTCAGACTTTGTTTTCAAGTCCAGCTTGATGAGCCCGAAGCCTGAAACAAACAACATTTAATAAAAGATCAGAATAGTGTTGGGATAACAGTACAGAGCTAACATCTAATAATAAACACTCTGACACATTACATTAGTGAAGTGGAACAGACTTCTTAAAACCCAAGCAATAAATAGCCCTCAAAACAAGTACTACTTTAATGCCAATACTAGCCATGGTCAATTATATTCTATTAATATATATTTAAAGAATCCCTTAAATACTTCACAACACATTACATCAAGTCATCGATTAGTGTGAGTGAAAAACCCCATTTATTAACCTCAGGAGTACTTTTACAGTTCATCATATTCCACAGGAGACCATTAGTGTGTATTGATCAGATGTTAGATTCCGTGAGAACATGGGGTGCTGTCAGTTATGATGAGTAATGGCTAGGATGTTGGTTTAACACATTGTGGCTCGTGCCTAAAGCCCTATTCCTGGCCCCACCCGTCTGCATTACAGCCATCAATCAATTCACCCAACCACACACTTCACATGACCCAGAGATCTTCATGTTTACAGAATCATCACCAGTTACTGTGGTAACCGATGTTACATGAGACCACCGCCTAAGCCTGCAGTGACATTCATGACCTACAGTCAATGTCAAAATACAGCGATTCAGCATTTATCAATTCATACGAATTGGTCTGCTGTAACAAGTTGGAATTCCCTAGATATTAAGAACACATCATTTAGAAACCGTTAGAGCACTGTGGTGTGTGTATACACAAACACACCCAAACGTCATCCACCCTCACTTAAGGCTATGTACTTTTCCTCAACATGTGTTCAGCTAGTTGTAAGCTTTGAAGCTAATAGTGCAGTTACTGGTTTGCTTTCATTTGATATTTTGGTGAACATTGTTTTGTGGATTTGTGCAATCCCTGAGGTGGAAGTTTCACATTGAATCTTGGTTACTTCACAGCAACTGTCCTAACGACAATCTATCTAACAATGACATTAAAGTTTAAAAATACATAAGCCTAAGACAACATCCAAGTTAAAAAGGTGCACCATGGACGTCCCATTTTTTTTACACATCAAAGCAAATGTACTAGTCACAGTACTGTGTACAGCATTACAATGTCTCACAATGCATTTAAATGCATGACCGATTTCTGCTTCACTGGAAATATATCATCAAACTGTATTATTTATCTCTTTGCTGTAGGCTTCATATATTGGCTTGTTTTTTATTGTCTGAATAATAATACATGTTCCTAGATGTCATACTGCTGTGAATGTTGGTGAAATGAAGAAGTATGGTTGGTTGTTTGGTGCTTACCGTATCCCTTGGTAAAAACATCCTTGGCAGACTTTCCAAGGTCAACGTAGGTGGGAGGTGCAGCCATTATCTGGAAAGAGAAAGAATGATGATCAAAGCTGAGACAAAGAACAAGGCAGAAAATGACATAAATAAAACAGTTTCTCTGGAAAGTTCCTGCTGCTTTAAGACCGCCTAAGACCACAGTAACACAGCAGAGGGAAAGACACAGTAGCACCTATTACACAGTGAAAGAGTGATTCTGACACTTGCCCACACACACATTCACTTTAACCTGCAATCCTATCAGAGGCCAGCTTCTATCTAACCCATATCAGATTTTGGCATTAGGTTTTATTTCCAGCGAGGTCAATTTAAAAACTTTGAAATGTAATGCTTTGTCAACACAATCCCCCATTTTTTTTCAATCTAATTTACTGAAGAAAAGCAAAAGTCATGATTGACACTAAAGTCATTTTCCTGAATCAAATCTGATGTTTCAGAGTGTAAGAAGTTAACATAGAACAATGAGGGCCACAAACTGAAGCAGCTTCTTTGCCAACCGTCTTGCCTGGCTGGCTGCCCTACTAGCATGTATGTGTGCACGTGCACCTCTTTGTCCTTCATTTTCCTGAAGAGCCTGTTGTGAAAGACATGTCTATTTCATCATTGGAATAAATGTAGGTTCCTCTTTTTTTTAATAGCACAATAGTTATCAATGAAGCCTTTTGATGCAAGCCTATACATGTGCATATTGATAGTAGATGATAATCTGAATGAGTGAAAGGCAACCTCGTGGTTTACAGTTTCTCAGTTAACATTTCTATTGCATACAGCATTACGATACCTATCTATCTGCTTGTTTTGATTAAATGTGGTTAATCATTACGACAAAATAATTAACCAGTGTTTCTGAAAAATAACCATCCAAACCTGTCCAACCAAGTGTACAGGCAGACCCACCTTTTATCAACAACTGTTACTTTACTACATAATTATATGACTCATGCTTTAAGAATCTGAATCCAGTGTATTGCCAAGTAGTAAGTTCACACATGTACAAGGAATTTGCCTTGGTATTTTGGTACATGACAATAGGCATTGTGAAGAAAAGAATAGAACTGCAAAAGTGAAGAATCCTAAATATAAAAGTAGTGTGCAAAAAACTTGCAGTATGAAGTATGAAGAAAGTGTGTAATGATCAGGGACTATCATCCAAAACATCTGCGTCAATGTAACGCATTGAAGCAAATTTACTGCATCGTGTCCCATGGGGCATCATGGAGTGGAGTACTTGGGACAGGAAGTGGACTAATGTCACACATCTGCAGTGCCTGTTAACACACATACACAAATAGCAGACCTAATAAGCCATTCCACCTGTGCTCTCTGTCTCTCACACACACACACACACACTAGCTTTATGGCTTTCACACATCATGACCACAGGCAGAAATGGCAGAGGACGTAGCAATAGCACAACCCCGCATATGTGATACCCTGCCATGTGAAGTAGGCTATTTTCTTTTCGCGGAGGTTTCCTGGGGTAAATCTTAATTAATTAGCTCTTCCTACCTATAGCAGCTACAGCAAATAACTTTACAGTAGAAAACAGAGGGCATCAATCCCTCCCTGGGCGTGATGATGAAATATTTCACTTGACTTTGCATCTTAGATTTGGGATCCATCACTGCCCTTCAGCACTTCCACTTTACTACAGACTCATTTAGGGAAAATCAGCTTTGAGAGATTTTATTTGAACTGTCTAGTAGTCCCTCTCTACAGCATATACAGCAGTGGCCACTTAGTTGACTCAGACAAAGAGGTTTATGAAGGCAGCAGCTGAGCAGCATCTCCCTGCCCTCGCCTGCTAACGGATTAGCCTTAGCTAGCTATCAAGGTGGACAGCGGGCAAGAAGGTCTCCAGCTAGTACTCGTCTAGTATATTATCATACAATGGAGCCCGTAAAGCGACACGAGGGTATAAGTGTTAACCAGTTAAGCGTCTTTATTTCTAACTACGCGAATAACTGCTGACCACCACGGCCCCCTTGCACTGTCAAATGACCGCACAGCAAGACATTAGCCGCCAAGCTAACAGAAGCAGCAGCAGGCCTAGCATCTCTGCTGCATCCGACTCCAGTTAAAGATCAACTGGTGAGACGGTTAGCTACAGGTCAGAGTCAAATGATAGCAGTGACAGCTCAGTGCAATATAGCAAACGTCAGCTGTTTTTCATTGTAGTAATAGAAAAATACTGCTGTTTTTCATTGTAGTAATAGAAAAATACTGTACCTCTCTGTGTGTAGCAGTCCTGACCGAGAAGGGGCTTGTCAACTGTTTGCACAAAGGGAGGAGAGAGAGAGGGAGGAGGGAGTCCATGGAGGGAGGTGGAGCTGGGTGGAGCGGCGTCACCTACGTTACTGAGCTCACGCACCGTCACGCACGCAAGAAGCAGTAGCCTCGTCGTCATCGTCAAAGACACAACAGTCAATCCAACGGCAAGATGGGTCACTCCCAATTTCAACTATCCGGTGTGTACTAGAGCGCCACACGGTTCCCACAGAAGTAAAGTAATTTTCCTTATAACACATTGCATAACAATACCCTATTAATCCAATAATATTATAAATTAATGTGTTCATTCTGTAGCCTACTATGATTGATTATAGGCTATACATTCACGCTCGATATATTAAGTAGGCTACATGTGGTTATTGGCAAATGTACTCTTTTACTCAGTAACATCTCAACTGAAGGACATGTAGGCTATTAGCTACAGGCTATTTCATTCACAAATTATTTGACAAAAAAGTAGCTCATTGTTACAAAAAGGCAAATCGAAGTGTCCCATCAAAGGATTGGTCTGGCAGGTGTTTATGTTTTCAAAATGAACCGAAGCATTGCAGACAAATAAACCACGTAGCCTACACAAATGATTTATCAGTTGAACAATTTCCATCCCTTGATCCTCTGCCCCCGATAACGGACATGGAAAAAAGTGGACATTTCACTTTGTAGCATCATCTCTGGTATCTGCTGAGTAGGCTATTACCTTGACGCAGGCGCAGTTTACTCTGGGCGGTAGTGTCACGCAATTTCTGCAGCATCACAATCTGTGGCATCACTGAAAAAAGCAAAACGTCTCGTGAACAACTGACTGGAGATTCGGCTTAGTGCGCCTGCGCCTCAAACCTCTGTTGCATCGTTATATCACATCTGTTTAAAACAGGATGAGCCCACTGTGCTCACAATGACCTCTGCTGTAGTAGGCTATTTTTCTACTAGGCCTACATCGCCTTCAGGTACTTTACTAGAGTTTTGCCAATTTACTTCTATGCCTACATTTCAAAGGCCAACAATACGATTTAAATTCCACTACGACACCTATACAGATAATGCTTACTTCTCAGGTTTATACCATAAATAAAACGAGGTTTTTGGTCATAAAATATGATGCCATTGTCATATCATCCATATATTCAAAAAAAATTACTTTTACCATTCTTAAACTGGTTTTGCAACTTTTAAGTAAAATACTGCAGTCCTTGTGCTTCATACATAACATTAATATAACAGCTGCATTGCCACAAGATTTAAAAAAAAAATCTTTGAAACATTCATGTATTTCAGATATTGAAAAGCCTATTTATGTTTTTTTGAATAATCTCAATTCAAACATCTTTTCCATTTTGTCAACAAAGATTTATTTAAAGGCCTGCAGCTGCAGTTAGTCATAAACCAGACCACAATATTTCAGAATGATATTTATAAATGTTTAATTTCTTTAAGGAAATCTTTATTTTTTTTTAGGGATTTATATTCAGTGGAAAATCCAACACCTTTGCCTCGCCTTACCCTACTGGCTGTGAATGCAGAGCTTGGCTGTGAAATGTTTTGCAGTTTTTCTTTTCTATTTTTTCTGTGCAGGATTTCGCAGAAACACAGCAGTGTGGTTGGGTTAAGGGAATTTTGCCAAAACCTAAAGGCGCTTCCTTTTGCAACGGGCACAGCTGGCGGCAAAAAGCTGTTAATAAGACACCTCTTATTCAACTCTTTCACCCATGAAAATATGATTTGTAATAGTTTTCTTTGTTTATTTTATGATATACGCTCAGCTCTGATATATCCTTGTTTTGCATAGTAACGACTGTAGATATACAGTAGGTTTATCATGCACATAAATCAAAATGACTGGATTCATGAAAAGTCGAACAGCTAAAATATAAAACTCCCCTTGCTTTACATAATAGGTCACTGAATTCCCCTGATATAAAAGCAAGTTAGGGATTTTGATCAGCAGATCATGAAATTACAATCAGCCACCGACCAATCATGTTATCAGTCTGTGGCTGGTTTATCTGTCTGTTCTGCAAGGGTAAAACACAAAAGAAACAAATAAGTGATTCTGCAATGATTGAGCATCTGTATTTAAACATTAAGGAAATAACTGCTGACTGGGGTAAATGTGAAAGCGGTTGTGATCAGTTTTAGCCAGCAGATGTCAGTGTTGGTAACAATCTGATTAAAACTCACTGTCGTATTTGAGTTTTGATATTTTTTTCTGAGAAATGAAAGCACGATGTCTGGCAGAAGACATCACCAAATTTGAATTCAGTCCGTTATCCACAGTGTAACATATGAAATGTTTCAACAACATTTTTAATATTATTTTTTTAACTTTTGTTTTCTTTCCATGAATTTGTGTAAAGATTTGTTTTGTATTGAAATTCAACATAAATTCCAATATGGAAAGCATTTTCCTTCAGTAAGTGCGAACCATTTATCCCCATAACAGCAACCTTTCTTTAGCTGAGAAAAAAAGCCCATGCAGTTTATATATTTTCAAAATAGTCAACATTTCTTTTAATGGTCTATTCAACATAAGAAATATGATCATTTGAACCCATCAACCCATAAAAGACACTTCATCATTCATACATAGACAATGTGTTTAACATTTTTTGTGTCTTTGTTTTGCTAATTGTATAGAATTGCTAAAATAATCTGTTTCACTTTTAAATTCATTCTCAAAACTTCTCCCACATACATTGCAACTCTTGTGATTACTATATTTATTATTAATTAGTTTCTGCTTTGCTGAAGTGTCTTCAAATTTATTCAGTTTGAGACTCAACTGGCAAGCAAAATGTGCGTAATTTGCATTTACGGAAAAAGGATTAACATGCAAAACATTTAGTTTATAAGATTAACTAACAGAGACAAGTCAAAACCAAACATATTTTATACTTGCCATGGGGACTGTTGTATTGAACATGTATTTTTTTTAAGTACTTTGAATATTAAATATGGATTAGTGTATTTCTCCTGTCACCACAGCTATTGAATTAACTCATTTTCTATACCTGTGATGATCTGCAGCAGACAGATGCGTCTGCTCTTTAGGAGCTTCATAACTTTTCAGATCATTCTTCAAACAGAGCTGTCTGGCTTTAATTTAAACTTTTTTGTTTTTTCTGTTTGCAGAGTTTGAAATACTTCAATTCAATATCAACAAAGAAGGTTTTGGTGAACTAAATTGTTTTCAAGTACACTGAAAGCAGCTATGATGGTAAACAGTGAGTAATGCCATTAATTCAAGTTCCAATTTCAAACAGCACTGCCCATAAATAAAGGGAGCTGCCTCACGACAGATGAAAAGAGATAGCTTCTTCTTCTTCTTCGTCTTCTTCACTCAGTCACCAACTTCCACAGCTTGATGTCATTAAACAAACATATTTAACTTATTTCCTGATGTGTACTTAGAAAGTTTCCATCTCTGTTTTTTATGTGCTGCTTGCATCACTGAATCTCAAGTAACATTTAATCAACAACTAGTAACATGTTTGTCGCCTGTCGGTCGCCTTCAGAGGCAGCCAAAAATTCATTTCTAGATTGTCCCCGAGTCATATCTGGATGCTCTGCTTTCATCCCCCAAGCTTCAAAGCCAAACGCGACGCTCACTTCAAACAGCCGTCACCGGGTGCCAATCAAATCCCGCTCCAGAAGACAACAAACACTACAGAAAATGTTAATCAAGCCGGGCCAAGCATCACCAAAGTAAATAAAATAAATTATAAACAGATGTTATAATTTGCAACATATGGATAAATAAGGCAGTTTGTCATCTTTCCTCCTTCTTTTTTTTTCATCTACCGAGTGGTTCACACAGGGTCCAAACTCCTCTACCTCTCCTACTTCCCTCCATCCATCCATCCATCCATCCCAAACCCTCTCTTATGAGTCAGTGACTTCACTGCATGCTGCTACTTTTTCCAGCTCTCAGTGGAAGTCCATAACCCGGGCTCTGGTTAATACAGGGTTATAAATCACTTCACTCACGTTCCTGCGTTCAAACAGTCTGCGACCAGTTTCCCCTTTTTACCTTCGCCTCTGTGGGATCAAATGCATCGTTCGGCATGCCTAAAAAGGTTTTTCGTAAAAAGATTTAATGGTTTCGAGGTTTCCACTCCTTTAACATTTGGAGGGGGTTTCCTCCATCAAATGGGCCGATGAAAGAGATCACAGCTCCTTATGGATTAATAAAACCACCCATTCAGACATTGGGAACAGTCCAAATGTATCAACATGAAAACAACTGATGCAAAGCAACTCGCTTTTTAACTCCTGTATAATGTCTTCCATTGTGAGACACATAAAAAATAACAACAGAATCTCTTATGTGAGAACACTAAGGAAATAAATGTCTTAACACAATTGCTAAATGTTAGAATTTTAAATAATATATAAACAAAGCATTAGATTTGGTACATGCACATGTATGAGTTTTGTTGATGTATGAGTATAATGTTTTTTTTTTACTTATTAAATGAATAAGTCAGTCAGTCGCTTACGTAACTGTAGCTGATGATAATGTGCTGGTCTCTGTGTAAATAACCAACCAACCACAACTTGTCCGATGACTAGCCCAATGATGTAATGTCTAGAAATACAAACAATGTCAATGTGTTTCTAGAAACAATACAGGCTCTCAGTATTTCTTTCTCTTCACATTGTGCCGTTCTTCTCCTGTGATAATCTCAAAAAACTATGTTAGCTTTACAGTAAGTTTGCCTGGTATATTGTTTTCCCTCTGAAAACCCCTACAACTGTAAAGTCAGGTGGTTGCTCAATTACAAGAGTTCACTCCTCAAAGTGGAAAACACGTGGGTTTCAATGAACACAACTTGAAAATACTTTTATTTGTTTGTGTTTATTTTTTTTTAAGTTTTTGTTTTGATGAGCATCATTGTTTATAAGTGGTTGACATGATTGGAAAAGTGAGAGATGTGTCCTTCCTGTCTGAACTTCGGTAAATAGGAGGTATGAGAAAAAGTCAAGGCTCGACTGTGGTCTGCTCTGGAACAGTGACTCATTCTCAATGTGATTGTGTGTGTGTGCGTGTGCGTGTGCGTGTGTGTGTGTGTGTGTGTGTGTGTGTGTGTCTGTGTGTGTGTGTGTGTGTCTGTGTCTGTGTGTGTGTAATAGAGAAAGAGATATGAAGCTTGTGTGTATGTGTGAGGCGCGTTGTACGTAGCAGATGCAGCGATCTTTATCTCTCATTCATGGCGTCCAAGGAAATGTAGCGTAAGTTGGTTAACAGACATTTTCTCAGTATCTGCCTGTTAGAGATGTGCTGATAGTCACACTGTCATGTCGCTCATGCAGCCACCTGCCGCCTTGTTCTGTGGAAACTGAGGTGATGCTACAGATTTGCCCCACACTGTTCATCTTGCCCACATCTAGCTGCTCAGTTCATCCATTGCCATTTAAATTCAAATTAAAAACATTTGCTCTGCGCAAACAGTTTAGTCATATCACAAGAACAATAACATACATTAAAAATTATGGAGTACTTTGGAAAAACACAACTTTAACACTTTTCTAGAATTAAAGGGATAGTTCGGTATTTTTGAAGTGGGGTTGTATGTGGTACTTATGCATAGTTAGTCTGATACCTAATGGAGATGACACAGTAATTTGAAGAAGTTTGGGGGAAATGTCACTGTAACAGAAGTCAGCCTTGTACTGTTGCAGAGGGGGCCTGCCGAAAAACGGGTTTTAGCCATATAAATAAATGCTTACCTAACACCAACTAACCGTTCAATTGTACCCAAAATGTATCACAGTACATTTTGTGTGCAGTAATATATGGCCGAACTACGCTGGCTGTCTGCCGGTGCAGTGCAGCGTATCAGTACCTCATACAACACAACTGCAAAAATACTGAACTATCCCTTTAACACACTGGCATAGCGCTAATTGTGACCCTCACCGAGCTAAAGGAACGCTGACAGTTTTGCTTTGTAGACACCTTTAAAGATGGCACGTTGAAAGGAAAACCTCCTGTAAGTAATGAAAGAGCACTATGAGGGGGGCTGGGGCCACCACCCATGGTTGAAGAAGGCACTTTGGATAAAAGCGTTCACCAGCAGACATACAATACTCTGAATCAGTCAAAGTGAAGCCTATATTTTGGGCCACATTGATCAGGAAAAACATATATACTGATTCACATCTGCAGTTGATAATCACTATTTGAAACCACAGGCTTGGAAGAGAGAGAGGAGAGCTGTTGCCCTGCCAGCGCTCTCACCACAAACTATCAAACTGCCACGCCAAGCCTCCTGCTATAGAGTGCAGTGGCACCCCGCATCAATGTGTGTACTGAATATACAGGACCCTGTAATCAACAAATTCTCCATATTCTCCCGCCTCAGGTGCCTCGCTAACATCAAAGGAGGTAAAGGATGGTGTGGTATCTCCATGTGCCTGTGCCTTCTTCTGTATAAAACAGCCCGGCGTTCAGCCCCGAGACACAGGCGTGGAGCAGCCGAGGAAATTTAATTTTCACGTGTACAACGTTTGCTACCTGGCAGGTAAGGTTGTGGCTCCTGTGTTTTTCAAGTTCCCCCTGCACCTGGATAAGAGCTGATCCCACCTCATGCCGGGATCAGATATGAAAATCCCTATTTCTTCTCTTCTTTTGATTGACAAACTCCCAAAACAATGTGAGGACTGCCAGGTGTACTCTCTGTGGTTGGTGCCATGCTGTTCTTAAGTAAATCTACTTTAGTTAAATCCCTACACTTGATTTCTGCTGATTAAAATGGTGGTGTTTTAATGCTCCGGATACTAAACTACACGTTTTTGATAGTTATAACATTCGATCAAAACTACTATAACTTTATTTTTTCATTCACTCATATAAAACTATATTTGTAAAATATTTCAGCTGTTGAATATAAGTATGTTGAGTTAATGGCTTAAAACACATTCTACAAAGTAAATGTAGACTATATTTAATCATTGAAATAAAACATTCTTTTGAGGTTTGGTGGGATTTGTATTGTTTCTCATCAGTGTGGTTTGCTGACTGATCACAGTTGCTCTTTGACACTCAGCTCAAACATTAAAGTTACTGGGGTTAATTACCGAAGCAAAGGCCCAGAGAGAGAGAGAGAGAAGCCGTGCACCAACTGAAAATCCCTGGCATTGAACGTCAAGCCCCAAGCTAGTAGTAACCCTGGTGTGCTATTTGATCCTGACTTGAATTTGTACATCAGAAAAATCCCCCAAAACATCTTTTTTTATCTTCTCAGGGCTACAGAGAGATACTCAAAGGCGGCTGCTTTAATCAGGAGCTGACTATGATTCTCTCTCTAGAACAAATGCTAGTGCAGATGTTTCATTGGTTGCCCGTGAATTTTAGATTTGAAGGATCTGCAATTGCTTTTCACTCAGTCACTCAATGTATACACTCAAATGCTTAACATGACCTGCTCTTAACTAATATTTGCCCTTAGAAACATTCCACTGGATCTGTGGTGTAGCTTAACTATTGGTATTCAGCTTATCCTACAGTATATTCTCTTTTAATTATTATTTTTTGTTTAATCTCATTTTCTCTATGAAGCACTTTCCTGAACAGTGTGCAGGCTTTATTTGACTCAATTGTGTTCAAATGACCAACAAGACTTTCACAAATACAATGATTATATGTCAATCAATGCAACTGAATGAGCCTTGAAACAAAGCTTTCCTTTTTTTGTTTGAAAGTTAAACCTTCAACTGGTCAGTCTCATCGACAAACACTGAAGACACATTTTATATAGCTCTACATATATATATATAATACACATCATGTCTGGGGATAGGTAATGTTCATGGTTTGCATTATCATTAAAAGAAAAAAAACATGACTTATCTTTAAAGTCAATGAGAAAGTTTCCAAAACTCTTTTTTCCAAACTACAAAAAAATTAGGTTCTCTTCAAGTTGTGCTTATCCAGAAATTAAATTTAAGAAGTTATGTGAACTTTCAGCTGTACGTTTATCCAGCTGAATATTTCAAGACAAAAGACGTCAAGCCAGAGTGACTCAGGTTCTGAACTGGTCTGGTAGAAAAAAAGTTTTTAAAGTTGAATCAACTTTCCATTGTTAAAACTCATACATTAAGTATATGGGATGAAGTTAGTTGATATAGCACCACCTGACTGTTTGCTGTTTTACAGTATAGGCATATCAACTACTCAGATGCAATTTTCCCCTTTAAACCTCAAAAATCAATTATATTCACAGAACCCAGCTGCCTGAGAAGAGGTTACAGTTTGTGATAGTGAAGTGGTTAAAAGACATTTTCCATAGGGGCGTCTGATCAGCGCTGAGATCTTTCAGTGGTTGTGTACTTGTGTATGTCCTGAAGCAACACGCCTCAGCATCACCAAGCATCTACTGAAGATGTGAACAGCTCTTTCAACTCAACGAGATGTGAAGAAATCAGACACAACTGTTGTCTGGGCGTAAACAGGCTTGTTTGTTGAGATGCTGACGGTTAAATCTAAATGCCAGACCCACCTCAAGCTAACCCACACACACACACACACACACACACACACACACACATACACGTACTCAACACACACACACAGAGACAGACAGTGAGCAGTGTCTGGTTGACTGTGGCTTAAATTTCTGACTACGTCTGCATCTTTTGATATCAAAAAGTTCCTCATAAAACAATACACAGACATGTTTTTCTTTCGGGCATCTGTCCGTTGGTCACTTGTTGCATGACAATGGCACGAAATCCCAAACCATCCACATGTCTACAGTGAATCATTTGCCCAATTTGTTCGGAAACCTGTCTGACAGAATCTAAATAAATGACTTTCAATGACATCACGGGCACTGAGTGATCCAGAAAAACTCTTTACCCTCTCTTTACCCAGAGACAGTGTTGTGATCACAAATGCTCTTTTGCAGGAAGAACATTCAAACAGGTCACTATCAAACAGTTCATTCTCACCTGGAAGCTGGCCAGTCTGATCTGTCAGGACAATAACCATCCCTGTCACACTGCATCAAACCAGCAATGTCTGAGTCCTGAGCAGGCACACATCATTGTTTGGAAGAAAGGTTTGTTTTTCATGGACAACGTTAAAAACACAAGGCTCAAATTACCTTCCAGGAAGGTTGTTTTGGAAAGTCTCTCTCTCTCTCTCCCTCTCTCTCTCTCTGTGATAAAAATTGCTCTTATTTTCTGCAGACAAAAGCCAAAACAAGAAAAAATATTCTTATTTTTTAGATTCAGTCAACTTAATGTTTATGTGTTTGTCTAAAGCAATCAATCAAACTTTATCACTGCAGTGTAGTGCCATAGCAGAAAGTAGAAACCATTAGAGATTAATGTAGACAAGTAGGGGAGAGTGGCCTAAGTTGTGCATTTTGGAAGTTGTGCCACCCCTTGTTTCTAGAAAACCGTGGAAGAAATTGGAAATGTGACCACATATTTAAGAAGAGCCATCCATTTGACTCATCCTGTAAAAAAGGGAGACACAAGGAATAAGATATAAGCACATTTAAGCTCAAAAAACTGTGTTTTGCCTTTCAATGTAAAATTTCCATGATCAAGGTTTTTTGATTATTGTGTCTGAACAATTATAGACAAGTTTGAAAACATTTGACACATGTTTTAGTGCTTTGGTATGCTACATTTTGAGTCTATACAGTTAGCACGATGTCAGCCCTAAATTGCTGCATCATGCTTATTATCCAAATTTCTGGGATTGGGGTGATTTGTGCAAAAGGGCCTGGGTGAGTTATAAGTAAGTAAGTAAGTAAAATGTATTTATAGAAGCACATTTATGACAGTTTGCACTGTCCAAAGTGCTGTACATAGTGCATTCAGTAGGTAAACAATGAAGGTAAAATAACAATAACCAAAATAAAAGACATAAAGCCCATACATCCACATAAACACAGATAGTAGTGCAGAGGTAAGATAGTTAATGGGGAGGAAACACCAGGGTGTACATATGGGTTTTGAGCCTTGATTTAAAGGCAGAAATGTAGGGGAATCACATTTGTCAGGTGGCAGTTGGTTCCACAAGCACGGAGCAACTAGTGCAAAATACATTTCTGAGAGTTGTGCCAGTGGCATGGCTGTATACGCTGGCCACCAAAAGAAAGTGATTGCCTACGGTTGCTCAGAAGAGAGTGACATCTCAATTCCACTTAACGACACCACTGATGAGTTCAGATGGCCAGAAAGATGATGATGGTGACTTTGTCATTGTGAGCTTTGCAGGTAAAACCATTAGATCTGCTAGGCCTTGTTTAAGAAAATTGTCCTTCAATCTTTGTCAACTATTTACTTTAAATACACCTTAAATAAGTAATTGTCTAATGGATTTGTCTTGCATTACAGTTTATGAGATATATATCAATGGCACAATTCACCCCATGGTATTCTCTCCAACCGCACAACTTACACCACACCGGGGGCAAGTTGTGCATCAAGACAACTTTTTTTCCGAAAGCTATATTTCTTCAACAGTTTATTCCAGATACAAAGTTTTTATTGCCAGGGATGCACAACACCCTGAAATATATGTACATATTTGAGTTGGAGACTTTACTGTCAAGGCCTTACTTTAAAGTCACTTTGAGTGAAAAGTTGCACAACTTAGGCCACTCTCCCCTAATGGAATGTTTAAAATTTAAATAAATAAAAAAAGTAATACTATAGATGGAAAACTGATATAAGGTTATAAATACATGTCTAAATGGGGAAACATTAAATCTGAATTAAATAAAAGTGGCATGGTGAAGTTTCCAGTTTTTGGTAATTTCCTTCATATTCCAATTATTCCCCCGTAATTTTTTCATTTTTGAAAAAAGATTAATTTTATAATTTTTCTTATCAAATCTGCTGCTACTGTTTTTATCTTGCTTCACAAACATTCTAACTGCATCACATCCTCACATCCCTTAGGCAAATTGGACACGCGAAAAAAGACTTCAATCATAAGGCATGTTGTTCAAATAAGCTTTCTAAGTGCCTCAAAAACAGCAAAACAGCAACAATAACAAAAAAGGAAAATCAAATCAATGATAAAAGGAGTTTATTAAATGCAAACAGAGTTGTATGGGAATATATTTCTCCTTCTTTCCCAAGGCAAAAAACAAACCAATTATTCATCGTCTTTTTTTATCAACATGGTTTCATATATCACAGTTAAACATTGCTTTAATTACATGTTTTAAACGATGTAATTCATACAGTCACATCTCCATTCAGTTCGGCTCCATAAGTTGCAAACTTGCACATTATTATCTTTCTATCGCTCAGTGAATGAGACAAGAGCCACTCAGATTCTCCTTGATCCCACTGAGTTTAGCTCTGATGAAGCAACCTCAAACCTCAGCTACTCTTCCCAGACAAATACATTTTGTCCATCACAAAGCACAGGGCAGCTCCACACCAAAACCCCAAATAAAAGTTTGGACGCAAAAATGTGAAAAGCCCCTCAACAGCGATACATCACCGCGACATTCAAATTAGTGCCATATCAGCCCAATCTCACCAGACACTACACATCATCAAGTGTTTCCGATTGTTTCCCGTGTGCCTTTATAACAGACAGGAGACAGAGTCCATGAGGAGTTATGTGTGGTGACACATTTGTCGCCATCGAAACGAGGGCCCTATAATCTTCCCAATCAGGAAAACCAGAACAAATTGAGTAGTGCAGCGCTTCCAGTGTGCCATCACTATAAATCATCATCACGGCCCCGAACATTATATAAGTAGGCTCTACATTCTACAACAACAGGGCCTGGGAGAATAATGTTTGCGCCCAAGATTGCTCGCCAAGCATAGTGGATATTGGATGATATACTGTGAGAAGAGTCCCATTCACTTCTATTTCTCACCCGTTTATTGTATGTTGGAGGGAAAAGTATTTCACAACCATAGCTTACAGGATGTGCAGGGTTTAGGTTTGGCCCTCGTCTCTCTTCATTAGAGGCCTCGTTGGCTGTGAACAAGCATCCGGCAAAATCAGTGTGATAACAAATAGTTGAAAGCTTTTTTCAGTGTATTTTCCCAGAGTTTTATCGAGGGCATGATAAGAAATCCTGTGAGGCTGTTCGTAGGTCTCTGCTGACATGAAGATGTATTTCTAGAGTAAATTTTACTATGTTCACAATTTAAGTCTAGTCTTTAGTCTTAAATGCTAGCATTAGCTTATTAGCTAAACACAAAGTAGCCTACAGTTGGGGTGAGGGGAGTTTGATTAGTTTTAAAAATTCACCGTGTTTAGTCATAAACTAAAGTATTGGACAAATCCAAATTTGAATCCTGATGATGACGCTAGCGGGAGAGTAACGGTATCAACCAAAGTTATTACAGTTTATACATGGGCATGTATACATTTCAGGCCAATATATTCATGAGTTTTCAAAGCATTTCACTCAAAATAACAAAAGTCAACCTCATGGTGGATCTAGAGGTAAGAACACCTACATATTTTTTTTTGGAAGACCATGCACATCTCTACAAAAAAAAAGAACATCTGAACATTTTTAAATGCTGGTGGCACTATAGGAAACGCCAGTGGATTACCTCAAATAAATCATTGCAGATTCATCATCCGCAGACCATGAATGTCTGTACAGAAGGTCTTGGCAATCTATCAGTTTTTTCACCAATAGTTGACGAGACATTTCACTATAAACCAAAACATGTCAACCTGCTGTAGGCATTGGCATAAAAGTTAAAAAGAGGGCTCAAATGAATTAATACAAATGAAAGAGTACAATGCACCACTGTTCATGACAAACCATCTTTTAATTGTTTTGACAGTCAGAGATTCTGTTGATGTCGCCAGTTTGTCTCAAATGATGCTCATATTTTCCTATGCAGCAACTTTTGTTGTTATCATGAACAGTTGTCTCAAAGTTTCCAATAAACAAAGATAGATGTTATGCTTTGAATGCTGTTAAGGGTTGGTTGAGGAGATTGTTTATTACATAATCGCCTGATGGGTGACGGGTCTGATTTCGGTTACAATAAGAAAGTACATTATATTGCAGAGCTGCAAGACGATAAAAAGAAAATTCAATGTAATTTAGCTGCTTGTTTTGAGAAGTAAAAGTGTTTGAACTTTGATAACGAGAGAAAGGATAAGAACAGAGAAAAGGAAGTACTTAACGGCAAAGAAAACGAAAGAGAGCAAGAGTGTGAAGAAAAGAAGAAAGAGGCAGACAAATGCAGAGAAGGAGAGAGAGAGAGAGAGCCAGGGAGGGAGCAACAGTTCAGCTCCAGTTGGATATCCAATCTGTGTTCTCAGTCTCTGACTCAAGTAAAAAACCATCAAAGCTTGAGGTTTGGGGACTCAAAAGTCGGCTCAATCTCCAACCATTTCCCACAGCCTTTCAAGGCGTGCCAAACGTTTATTTGTTTTGGATTAATGTAGTTAACCCTCCCCGTTCCCGGTCGCTGTCGCACAGAAGAAACCAATCACAGTGAAAAGATTACAAGGCCCCTCTGCTTCTCATACAACCCGGCCCGGCCCAACCCGACACTGTGGCTCACAGATTTCATATCAGCGGATTATATTTTACTTTAGCTTGACATGTAAATCGCCTCCCTGACAGTTTTCACGAGCACATCGGCAAACGCTTTGCAGTCCATGCAGGGAAAATAGGGAACCAATTGCAGCCGTGGAATGGAGAATAATCTGCAAGCGATCAGTTTTTTAACACTCTAAAGTCACTTGTATAGGCCTACATTAACAGAGCTGCTTCCAGTTGTGTTGCTTTTGTTTGTGACTGTTAATCAAAATGTGTCAAAGTGTATTGGAGCTCTAACCACTCTGTATGGCTTTACAGCAGCTGTTGAATCAGTTCAATTTAGTTTTCTGAGCTTTTGATGCAAATAGGGTTTTGATTGTAAAATAATAATAGCCTACAATGTAAGAATAAAGTTGTTTGACTCACCTTTGGTATAAATCAGTGGTTCTCAAAGTGCGGCCCGCGGGCCGCCAGCAATGAATTATGAATTATTAAAATAAAAAAAATATTATTATTTTTTTTTTTAATTGAAACAGACGGAGGGGATGCGTCCCCCGTAACAGTAAAAACAGTACAAGGGTCGAAATACTTAAATATCCCTCCTAATTGTTTATATTCATTCCCCAATTATTATTAATAATAACACCCCTACAGTGGACCGTACCATCTTAAATTTGCGAAGTTCGGCTGGCCTTGCTCTGCCTCCCGTTGCAGACGGCTGGTCAGCCTCCCGCAGTGCAGCCGTCATTGTAGTGGTCCCAATGTAAGTTGTTAGATAGTGACCTTGTCAAGCCCAATACGATGCACTTTCTCACCTTCAAGGTGAATTAGATTAGGTCAAGTGTCTAAGGATGGATGCTAACATTATCTGGTTTCTAACTCTTTTGCCTAAAGTTTAGCTAACAAGCTAACGTTAGCTAGCTGCTGATAGCCATGGAACTATCTATCTGCCTAGTTGACTGCTGATAGCCCACCCGGTTTATTTCCAATGTATAGTGTCATAATAGTTAACACTGCTGCTGCATCATGAGCAGTGAGTCCTACAAAAAAACACTCCAAAAGGTGATACGTTTTCAATGTGCAGAAAGTTTTGAACAATAAAGTAGAATAAATATTTGAATGCAATACAGAATGCCTCAGTGCCTTACTGATTTATATTCCATTAGATGTGTGTCAATGGGAGCTAGTTGTCTTTTCCTTAACTAGTCCACCATATATAAATACAGAAGACACAAATTACTGCATAAAAATTAACCAAAATGCACAAAATTAAGTGTTCGAACCTCAATTTTTTCTGGGGGACAACTAGCCTGGCTCCGCCCGCTCGCCTACTTCCGGCCAAATTTTATTTTCCCTTCAGTAGTCAGTCTGGGTGTACAGCCCATTTCCCAGTTTTGCCGGAGATTCGACAGCCGGTCCAATCAGCGAACAGAGCGAGTGGCTGAGAACGATGACGTCGAAGTCGCGCTCCAGTTTCAGTTGCCAGAAGCCGGCTCATGACACACATGACGACCCAATAGTTTTAAACTTTAACAGACACCCGCCTCCATGAGTAAACGTTTGCCAATTACAGCACTGCCAGACCTTCTGTACAAATGAAATGAAGTACGATGGTCTGGTAGCACCAGGCTAGGGGGACAACCCCCAGACCCCCGCTTTTAATGTGTACCCCCCAATGTTGAAATGAAACCTAGCCCTTCATTTATTAATTAAAATGTGTTAATTACACATTATTGGATGCAGACCAATACATGTAAACTTTAAAAATGCAAAGACGCTGGCCATTCGGCAGCCCCCGGTCCAATGTTGGGTTCCTAAATTGGCACTCAGCTATCAAAAGTTTGAGAACCCCTGGTATAAATAATTTGAAAGACTACAAGGAACATGCAGTACCTGCTTTCCATCATTGAGATTGTGTTATGAGAGCGTGATTTTTTTACCTGGTTTGAATCCAAAATGCTTAACACATATCTCTGAGGGATTTCATGTGAAGACAACCCCCCCACCCATACAAGTAAGAACCAGTATTGCACCATCAACCAGTTCATCATGCGGTGTTGAGTCATGCGAATGTCTTAAATCTCAACATATTCAATTCAGAAACTAAGAAACCCCCGTAGACTCCTTCCATTTAACCTTATAATGCAAATTCTGAAAACCATGCAGTGTAGTGAGTTTTAAGTGGGGTTTTTAAAGGTCCTCGAACGGGATCATTAAACTCACTCAGTCAATAATGGTGTGTGTAGAATTTTATTTCAAGGGTAAACCTGGGTTTTCATGAAGCGACTCATCGGCCTCTCCGAGCATCTAAGAGCCATAACTCTTCTGGCGTCTATTTATTTTCATTTGACAGAAGTCACAGTAAAAATGATGTGTGAGTATGTAATACATTAGTGTTCCAGCCATAGTAAAATGTCCCATAAATTGTCTTGGTTTTCTTTTTCATATGCTACATGTCCCTTCACGAGGAAGAAAAGAGAAAAACAAATCTGAAAAGTATTGCGAAGATATGACAATCAAAGCCAGATGGGACCAAATCATTTTTTTAGCATGTGGGTACAATGAATAACGTGCTTTCTGATTTTTCACAAGTTGGAATAATGGGAGGCTTTTCTTCAGGCTGAGCGATGCAAGCTGTGGAGAGGCCAATTTATCGACAATTCAGCAAATCTGGAGAATGCTTGTTGTCAAAATCACTTTTTGTCAAAATCAGTGAATGTCACAGCCTAAGCTCTGGAAATGGGTATGTTGATAGCTTCGGTGAGCCACCTTTGTATACCCTTTGTTTACTTACCAGTTTGCAGAGCCTAGGCTGTGTATAAACACCAGATATCTTTTTCAGCACACACACACACGGACACGGACAGGTAGCGGATCATGAGGAGATATTCAATGATTTTGACAAAAAGTGATTTTGAGAACAAGTGTTCTACAGAATTGCTGAGCAGCTTCAACCTTAAAACAGAGTATGATTCTACACACACTACATGAACCACTCCTCATCCTTCTGCTGTAATGGCATGTGTTAGGGCTCACACATTCTACTAAGGATTTTCATTTAGATTCATTTCCATCTTGTACCTCAAGAGGTCAGTCTAGCTCCCTGTGCCAGCAGCAGATGACCACCTGCACTGATGACCAACACTGAAGCTGGAGAAAAGGTGCTGAGCAGAAACCTGAAACTCTTTTGATACAATGATAATGATCGAAATATGCATGTCTCAACAGACACGTGTTGATGTTTGGAAGTTAATGTCATACAAACACTGTAAAGCATGATATCATAATGCATGTATCTATTTCCCTTCATTTCCTTGGTTTCGGTAGTAGGGTGGTGAGGGGGTCTAAACCATTGTCCTTGTCCTTTTTGACCACTAAGACAGGGTTTTGGCTTTGACACCCAAAATAATTAAAGGTGCTGTAAGCGGAATGGTTCTTTTAGCTAACTTCCTGTCAGTTACTGCAGTTAGCGGTCCCCTCGCTCGTCCCTACGTCACCCCATTAATGCATTGCGGTCTTCAAGCAGCGAGTTATCTAGCATCATCTCAGATCCATAAGTGTGATAAAACATGATAAAAACCATCAAAACAGACATTGGGAAGGATTTTTACCTGCTCCGCCATTGTAGGCGCATAAACATTCACCCACCTGTGCACCGGCAGTGAGACCATGAGTGAGACGGGTCGTTTTGTAGCGTTCTCTCTTGTGATTGGATAAAAATTTTGGGATCCTCTAATAAGTTTATTTGCCGATTACATGCAAAGCAGCTGACTAAGAGATCGGCTTTATTAAACGCACACATTATGTAAGTGATCACTGTATGAATAAAGAGCGATTTAACACTTATATTAACATAAATAAACCGCTTACTTCACCTTTAATTAGAGGAAAGATCACAAAAACACCTTGATGCTCTGAATAAATATGTAATATATTTTTGTATGAGTAAAATTGTTTGATATCTGCCTGTTACTGCCCAATTAATAATGTATCAGATCAAAAAAGTTATGTTATTTTTTTCCAGGGTAACTTAAATTGAGTTTGATACTTTCAACAATGTAAAACATCAATAGTGTCCAACAAATGAAAAACTAAATGTTTTCCCTCTGATGTCCAACAAATGTACAGGGAGAAATCCATCAAAGGAGAGACAGAGGCAAAGAATGTTTCTCCCATTGCATCTTTGAAAGACCTGAAAGCAATGCAGCCAAAAGACATGTGACAGTTTGAGATGAAAGATGCTTGTTCTATGTCAGAAAATCTTTTTGTGCCCAATTATTCCTTATTTAAACTTTTTTCGTGCAGACATGCTGGGAAATGTAGGAAATGGTGAGAGGAAGGTGACATGAGAGTATTATTTGACTGCACTTTTGCACAGGACATATTCTTTGCACTGAAATTACTGTAGTTGTTACGGGATGATGAGTGAAGCCAACTCACAAGATAACTCAGTGATACAAAAGGATAAAAAAAAAGTACTTGCAAGCTACCTTTATGCTATAGTGCCTAACTTTCATACATAAATGAATGTCGGTTACATTCAAGCAATTGCCCAATGATTTGACATTTCTCAGTATGGCAGCGTTTACAAACTGGTGTCTCCCCCCGACACTGGCACAGGAGCTCAAGAAGCGCACATGAAATGTTCCAGTTATTGATTCTATTGCTACTACCTGGACGTACAGCAGAAGGAATAAATCCAATGCGCAATCAAAGGCTTACATTATGTAGATCCCTATTATTTACTGTCTATGGTAGATCCGCCAACAGTGTCGTTTTAAGTAGGCCTACTCTGAATTCCTCATAGGGCCAACAGAAGTTCCGCACTAGCTTTCATTTTTCAGACTAAAGACTAAAAAAGTATTTTCCTGTTGCTTCTTTTCTTAAGGTAAAGTTTGCAGAAGTC